>VWPU01007881.1:309150-373418 GCA_013398955.1 Callaeas wilsoni | reverse complement strand
GCCCTGTCTCCCTGTGCTGTTGGAGGGAAAGGGGCGGGGGGGCTGGGGTGAAAAGGTGTTTAAGGGCTTATTTTACTTTTCATTATCCTCTTCTGATTCTGTTAGTAATAAATTCACTTTGCAACCTTAAGTTGAGCCTGTTATGCCCTTGAAGTGTTTCTCCCAGTCCTTATCTCACTCATGAAGCATTCGTTAACTTTTTTTCCCTTCTGCTGCCCAGCTGTGGCAGGAGAGGGTGAGTGAGTGGCTCTCCTGGGTGCCTGGCGTTGGGCCAGTGTCAAACCACGACAATATGCACCGCTTTAAAGACAGCAGAAATGTCTTTAAAAATACTTTAAAAGAAAAAAAACACTTTGACAAAACAAGATGATATTTAGAGAAAATAATTTTAGCATATATCTGAGTAATGCATTTTCATGCATTCTCTCCTATGTCTTTATGGTGAGTTGGCTGTTCGCTTACACTTTTCAGAGGGTTTATTCATCAAGTACACTAGTAGAAACAATCCAAAAGATACTGAAGACTTACAAAACAGTTTTAGAATGTAATAAAAATTTTCACCTGCTAGAGAGGAAGTTATCCAGGTGAAATATGCAAATAGGAAAGGTATAGTCCCATCCAGTACTCCCTTCAATGACACAAAATTATCTTCATTAACTTCATTTATCAGAGGATCAGGGTCAGAAAAAGACAGAAACTTCTGTCTAGTGCTACAGGTAAACAAAAATGGATTGAAACTCTATCCTCGAGTTGAACTTGAAATAATCAAACATGAAGATATCTCAATGTCTAATGCATCCATTAAAGTATATGTTACATGCTTTAATATGTATATAGCAAAATTTGTTCATCAGAGCCATAATTTTTGATTACTGTTTCTATAGATACTATAGGAAAAGTTTCCAAGTATGAAATAGCTCTTGTACTTTATACCATGAACTTTGAGACATTTGTACGTGTGGGCTTCAGTTTATACAGACACATTTTCTGTATTCTAATGTTATGCCTCAATGCTCAGGGCTTTGAGAAATAAAAGAATTTCCTGTAATGTGCTAGATACAATCTTCCAATTTTTATGGGCTTGTGAAGCAAGCATTCATAGCAATGTCAACTTCCCTTTAGGGATTATTTATATTTAGTGTGAAAAGTCATTAAAATTTTCAGTCATTGGATTTTCCAATAAGCCAACACATCCTAATGATTAGTACCACTTCACATTTCTATTCCTCCTCTTTATCAAAGCTGTGAAAAACATAGCATTATCCTGAAATTTGACATGCAGATATAGAGGAAATATTAATAAAGCAGTTGAGTAAACCACTTTCTTTATCAGACCACAAAGATATATTCAAGTCTAAGCATTAAACTGAGCTTCCTCCCAATTACTTATTGCGGAAAATAACTGATTATTAATTAAAGCCTTGTTTGCTCTGGAGATTTTCTGCACCAGTTGCCACCGTAAGTGGCTAAATAACAGAATCGTTGCAGCAAGTGTAGAGAGGAAAGGCTGATATTTGCATTAGAAGTGTTTACCCCTTTTTTCCCAGTCTGAATAGATCCAGCAGTGCAAACAGCTGCTTCATTTGATTACACTGAGGATTTCATGAGGGCAACTAGGCTGCTAGTCCCAAATAAAAAACCTAAGACCTCATCCCCTTGGGTTTCTGGCTTTGGTTTTTCCTCCTTCCATGCCCTCACATATAGAAATATTATCATTCAAAAATTTAACAGGTGCATGAAAAATGGCAAGTGTTCTCTCAGATGACTCCTTCTGCCTTGCCGTGCATCTGCTGTCTGAACTCTCAAACTCCCTTGCTGTTCGGCTTCTCAAGCATCTGTCACTTGACTTCCCAACCTTACCATTAGATGTCTTTGGTGTTAGATTTTTTCCTAGCACAGATCTTTCTCAAATGTTATCTCTGCCCAAAACAGAGTCTTCAAGGCAAAAAAAATTGCAAGTAAATATTTCCTTTTTTATTTTCTGTAAATAACACGTACTATTAATGTTAATTTTATGCCAAGGTGCTCCTTAGATTCCACGTATTTTGGCTGCTTCGTGGGGGATTGGACTACATGTGCAAAAGATTAGGTCTGTACAAGCAATTCTTCTTCACTGTGAGGGTCCTGAGGCACTGGCACAGGTTGCTCAGAGAAGCTGTGGCTGCCCCATCCCTGGCAGTGTCCAAGGCCAGGTTGGGAAGGGCTTTAACCAACCTGGTCAGGTGGACAGTGTCTCTCACCACAGTGTCAGGGGGTTGGAAGGAGATGATCTTCAACGTGCCTTCCAACCCAAACCATTCTATGATTACATGAATCTTAATCCTGATTACACTTAGCCACTTATTGTACCGCAAATATTTGTGTTCATGCTCTGTTTTTTAAGAGTTATTGATTGATTTTGGCTGACTAGCAAGCAAAACTAACGCTTTAGAGGCATCTAAGTTTGTACTATAGCAGCTACATAAAGAGGTCACATTATTAGAAGCAGTGAAAAGTCAGAAAATTCTCTGAATTTTGTGGAAGCTATAGGCTTTCATCAGCTTTGGAAAATATGCCTTTTTTACTTAAGTGGTGAACTGTGGCATTTAATCTATGTCCAATCTAAATGACAGCTAATGGGAGGGCAGATTTGCTGCAAAGAGCTGACGTGCTCTGCTTTGCTACACGGTCAAGTGCTCAGCTGTTGATTGTTGCTGTTTCAGCAGTGGCTGAAAGGGCCCGAAGTCTGAGCTCATAAATACACCTAGCAAGAGAAACTCTCTTCACCCAAAATTCAGATACACAGAAATAAGGTACAGTACAGAACATAAAGTTGTACAGGCATCATCCAAAGGAGTTTCACAGTCTATGGATGAGGAGGCAGAGATGTAGCAAATGGTACATTTGCTCTGCCTAGTATTTGATATTCCTTTGCAAAATTATGTTCCTGAGTTCTGATTTCCTGCATAAAACAGGCATGAATTTCACTGGATCCGTTTTTATGAAAGGCTGTGGCCATTCAATAGGTAAGGCTGTGATTTGAAAGTCAATAAAGACAATTGCTGATAAAGCTTATGGCTGATGAAAAGAAAGTAAAAAATTTAATAGTGGTGATGTAGAAATAAATTATTTAGATAACTTTCTACTGTGACTTATTCAATGTAACAAAATTGTGTCAAAATAAATGAAAGTAGTTTGGGTGGTATATTCATGTATATTAAACACACATATAAACAAGTAGAAACCTTTCCACAAATATGGCTGAAGATCGAAAAATGAATGTCTCAGGATTGAATAAACAAGTTACCTTCCATATAACTAGAATGGAGAAAATGAAAAAAATTGTGGATAATTATGCTCTGGGGAAAAGAATAAACTCTTTGGCTGTATCCAGACCATCTTTCAAGAGCACCATGAAGTTTCTTTTCTGGCTATTGGTCAAAAGAAATAAGAAGAGGTTCTGCTTATGGCCGCTGCCCAGGCTGCTGGTTTAATATAGTGTAAATATAGATCTTGAGTGTTAATTATGCCATGAGACTTTTAGATGTGCTGAATCATACTACACTGACCACAGACACAAAATCATAGAGCAGAATCAGAATCACACATCAGGAAAGACCTCTAAGATCGTTGAGATAGATCACCCAACTGCTAACTCAGCACTACCATCTCCAGCACTAAAGCTTTTCCATGAGTGCAACATTTCCCTAAGTACAACAAGTGCCTCCAGGAATGATGACTCAAACACTTCTGGACAACCTGTTTCAATACTTGGCAACTATTTCCATGATGAATTTTTTCCTAATATCCAATCTAAACCATCCCTGGTGAAATTTCCTCTCATCCTATCACCCATCGCCTGGGAGAAGACAGTGACCCCTACCTGGGTACAATCTCCTTTCACGGAGTTGTAGAGAGCAATAAGGTCACCCCTGAACCTCCTTTTCTCCAGGCTAAACATGCCCAGCTCCCTCAGCTGCTCCTCATCAGACTTGAGCTCCAGACTTTTCACCAGATCTATTGCCCTTCTCAGGACATGCTCCAGCACCTCAATGTCTTTCTCGTTGTGAGGAGCCAAAACTGGACACAGGACTTGAGGTGTGGCCTCACCAGTGCTGAGTACAGGGCAACAATCACTGCCCTGGTCCTGCAGGCTATGTTATTTCTGATACAAGCAAGGCTGTCATTGGCTTTCTAGGCCACCTGGGCACACTCTGGCTCATGTTCAGCTGCTGTCAAGCAGCACCCCAAGGGCCTTTTCCACCTGGCAGCTTTCCAGCCATTCTTCCTCAGCCTGTAGAACTGCATGGGGTTGTTGTGACCCAGGTGCAGAACTTGGCACTTCATCCAATTGAATCTCATACTGTTGGTCTTGGCCCATTGATCCAGCCTGTCCAGATCCCTCTGCAGAGCCTTCCTACCCACCAGCAGATCAACATTCCCACACAGCTTGGTGTCATCAGCAAACTGACTGAGGGTGCCCTCGATTGATCCCTTGTCCATATGGTTGATAAAGACTGTCCCCAATATTGGGCCGTGGGGAACCCCAAAAGTGACTGGGCCCCAGCTGGGTTTAGTTCCACTCACCAGCACTTTCTGGACAAGATCATATGGCCCAGTTTTTAACCCAGGAAAGAGTGCACCAGTCCAAGCTATGGGCTGCCAGTTTCTAGAGGAGAATGCTATGGGAAATGGTGTCAAAGGCTTCACTAAAGTCCAGGTAGACACATCCACAGCCTTTCCCTCATCCACCAAGTGGGTCACTTTGTCGTAGAAGGAGATCAGGTTGGTCAAGTATGACCTGCATTTCACAAACCTCTGGCGGTTGGGCCTGATCCCCTGGTTGTCCTGCAGACGACATGTGTTGGCACTCCAGATGATCTGCATCTTGAAGTAGTTTTCAAAAAATAGGTCGTTGCTCGGTAGGTATAGCAGCCCTAAGACTTTGTAATGAGATTTGATTGCTGTCAGTGTGAAAAAAATATTTAACTTTCAATACTTCGAGGAAGTTAGAAAGACAAAAAATGCAACTGTGACATTTGAGGAAATGAAAAGTCAACATATAACAATGTAAATCACACATAGCAAATACAGCTATAATAAACATACCTTTATCCATCTTAGATACAATGACAAATACTTCTAAAATTCAAATTATATTTTACAGCCTAAGTAAATATTAAAAGGCCGCCAAATCTGCTAGCATAAATCCCTGTGACCTCGCAAGTTTTCACCACGTGTATTAAATGAAATGAGAATGAACCATGAAGGCATTTTTGCTCTCCGGAGAAAACACAGAGGTAAAAAGAGATAGTTTTACCAGCTGCTTTCAGGAGGGCTGCATTTCTGAAAGAGATGTGGAACTGTGCCTTTGTCTACAGCCAGGTTTCACATTATTTTAGTGCTAAAGTTATAAAAATGGTCATAAATTATTTGTATGGTGACTGCACCTGGAGTGCAGTAATGCCAGTAATCAATTACCAAAGACAGCCCCTCAAAGATCTTGTAGGTTGAGAGAAAATATCCCACTATGAGAATACTTATACTGGGACAGGTGTGGTCACTGGTGTGTCACTTGCTTCAACTGGCTCAGTTGTAGCTTTGCAGGCCACACTAGGGAACACACGTAGCATGTAAGGCCAGGTTGGACAGAGCTCTGAGCAGCCTGATCCAGTAGAAAAGATCCCTGATCATTGCATGGCATTTGGTCTAGATGATCTTTAAGCATGTCTTCTAACCCAAATTGTTCTCTGATTCCATGTTTCTATGTTAGCTATCTTTGGTTGTGGTATATGTGCATACGTTCACCTTCTGTGCAAGGCAGTGGAACTCCTCAGTGAGAGGTGCATGCAGTGCCACTGGGGCGGGCGTGTGCCCACTTGACTCCACAAAAACAGCTGAAGGTCTTCACAGCTCATATTCTACTTTTCCCTCATCATTTTTTCCCCAGGCCATCAGATCCCTTCCATTACTGTTAGTAATCTCAGTTTGTCTCTATTAATAATGTTTGAGCAAGCCTTGCAGAGCTGCAGCAGTAATCAGTGTTTCAAGATGTAACCGTGACTACACCACATACTGAGGCTTAAAATTCCTTTTTCTCTGATAATTTGAAGCTTTATGTTTAATATTTATTGCAATGCATATTCTCAGGAGATGACAGCGGATGCATGATAAATATGTTATCTCCCCCTGAAACAAACAGACATCCGTCTATCCAGAAGACGGTGCTTGCCAGCTGTGCATTTATAAAGAGTAAATGTAAAACCAGCTGTTCTGTCAGTTCATCCCATATAGTGAGGTTGTCACTGTAATCACTTTGGCTGGGAAAATTTCCAGTCATCTCACTGCTGCTCCTCGTGAATCACACTTGTCAGGAAAACATCAGCATCTTTTATATGGTATTTGGTTATTTTTGGAATGAATGCTACGAGTGTATTTAGGGCAATTACTTTCAGGACTTGAGAGAAATAAATTGATAACACTAAAAAACATATGTCTGGCTCTCCATTGAAGCAGCAGACTTGATGTTTGAATAGAAGTATAGAGTTATCCTTCCAGTGCACTCCATCAAAACAAGCCCCAACAATAAAACTTCATACAGTTTCCTGAATTTATGAAAAATTGACAGGTTGGAACAGTTCTAAGAAAAACAGTAGTGGGCTCTGGTCAGAGATACAGAAAATACTGCTAGGAGGAGAAATCTGAACAAATGGTGTTGTTAAGGAAAAAGGGAAAAAATGACTGAAGACATGAGAACAAATTTCAAGTAGTTTGAAGTGTGGCACAAAAAAAAAAGACAATTATTTGGTCTTTTTTAAATTTTGTGGATCAACTGTGGCATAAATATTCAAGATGGATATTAAGAGAAAATTTCTGTGGATTAGGATAAATGGATTTAAATTGAATTTAAGCATATGCTATGTGTCTAAATACCTGGATAGAATCCCATGACAGCTATTTGTAAAAATTCTTTAATTCTTTTCAAAACAATATACATAAAGATATACATTATAGATTTTATAAATATACAGCAGTATGAAAATAGCATTTTTGTGGAAAAATAAGAGGTATAAAATGTGGCTCTGTGGCTCTCTGTTAGTACTGCTAATCTATAGAGAATTGGTGGACAAATTGCTTTTTTAACTGAAACCAGAAGTTTTGATTATACACAGGTGCAGCAATGCCAGGAAAAACAAGTGAGTGGTGCCTTCTTCTGGGACTAGTGATGTCAAATGTGCCAGGTCCAATTTTTCATTGATGCTTTACCTGGTAAAGAGGACTTTCTACATCCTACAGTTGTACCCGGCCCATGAATTGCACAACATCAAAGTGATTTTCTCCTCCTAAATTTTCTGCATTTCAACCCTTTTCCAAAGGATCTTTGATTAAAACAGAAATATCTTTGATGAAATAGCACATTTTGATGGTATTTTTTAAAGGGAAACCAGCTTCAGTAGAACACAATTTTTCTGAAGTATTCAATGTAAGAAATGCTTGAGAATGTTTCTTTAATTAGCTACTACTTCTTGCTCTAAAACAAAATATTACTGCCTGTAGGTCCAGGGTCTGCACCTGAAAATATCAAGTTTAGAAGCATAAGTCTATTTCATCATGTTTTGACTTTCAGATTATATTGATATTAATTAGCTATTACAGCTCTATGCTTGATAATGTAGATGAACAGGTGATTTGTATGAGTTTTGAGATTATCCAGATGAATTCAAAAGAATTGTGTCATTACCACCGTAGTTAGTCAATGTTTTCCAATATAAATTGTTGTGATAGTCTGTTCTCCAGGAAATATCAACATTTTGCATCCATTTGGTTTTGAAAATATTTTTGAAATGAGGAAGTGTCTTGGCAAAGGGAAATTCTGTTTTTACTATAATCACAGATGATGTAATTTGGGCTCAGCTGCACTATTCAGAGCTGTACCATCTAAAAGCTCAAGGATATATTTATTCCCCATAGATAAAATGGTAAAATGCTATAGGATATGAAGAAAAATGGGTTATGAATACCAGAAAAAACTGTACATTTAAATTAACTGCAGTTCTGACTAGTCCCATTAGACACAGGTATTTCTGGATGTCAGTTTCTGATATTCTCTGACCCATACAAGTCAGTCATAAAAAAAACTAAATAACTAAAAATTTATTCATAACTTCTTTTTTTACATCATTTTTCCAGTCCCTCTGCCCTTTGAATTAAGTCTGGTCTTAAAATGTGATTTACCTGGATTTATCATCATTGACTTCCACAACACAAATGATTCCTCTGGGATTCTTTAGATTCTTCTTAGTGTGGCATTTCTAGTGTGTACAATATCAGGCAAGAGTGTGGTTTAATTTGATTGTATTCATACATGTGCACATCTGTCCACTCAGACACAGTTTCACATTTTACATGGTTAGGAAGAAAAAGGTGCACGAGGGAAGAATCATGTGGAGCCAAGACAGGGTGAGCACCTAACAGAGTCATGGACAGGGCTTTAGGAGATTATTCCTTTCATAGACATTGCAGTGATACTTCGCAGTTACGCAAGAACTGCTGGGAACAGGGGCTGATGTAGAAAATTGGGCTGTGCAAACTCTGTAGAAGTGAGCTGAGCCATGAAGTTTGCTTTATAGTTATTGAATTCAAGCAAACAACTTCAGGCCTTCTTGGCGGACAGTTAAATTTAAAAAAAAAAAAAAATCTTCCCCAGCTGACCAAGCATCCTATCTAACTGGAAACTTCACCTTCTAAACTACTTGCTATTTTAGAAGTATGTGTGACATGCACATCACTCAATTTCTGCCATTATACTGGGAGGTAGATGAAGAAAAGGAAACAGCCAGCTTTGGGGCAGGGATCCAGAGATATCCTGATGAAGTCAACCAAAATTCGCCAAGATGGTCAGTTTGCTCTTTACCCTATGAACTATGTTAGGAGTCAAAAAGATTACTTATTCTTTCCAAATAATTAAATAACTAAAAAGATCAACACTTCCCATTGTCATTTGGAGTGTTGTCACAAATTGAAATTAGTGGATTGATTTCCACAGAGTCTTACTCCACCAGGTGTAAATGCAGTGCATACCCCTAAAAACAAGAGAAAAGAGAGGTAAGTTGAATGCCCTTACAAACTCAGTGATATCACTCATATGTTTAGTGCCATTTCTTTCTCTCTCTTTTTGTTGGTTTTTTTTTTTTAATGATGGTGTCTGGCTGTACCTCATGCCCCTGGAGACCAGTGGAACCTCTGTGAAGCCAAAGCGCTACAAAAGTTCGAGATGTGGCAAGCAAAGTCAGGATGAGATTCAGGAAAGAGGTGGAGTCTGTAGATTGGCAGAGTGCCTGAAAAACTGCTGAGAGAAGCAAAAACAGATACATTAGGGAAAAAATCCCTGAAAGTCACAGAAGATTTTGGGACAACCAGAAATTCAAACTGGTAATAAATTGGTTCTGAAGCAAAGAAGTGCTCTGCAAGGCCACAACCAATAGGTGAGTATGTGTCTATGAACTTTTATTCACTTCTCTCTCATAGTCAACTTTTCAGTCACTGTAAGTTTTACAGAAGCTATCTATTCTAGTTCTTGTTCAAACTTGACTTTAGAGATTACAAACTCCCTTCTGTTTTGGGTATGCTCTTTAATAAGAAAAATATTTATGTAGATTCACCTTAGAGCTCTTAATCCTGTTCCAAACCTGTTTATACATTTATATATTTGACTTCCAAAACATCCTATGGCAAAGATAACCACAGTTTAGTTGAGCATTACATTCACTTAATCAACAACACTCTTGATCTTAAAGGCTCTACAATCTTTTTTGGTCCTCACCTTTTCTCATGCATGGAAACCACGCATACAGTTGTCATTGTAGACATCATCTTTAGCTTTTCATAAATTGATATATAACCTATTTGAAATAGGGTTTTCAGGACTGCAGGAAGTATTGAAGATATAGGAATATTATGGACAAATGCATTTACATAAAGATGTGTTCTATTTTGGATAAAGGAAACTGCTGTGATAACTTTATAAAACCAATCTGTCTTATTTATTTCTGTGAATATAACAAGCTCGAGAAATGCTAATGAAATTATTGCAGTCAACAGTGAATTGGTAACAAAAATATCAGTGATATAAATAAGTGGGTAATAAGGATTTTCCTATTTCAAAAGTCAGAATAAGTGCTCTCCTGATGGAAGTTGACAATAATGTTAATGATCAGCTGGGGAAGAAGAATTTTGTGTCAGCTAGACAAGGTTTCTGTTAGAGAAATTAAAAGAAACATGGCAAAATATCCTCAGGTACTCTAGGGGGGACACAGATCGCTAGAACATTTTATGCTACCTGACCTCAGGGAAAGCATTTATTTAGTCAAGGAGAGCTTTGCTGTACACTTTGATAGACTTCTTGCCTATTGTATACATAAGTAAGCCTCATGGCATGTCAATAAAATTATAGTCAAAATAAAAACAATAGCTTTAGCATTCCATGGTACAATTCACTGTATGAATGGATATAACAAGTCCCACAAAGCTTCTGTAGACTACAGTCACTCTAGGATTTCTTAAGGTCTGACTATTGCTGTGCTGAGAAATTTACAACCTATTTTACTAAAGCAGTATGTAAGAATATTATTTAATCAGAACAAGGAGGAGAGACAAAGATATTTTTTAAAATGTAGGGAATGGATGTAGTGACATGCAGGACTGGAAGTTCATTTCAGAAGTACTGTCTTTCTACTGTCAAACGTTGCATAAAACTCAACCTTGGCTGGAAAAACTGTGTGCAGTATCAAATTCTTTACAGACCCACAGCTGCAGGATCAGGCTGATTGCTTTTACACATTGATTTTCATGCTCAGATTCATTGATTCATCTCTCAGAAGGAGAATGACTTCTCTGAATCTAGTTCTGTTAAATTAACATAAGCAATTGTTAGTTATCAACACTCATGCTTCATGTTTCAGCAGTGCTCTTAGAATCATTATGTTACATCACCTCTGTGCTTATTTATAGCTTAAGTTTGACCATGTTTCCTAGGGAGGGAGGAAGGGAGGGAAAGAAGGAAGGCAGGAAGGCAGGCAGGCAGGAAGGCAGGAAGGAAGGAAGGAAGGAAGGAAGGAAGGAAGGAAGGAAGGAAGGAAGGAAGGAAGGAAGGAAGGAAGGAAGGAAGGAAGGAAGGAAGGAAGGAAGGAAGGAAGGAAGGAAGGAAGGAAGGAAGGAAGGAAGGAAGGAAGGAAGGAAGGAAGGAAGGAAGGAAGGAAGGAAGGAAGGAAGGAAGGAAGGAAGGAAGGAAGGTTGACTGTATATGCTGTCTCTGTGTATCAGAAAAACCAGTTTGAGAAAGACTGTACAAATGATCATGGCCTTTGGTCTGTGAGAGGTCCACCTATAGAGAGATCTTTGGTTGCAAAACTCTAAAGAAACACATAAATATTTGCAGCAGAGCCAACAGAGAGCTGAAGGCTCCTTTAAGAATAATATATTCCTTTCTTGTAAAGGTCAGCTTGTCTCTGCTGTTCTCAGCCAGCTCTGGAGAGCTCAAGCTTGGCTTCATGTGTTATCACAAAAGCTTTCCAGAGCATTTTCCCCACTTAAGGAAAAAAAAACAGCAACAATGCTAACTGAAATAAACTGTCATGAGCAATGAAATGCTCATTAACTCTAATTGCCAGTACTTTCACTTTTCATGATAGCTATGAAAGGATAAATCAAAGGAATCAGAAACTTTAACAAACCTACTAAGAAATCCATACATTTTGACACCCCCTGCCCCCTTCAGCCAATGCAAGTAGCAGAAAATGAAATCCTTGCTGTGTTTCTGTGTAAAGAAAAAGGTAAGAAACAGCTGGCCTCTGCTGACCTCCTCACCTCCATTAAGCACCGACTCCATATGAAATGTGTAAGTAGCTCTGTCCTATATGACATGGTGGAAATTGCTACCTTGGAATACAGACAGCACACTTCATTTTCTGGTTTTGCATCTGACTTATCCCAGGCTAATGAAATCAGCCAAAACCTGATTTTCTTAACTATGTTACATTGTAATCGGCAAAGGAAGAAGAAGTAGGTCAGGTTCTCTTCCATTGCTCAGTCATCTGTTAATCAGTTTGCTTAATAGGAAAGGTCCTTGAGTGGCACTAGTGGAAGAGATGGCAGAATGTGTTCCTAGGAAACTGGACCTCTCCCTGCCAGCACTAAAAGCAACTGATAATCTAACAGGCAGAGCAGAACACCTGGCCTAGTACTCACAGACTAATTCCCAGGTCAGAAACCATGTGGTTTCTTGCTATCTCTTCTTCTGTGGCCCTAAACAAATTTTTTCATCTCTCTCTGCTCGTTTTCTTTTCAGGCTCCCACTTCTTGTTCTAATTACTTTTCAAAACCAATAAGCTTTCCCACCTCAGCAGCTACCACAGGTAACAGGATCCTAGTATTTTTTTAAGCAATCCAATTAATTTAGAGTAATTGACAATAGCACAAAGAAGACTGTTAATATTTTTTTTTACTACATTATCCTACTGGGTTTTTAAAAAATTTTTACTTTTGCTGAAATAAGTCTTTCACATGCTTTTGCCATGATTTTTAAAATTTGTTGACAATCCACCAAATACTACATGGTGGATGGTCTGGGTATAAACCTAAATCTGGATTGTGGTCAGACTGACAAAGAATTTCATGTGGCAAATACTCATGAAAAGAGGTACAATGATGGTCATATAAAATATTTTAAATAATTTAAAAATGATTCAAGGGCTCTAAATAATGCCATTTCCATGCATCTTTCACATATTTTTGACTTCAGATATCTGTTTTAGAATTACAGTACACCTACAAATTTCATTTTGTTAGAAGCATTAGCAGATACTAAAACCCATTTATTAGCAAACCAGTTTAGACCTGGGAAGTACTAATGTCCCATTTTGAAAGAATCCTGACACATTTTGAGGAAACCATGCATTTCTCACAATATTCGAGTGATTCAGTTCTTCTGGAACACCATACATATTTTCTAATGACATTTTTATTCCTGTTTACGGGAGGGCTACAGATTACAAGTATCCAGTTTTAGCAGTAGAGGCAGATGTTTCTGATAGTATGGAGACATAGATACTGTGGTCCTAACTTGGGTGCCTGAAGGGCATCAATCTTATAGAACCACAGAATGGTTTGAGTTGAAAGGGACCTTAAAGGTCATGTAGTTCCAACCCCCTGCCATGGGCAGGACACCTTCCACTAGACCAGGTCCATCTTGAGACCATCTGTCCCCCTGTCTCTATAGAGAACTTCAACAATTGTTGTAGTAGGTCAAATTTAGATGCTTCAATTGGGTGAGTGGAGAAACCATTCCATGATTTTCTGCTTGTTACGTGGTCTCTAGATGTGTTCAGCCACCCAGGGTACTAAGCCTTATATACTCAAAAGGGAGGTAAAATCCTATGCCCAAAAAGTCTACAGTCAAAACAGAGGAGACAGAGACATTATGGGATGGAGATGGAAGTGGGGAGGATGACCTTAATTCAAATGACAGGTTAGAGGTGGGCCTGGAAATACAATCACATCTAGAAAGTCTGAGTCCAGTCACAGGGTCTGCAGGCCATGCTACCATTAACACCTTAAGCCCAGTGCTAGAGACAAAAGGGAGAGAGCACATCAACGGCAGTGAAAGATCTAGAATGAGACCCTATACCTTGGCACTCCCAGAGATGGGATCAGTCTGGGAATAAGAAGGAGAAGCATACATATCTGGCTGACTGCACAATGCAATCTGGCATCCTGTTCTGAAAACCAAAATGTTTCATTTTTTTGCTCTGGTTTCTGATATTTTATGGTAAACTAAGCTTCCAATTCTATCATATGCCAAAAATACATAACAAGACTTATTTATATTGTTAATAACTCCTAAGCATCATCCTTTTTTTCATTTTCCTGCAGAAAAGCTACTTGCTTTATAAAGTCAAAAAAAAAAAAAAAAGTACAAATCTGCTGCTCAGGATTGTCTAGAAGCAATCTGCATTCAGTGATTGGATTATGTACTAACAGCATTACTTATCCCCATCTGAGAGGTACCCTACAGGGAAAAGCTCCAAAGAAAGACACTGCATTAAGGGAAGATTTGGAAGTCTGATTGCATTCTGTTTCCATCTCTCTGCAGGGCTGGCTGTCAGTGGCATTCAGAGCCGCGCAGCAGAAAAGGAAAAACAACACTCTCTCTTAGCGCTGTGAGTCATCGGTGATTGAAAGCATCTTTACCCCAGTTTAAGGTCTGACCAGGGGATGTGATCCAGAGCTCATTGAGAATTTGCATTGACTTCATCCAAATTCAGCTGTGGCCTGTACTTTTTAGTTGGAAACTGATTATTTTACAGTATCATGAAACTGAAGTAATAAAGTGTGTAAATCTTATAGAGAAGGTGCTGGTCATAACCATAAACATTCTCTCAAGCAGTGAATCTGGATCCAGATGGTATACAATATTAAACCAGAGTATGTGGATCCAGATGGTATACAATATTAAACTAGTGATATCTCTCTAAGCACATTTTAAAATAATTAATATTACCATGGATTTCCTTCAGCCTTCTTCCTTATCATGAATATAGATCAGTATGTTCCCTTAGGAGGGGAAAATTGCAAAGTTTTCTGTGTTAACTGCTAACTTATTTTCATCATCCAGTGATCTAGTAGGTCATGGCTTGAATTCTAAAGGTGGGAGAGACAGGCAGATTTCAACAGTTTTACACTGAATAGCTTCATGGAATTGTTTCTTAAATGTGGGAAAGCTTCCTCAAATGTCTCCAGAATTTCCATTGCAGTGTTTTGACTCTCCGGAAGAACCACCTACAGCCAAAAATTACAGAATTTAAATTAACATATGAATGTGTAGAAACACACAAAAATACAAAAAAATGTGTCTAGTCACACCCAAGATTCAATTTATTTGAAAATACAGCTTGGAATAGAAGATAATCCCCACCCTAGAAAGAGTCTGACTTTTTGGTCAGTATTTTTTAAATGTTTGGTTTTTTGTTTGTTTGAATATAGGGTTAAAAAATTGGAAAACTACCCAGTATCAGAATTCAATCTAATTTTCTACTAAAATGTTTTATCCACATGGACAGGAAATAGCTGCATTCCTTGCAAAAAGTAGGAGCAATTTAAAAATCTTCAGTCTTTTTATACCACATATCACAGAGAAGCAGCTGGATGGAAAAACTAGAAGACGAAGAATGCAAATGCGTCTACAAATTAAGACCAATGGACTTTTTTTCGACAAAGTTGTTGCTCATAAAACAGGGAGATTGGTGTCTATTTTAACATTTGAGGGTCAGGATGTTCAGAAGTATCAGATAATTCAATCTCAGTAAAAGAAATGCAGCAAGTGAATATCTACCCTTTGGATTTCTTATGCATAATTTGTTTATTATTTTCCTTCATGTGAAATAAAATTAGCATGGAGTACTTTTTGCCCTTTGTGTATGAAGAACTGTGTAGTGCTTTCCATTGTTGAGCACTGGTACTTGTCCTCAGTTTATATTCAAGTGTTTTAATGCTTAAAATGTTCTTTCATCTTAAGGGACTTCTGAATGAAATTTTGCTTTGCTCCATCAGTATCTTCCTATATGTGCAAACAGATTGGGGTCTTAAAGTTTTTCTGTCAGTCAAGATTAGAACAACATAATTTAGAAATATTCAAATTTTACATATTTTTAAATAACTTAGCATCACTGTTTACACTATTATTCAATGTATTGAAGTTTGATTTTGATTTTTTTAAAAAATTGAGTTTTATGGTTAACTATGCTACTTACTTTTTTTTGAATCTGGAAATTCACTTAATTTTCTCTTGCTACTGGGTCTTGAGTAAAGATCACTGAATCTCCCCAACAGCTTCTCCTGTCACTGTCATCAGAGCAACAATAACAACACACACCACTGCATTATAAAAAGTACCACCAAAAAGCAGAAGTGAGAATTTATCTATTGCACTTAGACAACTGACAAACATTCCCCTTGTCTCTGCAGCCCTACAGCTTTGCAAAGCAGGCTAGAATGTGTTTCATAGGAGGAAAAAAAACACCTCATATAGATTAAAATATGACAAGGTAATATAACTAAAATGTTAGATATCTACAGAAAAGGAAATGATAGTCTTTCTGATTGATGCAGCTTCTCACAGGGTCATCTATGGATTTCAAAACAATGAAGACGAGTGCCAGAATATTTTGAATTAATCTCAATGGTGTTAGCAATGATAGCAGATGATCTTTCTTCCAAAGTCAGAAATAAATCCAACCAGCTGCAAAGTCATTTGCTTTTTCATATTTTCTTCTTTTCCATCCACCTACTCCTTGTCCTTCACCTTGTTGTGTCTCATTGATGAATATAAACTTTAAAAAAACAAAAGTTCTGCATTTTTTGTTCACATACTTTGTTTCTTTTAAGGTACACATTTTTCACAGACTGAGATAAGGAAGTTGCAGACTTCAGCGTCATAGGAACAGATATTATGTTTTGATACTGGTTTATCATGACCTGCATTTCTTTAAGAGCACCTCCAAACCTTTTACAGTTTTAATACCAACTCCAAACTCCAGACCTCCATATTTATTCCCTTGCTTTCCTCTGGAATGCATTCCATTTCCAAATATGGACCTTGAATGAGCTTGAGGAAGGAATACTGCATTTTGATGGTTGAGCTAGAAACCTGTGAGAGTGCATGGCATAAATGCATCTCACCTGAGACCTCACCTTACTGAGTAACGTAAGGAAAAACAGAGGAGTGGAAGAGCTGCATGCAAGAAAAATGGAATTTGTCTGGTCACATGATGGAGAAAGGGCCATCACGTGTCTCTGCCCGCCTCCCCAGCTGTGGGAGATCTGCTGAGCATGGGGTGGCAGGAGGAGGCCCTGGTCAGTGGGTGAGGCTGAGAGAGCTGTGCTCTGGGTGTGTGGGCTCTGGGCACTGGCCCCGTAAGAGAACAGAAGCGAAAGCCAGACAGGAACACGCCGGGAGGAGCTCGGCACGCCTGTGGATGTGCCAGCCAACACATGTCCATTCACCTGCCTTCAAGACTCTGTTGTGAATTTTCCAGGCCAAATGGAAGAGTCAGAGGCCCAGACTGTACTCCATAAAAAAAAGGCACTGAGGAGCCATTAGGGGCTTTCTGTTATTGCAATTGATATGAATGCCCTTGTGTTGGTTGCAGCCACTGGCTGGATGAATGCTAGCAAAATTGCATATTTCTATTTCAAGCCCATGGCAGTAAATGGGAGGAAGGCAGATTTTTGCTTGCTTGCCAGCTCCTGAGGGAAGCACAGAGATCATCGCAATAGGCAAGAGATCAGCACCATTCACTACTGCTGGATAATGCCTGCCAATTATGTATCTACCATGCCTAAGCTTCAAAATCCCATAGGTCACTCATCCAGCACTATCATTTAACAGCTCCCATTATCCAACCCACTATGGTGTGCTCCATTTTGGCATAAATAGAACCCCCAAGTGTTTGGTCCAGCCAGATAAAATCTTCATATACTCTCGTGTTCTTTTTGTAACGTTTAGGCCTGGGTTTTTTGGTGTTTTTTTTTATTTACACAGCTCAGTATAGGTCACTGATTACTGAAAAACATAAGTTCACTCTTCTTGGAAGTTTAACATTGGAATTAACATAGTCTAACAACTACCTCTAATTATCAAAGTCAGTGGCAGGAGATACAATAGTAAATTTCTCCCTCTGGTTTCCCATTAGTGTGCTCATTTAATGCAATATAATGAATACAGAAAAGTTTACCTTCATGTATTCTTTTTTCTTTTTTTTTAAAGCCCAGAAGTTTTATCCTTCTAGTTCAGATTGTCAGCTGAATTCATTCGGTGACGATCAGAGCATGAGCAATATTATGTGCCTATTAGTGATGTCCTGTGCTTCTCTTATCCATCCATTCCTTAGATGACATTCATTGATGTAATTACACCAGAGATTGGAAAGACATGGATATATTTCAGCTAAGGATCCACCCTACTGAATATACTCGAAGACTGGCATTTTCAGTTAATACATTATTTCAAAGAATTGAAATAAAGGGCACATTTTCTTAAACTCGCATTGAAAATTCTCTTAAATAATAGGACTCTTAGTGTAACATTGACTTGTATTAGAAAAGGACTCTGATTTAATCAAACAATATCTAAATCCCTACCTGTCTTGCATCTAATTATGCTTTAGAATATATTTTTGCATTCCCATACCCCACCTCTTCTTAGGATTCAGGTAGAAAATAGCGAGCTTTAGCAGTAGGTAGGCATTTAAACCTCTTCTGATCTTGAAGAGGCAGAAACAGAACAAATGAGACCCTCTGTTGTGAGCTGTGATCTGTGTGGGGGGCACAAGCAGAGCTCTGGACAAGGGACTGCTTCTATACCCTCGGTTTGCAGAGCATGATACATGCACGAGCACCCACTCTTTCCACATTTGTTTGCCTGATTTTGATGAGACACACAATGAAATGGCACAGCCAAGGAAAGACAGAAAGCTTTGCCCACGGCAGTTTTGCACCTAAGCCAGCTGTAGCAAATTATATCCTATCAGAGACATCGCAGACAGCACGAAGGCAGCAGCAAATGCCATGAGCTAAAGACGTCAGCACAGACCATTCAGAGCTTGAACTGAAGCCCACTGCAGACTTTCACATGTCAGCAAAAGGCTTTGGAATTCCCTGATGAACACAGAACCTGTGTAAGGATTTGTCCTTCATCTGGCTCCCTTTTTTTCCCAGCTGACAACAGCCTAAGAGGAGAAGTACACTCTCAGGAAAACGTCAGGTGCCACAGCTACCTCCAACTATGAAAGAATATATTATAACCAAGCATTTTATAAACACAACATTTCAACATCTGTTTTGTTCAAATCTGTCCTACTATAGGGGGCATTGCCATTTTTAGATTCATCCTAGCCATAACCAGTATAGACAAAAAAATATTTCAGGCTTTAAAACAGCTCCTTAGTGAGCATCACTTTGGCACACACAGATTCACATAGCATTTTAGAAGTCGGTTTCACAAAACTTTGTAATGATACAATGCCTCTTTAGCAAAGCTTTTAAAACATTATGTGATCATTATGTATTCTTTGCTAGTAGAGAAAAACCAAGAAGCTCATCACCCAAGATGGTGAAATTCTGGTAAAGTTTCTTCAGTTGAAACACAAGTTGGCAAATGAGTAAAGACAACTTTAGACACCTTTAAACTGTCAATTTGACTCCATCTATACCATGTTGAAAGAGGGCTAAGCTAAGTTACATTCCCTTGCACTTTGCCAAGGTCTAACTTTGAGATCTATGAGAGCTACCATAGCTCAGCTGGCTACCCATAACCTGCTGAGCTGGAGTAATATATCTTTAGTTTGGGCCTTCATCTGCCTTGTGCTGAGAATCCTGAGGATGAGGATAGTTAGATAGACCTAGATATTAACTAAATTTCTTGGAAAGATAAAACATGCAGCTCAAAAGCAGCTGGATAATAAGCAAGAAGGCCTTGTAATGGCAAGGGGTAATCTTTTGGCTGAGACTGCCAAAAATACATCAATATGGTTAATGCATGAAAAATGACAGGAAAAAGACGCAAAGACTGGGAAACTGCTGAGACAAATACAATTAAAATAAACCTCCTGCACTGAATTGAACTAACTGATGAAAATACATTTCCATGTCTCTTGTGGCAATTCTTCTGGAGAAAAAAACTACCTAATTTTTCACGTACGAAAGAAATCTGGAATCCAGTCTTTTTCAGAGTTCATGCTCCTGTATTTAACTGTCCATTTGGGTAGGTTAGAAGTTCACATTTCCAGCCAATATTCTGGACTTTTATCTTTGCAGTGAATGCTCTTTGGCAAACGTGATATAAATAACAGCTAATTCCCTCTTGGCCATACATCCCTTCTGTACACGCACTGGACCTGGCTACTGGCACCAACACCCTTGGAAAAGAAGCACTTTACCTCTGAACACAGTGAGGTCTGATCTTTTCTGCAGTTACAAGCAGGCTTAATGCCCTGTGTGCTCTTAATTTTTAGCAGACAGATTTTCTACCTACCCACGCTTCACCTTTTGAGTGCTGATGTTTCCTGCAGTGCAGCTGCCAGATGCAAACCCATGGGCGGTTTTGTGTGTTGTAGACTAACAATTCCTTGTACTAGTGTGCTGAATATCCAAAGCATTTTGACACCCTCCAGGATGAAAGGTGCAATGTAATATGATTACCATGACTGTACCATCGATCCCCGCTGAAAGTGTCAGAAGGATTCTTCATTATCTTGTTAGCTAGGGTTTGCTATTTTAATTATCCTCTTACCTTCACTTTCTTCCTTTAGATCTCTTTGCTGTTGATACGTCTGGCCTTTTAAAGGGCTTTTTGCAACAGGGAGAAGGTGAAGGAGCAGGGAAACCCTATGACCAATGCTGCAGTCAGGGTTACCAGGTCTAAAGACAGTAATCTTTTCAAGGGCCAACAGGACAGGGCAAGAGAAGGGCAGGGAAAGGGCAGGGAAAGGTAGGGAAGGGCAGGGAAGGCAAGGCAGGGCAAGGGAAAACACTGTGTCAGCAAAGCCTGTGGAAGGAAATCAAAGATCTCTGAACACTGTTACCCCTTTCTTCAGAAAAATATAAACAGTGTGCTGACCTCAGTGTCCTGCTCTAGTTTTTCCTCACTCTGCTTTTGCCCTGCTAATCATGACTGTTTCAGGTAAATATATTAAATTTTTTTTGCAGACTTTCTGTTTTCAGATTATTGAGCCTTCCAGCAAGGTTCCCAAGGGCAGGATGAGATGCCTGGTTGGACCTACTAGGCAGCAAGCTTTTCCTTCGTTTTAACACATCTTTTTATGTATAGTAATAAGAAAGTGGAGAAGGTAGGAAGAAAAATTATTAATTGGAAATTGAACTAAAGCCCATGAAATAAAGCTCTTGGATGTCTACTAAAAATCACAGCTTTGATAATGTCTTCTAACTTAAGATATAACTTATGGTATCATTCATCTTTCACTTTTCATTTCTTCAAATAAGTGCTTAAAAATAATGTCTTTCACTATCCAAAGGAAGCAGGAAACCCAGCTGAGTACTTAACTTTAGCCTTCACTTGCAAAAGAATATCATAAAGGCAATAAAAATGTGCACAGATAGCAAATGGGTGTAAAGTCAAATTTCTCAGATGCACGGTAAAAAAAAATTGTAGCCTAGATACACCAAGTGAAATTCATCTGCTTTGGCAATGGTGCCAGAGTTAGTGGCATAATTCTACATTGTCAGTAAAGTGAAATAGGCACCTCCAGGAGTCAATTGTTTTCATCCATAGACAGATACATGTGACAGGTCACATGGATTGCCCTTTGGAGATACTTATTTCTCTCATTAACTATGGAGGGACTCTACAGCGACAGTTTGAAGTTTGACTATTCCATTATAGATGCCTTAAATCAGAGAAGATTCGTCTCACTGCGAATGACCTTCCAATATCAAATCCAGGTATCTAACTGATCTCTTAAAAAGCTCTAGAAGCACCAGAAAACTCTATTTAACACCAACCCATCCTCAGAAAAGAGAAAATAAAAAGGTAAAATACATTATAGGAGTTTAAAATAGAAAGTAAGAATCCAAGGGAAAGAAAATGATGACATTAAATAGGAAATATTAGGCTAGAGAGTAGCAAAAAGCTAACCTCAGCCAATACAAAGTCACCTTTGAATAGTCACAGACAGTTAATGCTGCAGGGAATGAGTTCCACAGTCTGAAAATGTCACTTTATGCATCGTTAAAAGCACCTGTCTTCAACATAAAAATAAACAAACAAATGGAAAAACACTACATGTATTATAGCAAAAATGAACAGGGCATTGGATTTTTCTTTTTTCTGTGTAGTGAATGCATGTTTAAAGAATTGAACTATTAAGAGAAACTGAATGCTGATTTCACTTCTTTGTCTTGAAATTTTCCACTAAACAAAATTGACTATCACTGATCAAAAAATAGCCAATATCACCTAAAATGTAACATCCATTGTAGGAACCATTAAATTTGCCCTTATCATAAAAAAAAACAAAAAACAACAACAAACCAGCAGATTTCCAGTCATGACCTCTAAGGAGGTTTCAGAATAGACTTTAAAAAACTTTGGCTTCATCAGTAGAAACTTTCAAGTGCTAAAATTGAGATCAACATTACCTATGAGGTAAAGCTAAGAAATCTAAGTTTGTCTGTTTTGGAGAAAAGGAGGCCGAGGTGGAACTTCATTGCCTTCTTACAGCTTCATGAGGGAAAGCAGAGAGGGAGGTGCTGAGCTCTTCTCCCTGACATCCTGACACAGGACACGCAGGAATGGCTCAAAGCTGTACCAAGGGACTTTTAGATTGGACATTAAGAGGCATTTCTTTGCTAACAGAGTGGTCAAACACTGGAAGCAGCTTCTTGGAGAAGTGGTCGATGCCACAAGCCTGTCAGTGCTTAAGAGGCATTAGGACAATGCCCTTAATATGCTTTAACTTTTCGTCAGCCCTGACAAGGTCAGGCAGTTGAATTAGATGTCTGTTGTAGGTGTCTTTGAACTGAAAGATGCTTTTCTATTTGATTAATCCAAGGGGGAGAGTTTGTAAAATGTGCTTGGGGAGCTGGTCCTGCAACAAGAGAGTCATGGGGCCAAAGGAGAGAAAGCGGGAGGAATCCTGACTGAAGGTGTCCAGTCCTAATAAGATGTTAGGAAGGAGTGAACACACGAGGCAGCCTCAGTGGTTATTCAATATCTGCATGGCTAGGATATCCTCCTGGGAAAAGGGTGAAGAGGGTTTCAATCCACTGGTTTGCCTACAGACCAAATATTCTTGTACCTTGTACAATGAATAATGTCTCTGCTTTTCAAGAAATGAGGGCTGTTCTGCTTGTCATGGTCATGGCATGGCTGAGCATCCAGGATAAGCAGCATGCTACCTATTGGCAGAAACAAGGAGACTGAGATCCTAACTGGTCTTGCCTGAGTCGTTCTGCTGCGGATAGACATTAACATTTTAAGATCTGAAAGGAATACCTGAATATCAAGCCCTGCTGGTATTCAGTGGGTCTGTAGTGCTAGGCACCACAGTAAAAAAACCCAACAAGTTTAGATGGTTTCCAGAGTTCTCTCCCAAACCTCCTTAAGGGTCAAATACCATTTACCTCCTTGAATGAATCAGGGACAGACAAGAGTTCAGCTCTACAAGCTGCTTCTTAAGGCCGCTATTTTTAATGCAACTTGAATTTAGATGCAGGTTCTAAAGTCAAAATAACTTCATGGAAGAGTCTTCTTAAGAAGAAACTGCATCTTTCATTTGGTGTGCAGGTAGATTTTCACTGCTGACTTCAACAGGAATTTAGGCTCCAGGTTTTCAACTTGCATGACCTAAATGTCAGTATCATCAATCACTTGATTTCTCAGTTTACCCCATTATTGTTCAAACAGTTTTATTTATCTGTTTCCTGCCTCCACTTAATAATACATGTAATGTCTTTTGAAAATTAGTTTTTGAAAAACACAAAACAAGGAGTGAAAACAGGACCTCCTATTGCCTCTCCAAATAATCAAAAGCTGAATCTAAATAATTCTGTGGCAACAGGCTGAGAAAAGTGTATTTTCAATTACTTTTTTTTCCATGTATAAACTGCACATCCAAATCACATTTCATGAATAAGTAAACAATTTAATTTGGTTGTGGTTTGTTGCTTTCCTTTTTGGGGGTTTTGTTGGTTTGTTGATTTGGGTTTTTTTTCAGGGGTGTGGTTTTCCATTTTCTTTTTATGTAGGAAATAATCAAGAAGAAATGGGGAATAATCAAATGCACCCAGCATCAGCAAACTTTTCTCATTACACTCTGAGCAATAGCAAAATGGGGAAAATAGCAGATCATTATGTCTGATGAGTATAATTACACTTTTTTGAAAAAGGGGGGATATCTAGGTTTATCACTACACCTGTTTGGTTTTTTTAATAGACAACTTTAAATTCTGCTGAACATGCAGCAGCAGAAAAATTATTCCTTCTCGCGGTTTGATGGCCTCCAGTAATGCTTAAGAAAAATTGTTTTCCATTCCACTGAACTGTAAAATAAACAAAACAAACCCTTCACTAAATGCTCTAAAGGCCAAAGGGTCTCAATGAATGAACTTCAAATGGCTGCTTTGCTCATCATAGGAAAAATCCATTATGTGATTGTGTTTAGAAATAGTCTAGCATATTTTGGGTGCTATAGCATTTTAAAATAATAAGGTTTGGAAATAAATAATAAACGGATGAAGAAGCAGAAAGTAAGTTGCTCCCTAAATCTAAATACAAATGTATTTCAATGACATTTTTCTATACACAGAGAAATGCATAGAACTAAATCAGTTCTATCATTTATAGTGAACGTTATGTTTTCCTGTACTTTTCAGCTTACTTTCATTCCTTTCATGAAAGAGAATCTCATGACCTTTTCAGTATTAGCCTCAAGACATAGCTGAGCTATTCTTTTCATATAGAAACCCAAGACCTCAGCTGGCTAGCATGAAAGCTAACTTTGCCAACAAATCTCTAAGAAAACATGTGATAATGTTCATCTGGTTTTTGGGGGTATTTTTTCTTTTTATTGAGACTATCAATGCACCTAAATTTAACAGCTTCCTGTAGTTTTTTACGCTTAACCACAACTCTATGAGACCAAGTATTAATTAACATTCTGTCCTGAATGTTAAAAGCTAATAAAAGTTAGAATATACAGCAGAATCATAAGACTTCTGGTAACAGACTCTTTTTCACTGCACCTGTTAGAAAATGTACTGCTGGTGTTTTAGGTTACCTAACCTCTTATTCATCACTAGAAAATAAAATCCCTGTAGTATCTTTTCTGTTGTAAGCTCCACTAGGAGATGATTTCCAACCTCTCAGCTGGATTTCCAAGAGTTTCACTGTGAAGTTTACTTTTTGTAAGAGATTTCTTTATAACAGACAAACAACTGGGACAGAGATTTTCCTCAGAAAAGAAATATTCTCTGGTTTTGTTAAGGAAATTTCTTCTACTGGTATATTCAAAGCCCTCGGGATTATCTATTAACAATATCAGTAGGTAATGAAGTACAGAAGACATGCTCGAATATTCAGGGACAAACTTCACATAAGACTCTTCAAAAGGGCTTTGGAACAGTATCCAAGAGATCTGCAGGAGATCTTTGAAACCTGCCCTTGTACCCACCTTCATTTGCAGACATTCACATCTAAAATCCCTCTGATTTTCATCAGAGTTTCTGTCTCAGCCACTTAATTGCCTAAACAGGTACAGCTACAGGGAAAGCCTGTTTGCAGGTCTCCAGGTGTAGCTGCCACTTGAGCACTCCCACTGAAACTCTTGGTAAGAACAGAAGCCACACGAGTTTGTAGCTGTGGTAGGATGAGGTATTCAGGGTCGTACATATCCTTTACCAGTCACTGTCCATTGTCTTCAAAGAAAACCAGCAGGCTGGAAAGGGTTTGATCTGTAAGATGCACCCTGGAGAGGAATGCAGACCAGTGAAGATTTTCCTTGCACTTTGGAAGAAGTGGCTATGACACACGTTTCAAGGGAACATTACCCAACCACAGACTTTAGAGGGAGCCTCTGTTAATTGCATTGGACCTTCCACCAATCACACCCTGCCCATTACAACATGTTTGTCCAACATTAGATACTCTGAATAAGTTCCTCAGAAAATTGCCATGAAAAACTCTTGGTTGAAGAAGTGTCAGATTACCTGTACAATTGGTTGGGTATTCCTGCAGTGCAGTATGTTCTAGATCCCACAGGGTTCAGAAAACACAAGGTGTCCTTTCTTCATTGTAGCTCAGAAAGTGATAGCCAAGCAGCTGGGGAGGGAGGATGATAAAAGATGAGAGAACATCATTGCCCAGGCCATTAGAAAATCATTTCATACAGTACAAGACCAAGAACTATGTGACACAGAAGTGATCAGATGTGGAGGACAATTCAAAATACAAAGAGAACGCAATCCTTAATAATTATCCAAGTATGACTTGGTCGAAGAAGCCCATCTCACACAGACTGGCATTACCAGCAAAGTGAAATAGAATTTCTACAGTGTCTAAACCTACTTGACTTACACTTGGAAACTGCTGAGCTGATATTATCAGGATATATTTGTGACTGCTTCCAGCTCTACACCATGTTATTGCATTTGGATATAGAAGTATAGGGAAATGTGAAGACCTTTAAAACTCCTGCAAAGCAGACAAATGAAAAATTCAAATGAAATATTGAAATCAGAGAACTAAGTGAAAAAAAATGACCATGATGGACTTATAATAAAATTAAATTCAATGGACAGAAATAAAAGAATATTCAGAAATGAAGAGATTTTAATCAAATATAATGAGATGACATGAAGTGCTCCCCTTTTGCATGGCTTTTGTAGTTTCAATGTCCCTGGAGGTCTGAGATTTGTGGTTTTCTAAAGCCTAATCTCAAGCATAAGCCTAAACCTAAGCAGAGCAGTAAAAGCACAATTTTGATAAGGTGCCAAGCAAATGGGTGGTGCCACGGAGAAAGGTGTGGAAGGAGCAATGTTGGGGCAGTGCCATTCCCCCCTTGGCATGCCTTTTGCAGTTGCAGTGTCCCTGGAGCTCTGGGCATTGTGGTTTTCTCAACCCTAAACCAAAGCATAACCCTAACCCTAAATGGAGAAGTAAAAACAGCATTTGGCTGAGGCTGGTGCCAAGCAGAAAGGAGTGGAGAGAGCCATGCTGGGACAGTGGGGTGTTCTTTTTTCTAAATGAAATGGGCAGAAACCTTCCAAAATGATACTCACTGAAATCTCAAAATCAGAGAACGAAGTTAAACAAAGAGACAGGATACGAAATTGATGAAATGTAATGCTAAAAAAAAAAAAAAAAAGAGACAATTGTGAAGCAAAGTGAAAACAATAAAATGTCATGGGATGACATGAAGTGCAGGGAAATGGATCAAACCTTGCCGAATTGATCCTCATTGAAATTGCAAGATTTCATTTCACTTCATGAAATGAAGCAGCTGAAGTAAGTGTCATCAAATGTGTCATCGATAATGTCAAAGCCATATACACACACTAATCTTGCAGTTTTTCCTGTAGCAGTAGCACTATTCAAACAGCTTTTGAACTTGCAGTACAATCTTCCCAACATTCAAGTAGATAAAGCCACACCCAATAATGCTGTTCTTTCTTGACTTATCAGAGGAATTTCTGTTCTGTACTAGCAGATATTAAATTTTTCTATCATTCAAAGTAAATGTATGCTAATTCCAGAAAGCTCAGTATCTGAAGGGAAAAAAAATAAACCAAAAGCCCACACTTTCCCTCTCTGGCATAGAAGTATTTCTACAAATATATTTAGCTGCTACATATAATATCTAGAATTGCTACCAACTTTGAAAACTCTGATAATTCCCACAGAAATAACTTGTCTGTCATATATTTCTCTTGGGTTATGGTGCCATTTGCCAACGAGGGGAGACCTTTAAAAAGAAAAGAGCTATTCAAGATTTTTCTTTCAGTACTCCCACAGAAGTCAAGACCTGAGCAGCTTCTTAAATGTTGACAGAAGGCAGTATAGGACCAGTTAACACTTCAACACTTTTTTAATACACTTTTGACCTACAAGCTTGCTGTGGAACCCAGAATAGGATTTATACCCACTCAGTACCAACTCAGTGATAGGGATATTAGATACCTTGGCAACACTTCCACAGGAAAGTTCACATCTAAACCAAACACATTCAGACCACATTAAACGTCCTGATGGACTATGGATTTATTACTAAAATGAAAGAGACAAGTCCTGTATGGCCTACAGCTCTATCAGTATAGTAACCTGTAGCAGGATATAAGCACTAGATTTCAACTATCCTTTCTATTCAGTCTTGAGAAACGGTTAGAAACACTTATGGCTTTGCCCAAGGTTAATTTTCCTGTGTCTACATATCTCATATTGTGAGAGAAACTGTCAGTGGAGCTTCAGTATCCAGCCTTGAGACCTAAGCACTATGCAGTTTAAAGGTATAGAAGGTGCCTTAAAAGCCTAAATGATAGAACCTAGTACACAAAAAGCCTGCGAGTAGGTGCTTAAGAGTGGTTGTGTGAGGTGAAAAGAGGTGACTACTCACTAGGCACTTAGGGCTGTTAATGGAAGAGCAACGTTGAAATTCTACACAGCTGTTCTGCAACCACCTCAGGATTCCTATTGATCACAGAGTATTCTGATTTGGAAGGGATCCACAAGGATCATGAAGTCAAATTCTTAAGTGAGTGGCCCATAAATGGCATCAAAACGGTGACTTTGGCTTATTAACACTGTCCTCTAACCAATTATCCCTGCAGCCAAACTTCACGATCTCATGTAGACCTGAAAATTCAGGACTTAAATTCCACCGAGACAGAAACCTAGAGGGCACAGAGAGGATGACACACCCCAAAAAGACAATCTTATTGGTATTTGAAACTTCCTATAGCAGTCTGACCTTTGATCCATAGTTGTCTGGGTTGGGCATTAAATTTAAAGAGTGAAGTTTTGCTTTGTTTTGTTTTTTTTCCACTACTAATTTCTTAGTAAAGGGAAAGAGAGTGAAAAAGATTTTTGAAAGTTATATATTTCCTACTGAGTTCATATTACAGTCTATGAGGTCTTCTAGCATTAAACATTAAGGGTTGGAATTTCAGAGCTCTCTGTACTGGCACCTCATTTTCTTGCATTATTGAGAAAATCTGACAGTCTCTACAGCATACATACAAGCATATGATTTTTCACACATTCAAATAAATAATGCAAAATGAGGAAATATCTATGCAAGTAATCAGAAAATCAGTTTGCAATCTTACATTTAAACAGTTCTGTGACTTGAGTCAAAATATTTAGAGCATTCAAAAGAATATTTCTGTATTATAAAGTTTGCTTGTTTCCTATGAGAAAAGAAAAAGCCCTTACCGTAAGATTCATAGTGTGGTTAAGACCAAAGTAATAGCCACCTTCTCAAAACTTTAAAAAAAAAAAAAATTAATATTATTTTACCCATCCTACTGGAAGAAAAAAAAAATCAGGTTAAATCAGAATCAGGCTTCTATGCAGGAATCCAGAAAAAAAAATGGTTCTAATACTTAATAGGTAGTTTTTGTTGGGTGTATTGCGTCTCTGGTCAGTTTTGCGTTTATGGCTCAGTACTAGTGAAACATTTTATTTTCACGTCTTAAAAAATCATTTCAGAGCTGAACAAACACAGCAGATTCAGCAGCAGCTGGAATACAACTACCACTGTTCACCCTTTGGAAAGTTTATGAAAGCACTGACATGGTTCTGAAATATTAAAAGGACTTCTGAAACTCAGAGAGAAAACAGCAATGTAAAATCGAGGGTCTGGTCTGGCTGAGTGGATAAAGTGTCATCTTTTGGTACTGGGGACCTAAATCTTTCAAGTCAATATGTGGTATAGAATGGCTTTTATGGTCATTGGCAAGTGGCTGTGAATTCACATCAACAAAAGTAACATAATTCAGACCAGGAGAGAGGAAGAAATCAAAGTGTAACAAGGCTTGCGTTGTAAAAAGGCACAGGCACTCGCTTGGAAACAGCCTTGAACAGTAACACCTGACCCAAAAGCTCTGGCTCCTGGGAGAGAGTTCAGATCACAATTTGCATTGGGACGTTTCAGTTCCACTTAACTCTATACATCTAACACATTTTACACTTTACAGGGTTCCATATTTTATATGACTTCACCACCGTGGCACCATAATACCTCAAATTTTGATGCACTTATTTTTTTAACCCTGTGAGGTAAATACTTGGTCAGAGACATTACTTATATTTACACAGACCACTTGCACCCAGAATATTGAGAGTGTTTAAACATGCTGGCACTAAAGCAGGAAAATCATTAGTCCATAAAGTTAGAATTTCAGCATAGTAGCTCTGGCAGTCCTTGGGAAGCAGGCCAGCATCCCAGATCCACCTCAGGGCATGCCAGCTCATCTCATGTATGTGTTCCAGGCTCAGCCCTAAGAGAAGGCAACTTGATGCTACACACAAGATTCAGGCTGAGGTAAAAATGACAAAACAAAATCACTGTCTCCTTCAAGCCCTCACCTCCCTCAGGCACATCTTTAAACATCTCTCCAAATTTTCATTGCAAGAACTTGTACAATGCCTGGGTAATATTCCTGTGTTTCATGCCTGATACCTTTGGGTACTTTTACAATTTATAAAGGAAAAAAAAATGCTTGCTGCTCCAACAGTTCAACAGTTATTCCCATGTGAAGTGGGAGAAGGGAAGTGCTATTTAAAATTATTTTCAGTCTTGCCACCTGCTACAACTGAAGAGGCAGCTACCAGGCAAAAAAACCCTCTCAGAACTGGATTTTTCATGCTTCTAAATTGATATAACACCAGATAGGATGCAAATCTGATCCGAGTCATCCCACAATAAGTTTATATCTTAAAGACACATGCCAGAACCCACCTCCGTTGTCCTATATTATAAGGATTTTTTTCCATCCCAGTCTGAAAGATCCTCTGGTTGACTCACAAATAATAATAATAATTGACTTTCCTCCTTACTTTAAAGGAGTTCTATTAAATGATTTTTTTTTTAATTTACTTTTCTGTCATGAAAATTTATTTTGAATGTCAGAGAATACCTACTGTGGACTGGGTTCAGTTCTGTGACATACCAAATACCATAGTGGGCAAAAATAAGTTTCATGAGACCCAGCAAACAATCTCCCTACTGTAAAAGTTACTGCTTGTGGTCATTTGAAAAAGAAAAATAAGAAATATTCTTCTTGTACTTGAATTTAGAAAAAAAAAAAATTAGTATTTTCCACCTAATTTTCCAAACATTTTATAAATTTATTTTATACTTTGGGCACTACAAAAACTTCTGACAATGAATTCCAGAGATGAAATGTGCTGTGTGAGAAAAGTGCTTCGTTACTTTTAACTCAAGCTAGCAGCATGATAATTTCCTCAATTGGCCCTCAGTTCTTCAGACATTGTTAATACAAAACATTGCAGTTCATCTACTTTTTTATTTGATATACTCTATAATTTTGTCCCTCAGTCATTTTTTCTCTCTGAAGACCCATAATCCTAGCCTAATTGCTCTTCCCACAAAAACTTCATACCTAATCCTTGCTGCCTTTGTCTGTTTCAACAATTTCTCTGTTTGAAAAAGAGAGGACAGAAGTTCAGACAGTATTCAGGACATGCGTTGATCCTGGTTTTATACAGAAGAAAAGTTATGTCAACTATTCTGTTATTCATGCTTTCTTTGTTGTTCTTATGATCTTCAGCTTTCACTGAGCACCACTTGGCATTCAGCTAACCATAATAATTCTATTAATTATAATTCTATTCATAATAATTCTTTCCAAAATATTTATACCTCATTTACGAACCCACGGCAGTGTAAAAATAATTAGGATTGTGCTTTCTTGCAACTATTACTTTTCACTTATCAGCACAGCATTTTGTCTCCCATTTCATCTCTGACCACTCAAAATCACAAGTTCAGTTCACCCTTTTGTTGTCAGTGTTAGTTTCTGTCACTTTGAAGAATTCTGTAGTATCAGCAAACTTTGTCACCTCGTTAAGCTCTTGCTTTTCCAAATAATTTGTAACTGTGATGCAAAGTGCAGATCTTATGAAGTTTCCCTCTTAATCTGTACCGATGATTTCTTTGTATCGTGAAGCTGTTTAACTATCCCTACACTATACTCCCCATCTTTCCACCTAGTATTGGGCTTTTCTCCAGGAATTCAGTTGATCTTGGATGCAGTTGACAAGAAATTCACACAGGATTCAAGGTCCATTTCCTCAGATGCAAAGGAGTTGAACGGAGTTGGTTTTATTTCAGAGATAAAGCCACTTCTCTGACCTCCCAGAAAGCAGCAGCAGAGCACCGAAGGGAACCCACACCTTGTATCTGGTCCTGCCTCCTTTCCGTACCACTGCTGTTGGACATAGCCAGGACACGCTCGTACTGGGTTCAGACATGCACCACCAATATTCCCCAGAGAAAGAATAGGAATGAGTAGGAATGCAGACCTCAAAACAGCCACCAGTCAGTATCCCCAGCCACCGCTCAACTGTTCCCATGTTTCTCCACAGGCTTTCAGTATACTAGAAAATCCTTGATAATTTCCACTGCATGTCTTAAATTTCTATACAATTTCTATTTAAACCATTTTTCTTTTTCTAGTCTGAATCACATACAGAGCACAGAGATACAGTAGCTGAATTCATGTTTTTTTAGCTTTATGGGACATCTATTTTTCCTTTTTCTCTGGTCTAAATCTCCTCCTTCATTACTGCCTCTCCTTGCATTTTCTACAAGGAAATACTTAGTTTAACAAGCCAAGTAAATTGTCTTGCAAATTTGGATAAGCCCATCCAAAATCAGAAAGAAAAACTTGTACATAAAAGACCCCTGCTGTTTAGTAAATCAGCACTTTCCTTCATCATATATTTTCAATTCCTAATCAAAAGGACTATTTTACCTAGGTGAATCAAAGCATATCTATGTCTACTCCTGCTCTTCTTTATGGAGACACCATTTCAGCAATTCACATTTTCTCTAACCATGCTGAGGGTATGAAGAGACATTAAAACCTAGTGTTGTGACAATGTTGTGGAGGTGTATTCCTTGGCTTTCATGACAACTCTGTGGTGATAAAAATGAGACAAATCAGTGGATAAAAATTACATAGAGATATAATAACCAATCTGCTTCTTCTCTACTCATCTCTGTCTTCGTGGTACTGAAAATCTCACTGGTTCAGCCTGGGGAAAGAAATCTTTCCATAATCCTACAAGAGTTTACAATCTACCACACAAATCAAAGCAATATGGTAATCAGCAGATAAGCACAATAACACATGTGGAGTTAAATGAATTCTCTTGTTCTCTCATGGGGAGGAAGTGAGAGACTTACTTGTTCAATATACCATTATAAAATTATCTAGTTTTAGGAAGAAAAAAAACAACCGAGAGCACATTTTAAATTCTTGCATTTTGCCTTTTTTTTGGGGTGAAACTTATTGATGAATAATTTAAGAATGTTTCTTATCTATTCTCCTCTGTCTATAAAAATGTAATCTGACTTAATTATGTGTCATCACAGCAATAACAGTAAAGGAAATCCACTCCAGGGATGAGTAGAGCATATAGTGTTTTATGAAAAGTGTAAAAGACATTATTTTAATTTATACAAAGTGGATTTTAGCGCTTGAAACACTTTTATTCATAAATTTGTTTCCAAGCATTTCCGAGGCCTCCTACCAGTAAGGGGAGTTGCCCAGCAGATGAATACAAAGGGTAGTGGCAGTCTTGGTTAAAGGCTGTCAGGTTGATTGTGAGGATTTTATGCACTCATTCGAGAAGTTAAGATGGTTAAGGAATATTTTATGCACCAGAAACAGAGGAGATGATGGAAAACTTCTATTAACCCAAGGCAAATCTATTTAGTTGACCCCTATCCATGTCACATTAACAAATCCATGTGCACAATTAATTAAAAAGAAAATTAGCAACAGCTTTTGCCATTGTTTCTTCAGCCAAGTGCAGAAACATGTGGCGACCATTTCAAATGAGATCACACCAAGATAGCGTTTAAAGTTATCTCCTAAATTCAAATTCATGTACACGTTTTCATCAGAGACACAGTAGGTTGGATACATACACAGTGACTCAGAGGTATAAAGTCATAAACAGTACAGCCAAGGGCAGTAAATATTCCATCAACTTGGACAGAGGATAGAGTTTTTATTGTGTTAAGGTATAGTAGCACATATCACCAAACAGACACTCTGCTGCTAAATGATAATAATTGCAGTGGCCGAAACTAAAAATTGTGTGACTGAGAGAGATGAGCAACCACAAAAAATAAAAACCAGCAGCTTTCCTGCTCTACATGCACACTCTTTCTTCTGTGAAAACTCCAGAGCTCCACTTAAAAAAGGCAGATTTAGAAAAATTTGTGTTATAGTTATACAACCTTTATATCCAGGTCACAGATGTCTAGGGAGTTTATTGCATTTCCTGATGGACAAGGGACTCACAGCCAGGCAACAAAGATGGCCATACTGTAAAAAAACAGAAGTTTAACAATCAAAAACTAACCCTGCTTCTGTCCTCAGAGACTTGATACAAAATAGCTGTGTTTTCCAGCAAAGATCATCTACATATTCTGAGATGCGATTTCTAAAACACAGAAAGTTAAAACTTCCAATATTAGTGCAGGAAAACACAATTTATATATAACATATATTCATTATTATTTATACTTCCTTAGAACTACCATTCTTTATTTCTAAGAGAATCCACACAGTTATCGTTCCCGTTTTAGACCTTTTATCCTGTAATTTTATACCAGACATCCACTGCTCAATGGACTGCAGTTATTGCAAAAGGGCCTGAATTTTGTTCAGCAATTTAAATTTACTTTAAAAAGTTCACATGGACCAAGCTAAAAAGTGAATCTCAGCTTTCAAAACTCAACAACAATTTGGGGCAATCAATTAAAAAACCCTTCATGCCTTGTGTTCAAGAGGAGAAATGATCAGAACCTTCTGAAGGGCAAACAGCAAGACAATGCAGTGGGCAGCTGTGAGCCAGCCTCTGTAATCACACTGGGGCAGATGGCTCGTACCAACCGTCTTCACCAAAGAGCTTTTTGAAGACCTTCAAGTTGTGTCACTCAACACTTGCCAGCCGTGGCTTGCTTTTCTTCTCATTTCAGAGAAGAGACAGATTCTTGCCATTCTTTTGTAATGGTTAAATAATGAATGTACTGGGCTGCCTAATCACGTCACTGTCTCAATAACAGCCTTTGCATTATTTCTTCTTCTGGCAGTATATGCAACATAGAAGTACTATTGTAATATAGATTAAAAGCTGGCTTCATCTAAATTGAAATCCCTTTGCATGTAGTCTGTCCTAATCAATAATCCTTCTGGAGGTTTAGAAGCAGATTTCTGTTCAGATTACAGTTTTTGAGAAAAGCTCTTAGAGGTTTTCACGATATTGAAGCTAGTTCAAACTATGATGAAAACTTGCTTTATATTATGACAAAATCAATTCACTGCAAACAACATGTAACACATATGTGAAGTCTGCTTATATACCATTTCCTTAGTGTTATCAGGCTTCCACATATTCAGAAGAAAAGCAGGAAATTGCAAAGTATAAGACACTTCAAGTTTTGGATGTCTGATTTTCTTTCTTTTTTTTTCAGGTTCATAAAAAGTGTCTTTATAAATAGTCAAAGGGCAGAATGAATGTAACTGACTATGCTAATTGCATTGCTGGTTTCATTGCATATCACAAGAGAACAAAGAGAAGATAAAAATGGCATAAAACAATAGGACCAGGGAAAGAGACAAAAAAAGGAAAGTACCACAACAGCCTGAAAGAGCTGCTGTTGCAGAAGGAGACAATTCACTGAAAAGTTGATGCTGAAAAGAAACAGAAATGAGTCGGCTGACTTGATGGGCGTCCTTTCTACATTTAGCAATGCAGAGTTCAGCTGAAGCAAATTGAGAGCAGGCTGTAATGTCAGAGCCATGCATAGAAAAAAAATGTTTGAAACGCACAGTAATGTTATGTAGACTCACAATCTTCTTTTATTTCTCCACTTTCAGCTTTGATTCCCCCTTTATTATTTGATTGTTTTGGTTCTTTAATTGACATGAATGTGGAAGTGGGGCTAATAGGAAGTTAATTTTGTCTGAAGTTAATTTTGTCTGAAAAAAATACAAGATTTCTGGAAAGAATTGACATTTTCTGGTAGGATTTAGTGCTTTCTCTTTAAACCCATTCTATGCTGTAGGTTGGCTGTCAGTAGAGTGCTAGAGAAGTAGGATCCTGAGCATCTAATTTGGACACCCAAGTTTAAGCAACAAGAACTTTCTTTGCAAACCTCCAAAGGGACTTATTTTTCTCTAGACTGCTAAAATGAAAGACTGTGGGACAGCACATGGACAAGTCTAGCAGAATGAGTGTTGGCTATTTGTTGACTGGTATTCTGGCATGTTTTTTGGGAAAAATCAGAATGCAAAAATGAACAGTCATTTTGCATGTTCTAAAACCTGCAGCAATCTGTATAAACTTTGTATTTGATTACATGATTTTTTTTCCCAGAAAATCATTCAGCTCAAGAAACAGCCATGAAAGAACAGGACTTTGACAGCACTATCCTGGTTTGTTACATCAGACAATATGCAGATATAATTTATTAGAAATCGATGCATGTCTTATTTGCAGAATCTTTCTAAGGCTTTAGGAATTTCAGGGCATAATAAACACAGGCCATGAAAACCTCCTAAGGCTAAATGTAAGGATCGGATGTTCCTAAACTCTCTGCCAATAGGATCACTATTGTTAAAAAAGTTTTAAGGAATTAATGTGGTTGATCAGATTCTCACAAGGAACTGACAAAGGCTCATTACTAGTTGATGGGAGATTAATGTTGTGGAAAGAGGAGACACTTCATGGAATTATTTATTAGCTTGCATGAGACATCTCTGAGATGGAATGAGAATACAAAAGGGGTTAAAGACTGCTGCAAAGTCTCCTACTGAGATAACTTTTTATACAAAAGAGTAAGTGCTAAAAAGCTTTCAAGCACTGCCTCACCTGACAAGGTTGGAAAAGTAGGTATTATCTGAAAGGCAGACCATACTTTTCAGAAGTAAGGAGGATGATTCTCTTTTGGCTTGCAAATGTCTACCTATCAGACAGGAGGGAATTTAAATGGGAGGGTTCATCTGTGTGCTGCTGAGACAGACTTACTGGGAACAATTTTAACAGAGAGCAAAAAATAATCTGTGAAAAGGATAGATAAAATAGCAGGAGTTCATCTTTTTTCCATTACAGAAAGTCTCACATCTTTGTCTCTCCTATTCCTTCTCCCCACCTCAAAAAAAAAAAAAAAATCTGATGATAATTCTTCATCATCATCATCATCATCACTAGGAACTGCTGGATTCAGGCTAGTTTTAAAGCCAGTATCCTTATTAAACTTCCTTTATTAAACACATGGGATTAGAGCCTTTAGATCATTAACTTTAATTTCAGACTAGCAGCTCACAGGAACAGCTGAGAACAAGGCTGTGGGCTTGGGCTCCTCTGTTTGGAGCTTTACGATACAAAAGGAAAAGCAGCCCCCTGGGACAAAATGAAGTATTTATGGAGTCACACACTATACATTGGGTTTTCTGGTGTCCTGTTTCTATGCCAAGCTCTGGAAATTTGCTGCTGTCCTAAGGGCTTGGGTTATTCCAGGGAAGTATTAATTAAAACAAAGGAAATTTCAAAAGGTAGGGGAGCAGCCTGAGCACACGGGATAAGTCTAAAATGACGAGTCTATGACTTGCCCTGGATGCTGTTAGAACTGTATCTTGTCTGCTTAGCTAACTATATTTTAGGTGTTAATCACAGGATGGTTGAGGTAAGCAAGAACTGGACACAGAAGTGTAGCTGTTGCCCCACCAGTGCTAAGCAGAGGTCAAGAATCACCTCTCTCGACCTTTTGGTGTGAGGGTGCTTTGCTAGGTCATGGTCATCTTGCTGTCCATCAGGACATCAAGCTTCTTTCCAGCCAGTCAGTCCCCAGCATGTTCTGGTGCGTGGGGTTAACCCTCCTGAGATGCAGAGCTTTGAAATACCCCATGTTGAACTTGTCAAGATTCCTCTCTGCCCATTTCTCCAGCCTGCCAAGGTCTCTCTGAAGGTGACACAACCATCTGGTGTATCACCCAGTCCTCTCAGCTCAGATCATCTACAAACTGGCTGAGGGTAAATTCCATCTGCCTGCATTTTCCCAGTAAGGTTAGGAAAGATGAAATCCATTCTGTGTGTGCACATCTACAGCATCCACCTTAACTCCCCTGAAATTAATGCAGATCTATGACTCGTTACAGTGTAATTAATACAGCAATAAGAGCAACTATTTTCAGTATAATGAAACCTACCATCAGAACACAGGTGTAAAAAACATCAAGAGAAGGAGAGAAACAGAAAAAAATCAGGCTGGAAGAAAAAGATTATTCCTATATAAAAGATATCTGAGGCCTTGTCTACAAGAAACTCAGGAAATAAAAAACATTAATAAAGTTGTGAAGCTAAAATTGATTTGCTAAATCTCACAAACCTTGTGTAGGCACATTTGTTCAAAGTTGAAGTGGTTAAATTTGACTTAGCTTAATTCATTTATAGTATGTATTAAATTAAACAAAATTAAGGTCTTCTTTTCTTCTAACAAGGCTGTCAACACAGGGATTTAATGCAGCTGAAGTGTGAACTTTAACATTTAATTTGGATTGACTTTCCTAAATGTCCCAATGCAGAAGAGTCCTATTAGCTTTCAGTGTGGCAAAAATTAAAAACAGAAAACAGGCAATGGATGCTAGCCAGGTAATGGTAAAAAGTAATTAAAGGAAGACAAAGAATCTTTCCAGAAGGAATTATGAGAAGCCACAGATTCTAGCCAGGAGGTGATCAAAGCCATTTACCAGCATGCAGACAAAGAGCCAGGAACAGATGAAGAGTAATCATAAAACGGATCAAATACTGTCAGTTAGAGATTGGCATTGCTGAAGATTTGGAGCACACGAAAAGATACAGAATTACTGTTTTTAAATGACCAGATGGAACTGGCAAAAAGGCAGAGAAAAAAAAACAGCTAGACCATTACACGTAGTCATAGAAATGAATGAAGTTTTTAAAACCGGAAGATTCTCTTAGCTTTAGAATGGAAATTATGAGTCTTGAGAGACGCAGAAGTGCCAAAATTGGAAGCTGGCAGACCAATTACTCTGTAGAAGGAGAAGAAACTTTGGTTGTAAGTAATAATGATTATGAGGACTTTCACCTGTATCTCAGGGCACAATGAAAAGACACTGGGACTCATTATGCCTGCTCATAAGGGAATATACCTCTACGGGAAATGGTGACTAATCCATATAGTGTTTGTTACCTATTTCTAATAGGTATAGATTTCTAACAAGCAATAGATTGTTGTGATTTACAAAGATTCCAAAATAAAAGAAATTCTTAACCAACCTAATCATACAGCTCCAGCTTTGACTTCTAGAATGGTCCTCTGCACTTGTACAGAAAGACTCTTCACAAAAGATTACAGCTTTACCTGTTCCCCAGAGGGGGTCACAGTGACTGAAGAGTGAAACTACAGCTCCACTAAAGAGCTTGCTATCATTTCATGCTGCCCCTTTTTGCAAATGGCATAAGGAAAGATGAACTAGTCAGCTGACACAAGGGGCACCCTTTCTATGACACTCATGTTTCTTTTGTACACAAAAGACTTCTAAAAAGACTCTTTTTTCAACCTTAGAAGCCAAACGGGACAACCACCTTTGTCTTACTCTCCAGGGTGAAATACTTTTTTGAAAAGAAGAGCAATCAGATCCTTTTCTTTCCTCACAAATTTCTGAAGCCATAACAGAGAGATGAATCAAGCAGAGCTAAATCAAGTAAATAAACAGGTTTCCATAAAGCACCTGCCTCCTCCTCGTTGCCTTACATGCTCAGATCCAAAGCAACAGAAGAACCAAGGCAAGCTCAGCCTTGATACTCCTGGGTAGCAGAGCACAGTAAGACATACAAAAACTTCAGACTTGAGTGAAAAGATAGAGGAGCCCACACTGGTGAATTGAACAGTGGACAATATCAAATATGAAGAAAATTAGCTTAAATGAGTTCTTAATGTTCGAAGAATCTTCTGTGAATGCACAGAAGGGTGCAGCACAGATAAAATCTGAGAAAAGCTTAATTTGGCCTCTCTGTCCAAGACAGTTTAGCCTATGTCCTTGGTTTAGCTGAGAGCTTGGTTTGCCATTTATGAGGCATAGGCTATATGTAAATATATTTTCTATACCCATCCCTAGATTGCCAGAAGAAGTGCAGTTTGTAACCAAATTTATGCCAATACCTGCTCTTAGAGCCCTCATCTGTTACCTTGCTAAAATTTCACACTTCAAAGTAGGGGCTAAATCTAACCATATGTGATGCAGCCTTGCCTAAATTAATTTACAGCAAAAAGACTTATTTATTTCCTGCCCTTGGTATAATCTGATTGGCTTTTGTGACAGCTGTAAAAGGAAAGCTGCTAAGAGAGACAATCACATCCGACAAAGAACATGCTAATGAAATCAGGCTTTCTAAAGGGAAGTGATTTTGACAGATTAGAAATTATAGCTTTGTATGGATACTACCCAAGTTGTCAGCCCCTCTTCCCACAGTAGCAGCAGGCTGTGTTCAATTTGAGGAACACTCTGTCTGCTCATCACATTATATAAAATCAAACTCTCGCCATATCTGGGTGATTTCCTACAGTGAAAAACTCAGAAACAGAAGGTAAAAATTCCCCATTTGGCATCTTAATCTTCTATTAATGATGCAACCTGTACTGCACCATCTGAAAAACATGAATCAACACTGAGCCCACCCTTCCACAAATAGAACTCTCTACCCTATAATGTGGTGATCTTTCTCTTTCTAATTGCATCTTACAGATTTTTAAAAGGCACTTTAGTCCTTAAGTGTAAAATTTGCATCCAAACTACTGTACAAAGAAACACTAACAATGATTTTTAAGCAACTCCTGCTAAAACAGAGCACAGACTTCTGATCACACACCATCAGAGAAGATGGAAGTGTACACGGAGCATTTTTCTTATCTCGTTAGCAACCATTAGAAACCCTCAGGGGGAACATAATGACCAGTGGAAAAAGGGCAGAGCAGACTTCAGTGAACAAAACAGATGTTTAGTGCATATAGATATTATCCAACACCAGCATCAAACTAGTGAGTTTGGCCATTTAGGGCATCTCCTAGGAAACCATCAGACAACATTAAAAGATATTGACTAACATAAAAGGAGCTGCAGGGGAAACGGTGCATATTTGATAGAAATGGAATGTGCTTCTAAATGGAACAGTTCTAATTTCTGCTGAAGAAAAGAAATCTTTTTCTAGATGCATATTTTGATTTTGGTTAAAGGTCTTAAAATTTCCTGTACGTTACTGTAGCTTCAGATTGCAATCTTTAAATAAGCAAGGTATAAAATGCAGTGCAAAAGCAAATCATAAAGTGAGACAATATAAAAAATATATCTTAACTATGTTGCAACTTGGACAGCAGAAAACATTGTTTTGTTATTATCTTCTTTTCTCTGCCAGTTCATTCTGGATAAAATTTTCCATATAATCTGAGAGCTATAAAACTGGCAAAGGTATTGGGCACTTCATTTCCTTTATGGTCCTTTGACAAAAACTTCTTCTACACATTAAGCCAGAAAAAGCCACTGTAATTGACCTGGACGAACTGGCAGTGTGTCCATCACACCACGTGAAGTATTCTTGCTCATAACTGCAGCATTTCACCTCTGTGTTTTGTCCAGGAAGAGAAGGCATTTGATTCACTGACATTTTCCTTTCCTTGATCCAATTTTGTGTCTGATCAACAATGTTTATTGCCTGGTAGTTTCTTTTTAGAGTGCTAAGGACACCTTTTCCACTGTGATTATTGTTTTGCCCTCTCTGCAGTCAGCGAGTAGAAAGGTTAGCTCAGAATTTTGCTAATGAGAACTTTGCTGATCTGTTCAAGTTGACTGATACGCCTTTTGGGCATGACCAATCAGAGCATAAAGTGTCAGGAGACTTGCTGTCTCTCTACAGCCCTGGCAAATGTCTTCCTGCAGTCTACCAGAGCTTTAATTCCCTGCCCAGTTCTCTATATCTATGGCAAAGGATAGTGGCACATACTCTCCTCTACATAAATCACACACTATCCATGCATATTGTGTTCCTTCTTCAGTTTGGTACCTTTGCTTAATGTCAGGTCAAATCGTATCATCAGTTGAGCTGAATTAATAAAATAAGGAGGAAGACCATAATTTAAAAGCAGGAACAGAGTATGAAGAAGCAGAACACTTTGTAAACACTGGGGTTTTTTTCTGAATTGAAACTAATATGGAGATTTCTACAGTACAGCTGCACTGGATCAGTAATGGCAGTTTTAAAGGTAAGCAACACAGTGCCTGCATGCCATGGTGTTAAGCTTGGTAGAGGGTTGGGCAGAATTGAGGAACAAAAATGAAACCATTGTTGGAAAAATCTACTCTCTGAACTCTATAAACGATATGGCTGCTCCAGCTTTCGTTAGCTCCAATAAGATGCTCCTGTATACAGCCTGTGTTTTCCTGGGGGGCTGTGCCCATTAGTGTGCAGAGTATCAGCACAGCACCAACACACTGCTTAGCTGTCCCTGTTTTGGGAGGTGATTGTCATATGGTTAACTCAGGGATCAAAGATTTATGAAAGGACAAAGATCTGACGTCTTCTAATTTGACCCAAGAGACTCTGTTATACAACAGACAAGCTATCAAAAACCCTCTGCGAAACGTAAACCTTGCTGAATTTCTTTTGATGTTTGTATTTTATTTTCCAGATGGAGCACAGCCAAGTAACAGCTGCATAGACAGTTAAGATCATTTACAGAACTGCAAAGAGTTTGATTGATCAGCTTAGATGTCAGCAATTTTGTAATATGCTTGGGTACCAAAGGAGCAGAGCAGGTTGGGAAATGCAAAGGGGAAAAAATATTGTGTATTCTGATTGTGTCCTTCACACAAAATTACAAGCATTTTCAACAACAAAGTAATTCACTTCGTCCAATAGACTGCCCGCAAGTTCAGGGCAATAAAAATGAAGAGCATCTTTAGCTGACAATTTAAGCTCAAATCATTTTTGACTGGCAAGGTGTGGTATCATCCAGAAGAATTGATGCTATAGTAGTAGCTTCAAATTACGGGGTTATAGTGTGTCTACTCAACATGCAGCTCTGATCAGTGGAGGTAAGCAGAGGGATAAGAAAGAAATGGGTAGCAACAAACACTTTCTGTAAGCTCTACAGTTAATTAAGGATAAGAATTTCTATACACATTTATATTTGAGAAGAACTCAGAATAAAAATTAAAATGGAATATTTTGACTGACACTGAATACATATTGAAATTCTCATTTCAGGCACCATTTTCTTATTCAATCCCCTGCATGATTTTTTTGAGAGGTCTGGTAAAAAATGCATCTCCCTTTCAGCAAAGGAAGTTTTAAACAATGTCATTTTCTAAAAATGGTGGTTTACTGAAATTACACGTTTCTGTTATGCCAACCCATTCCACCCCCTACCCAAATATAATTCAAGGCAGGTTGTTGTGTCAGCAGTTGTCAGTCTTTGTTAGCAAGTGCCAGGGCTGAGATAACCACTAATGTCCTTCTCTAGCTGATGAATTTAAAGGGCATTAAAGCAGAGACTAAAACTCAGTATTTTTTAAATGAAAAACAAAAGCCCTTTGTAGGTTTTCCTTGAGCAGCAGAACTGTTAGCACGTTTTGTAATGGACTTCTCACCCCAACAGAGCTAAATAATAGTCCAATAACTGTAACCTAGAAATCCATCCAATTGTAAGAGTTAATTAAATATTACAATAAATCAAGCAAAAAGAAGTACATTGAAAAATCCCAAGTAGTTTAAACAGAAATGGTCCACTAATACTAGAATATATATCTAACACAAGTTAGAAACATATGAGATTAGAAATCTCTGTATCAAGATGGATGAATTAAAAGTTAGGCATGAGAGGTAATCAGACTATGGTTAGTCCACCCAGAAACTACCTTCTGTCATTTTCAAGAGAAGGTTTATGGACTTAAATTATTGAATATACAGCCTCTAAAATTATTGCTTCGCATCACAAAACCTGGTCATAACTGATAATGTTTACTCACTGGAGACTCAATTCAACACAAATGATCCCCACTGGATCAGCAGGAACACCAGAATGATACATACAGAAATACATTTCATGTTATACCCTGAGAACACTGATATTTGTTTTTTCCCAGTTACTACTGGAATGATTGTATTGCTTCTCCAAGTAATGTGTCCTTTACAAAAGAAAGAAGAAAAATTTCACAATGACCACTTCAAGATTCTACATCAGTCAATTCTCTTTAACTGAGTCTCTTTTAAAAAGGGACACAGAGCAGATTAAATAGCTCAATGGTTACATAATAGCATAATTGGTTTTTGCTTAGTTCTTCCTCTGTGCATAATTATGTCCTTTCTATTCTTAAAGTGCATTTCTTTTCTTTAGTATTAATTTTCTTGCATGTGTGCAAGATATGGAGGCTGAAGGACTCCTCAACATAAATCCCTAATCAGGTTTAATAGTGTAATGCTGCAAAGTAACAAGGTTGTGTTAAGGCAATTGATCCTTCAGATCAGCTGATTCCATGGAAATTAGAGCCTCCCACATGTCTCACTTAAGTATAGCCTCCTCAAAAGTAGGCATTGATTCTGGAGTGTTGGGACCCCTCTAGAGTGAGTAGCAAGAAATAGGCACAATTTATCTTAGAATACTTATGTCAGGATAGGGTCGATTGCTCTCTGCACTGCCTACATCTCTCCATTGACTTTACTGGAAGCTTAGGAGAATTCGCTTAGAGAAGACATCTAACTTTTAGATGGATATGGTTAATCGAGGTGAATCCTTGCTGGATGTCAATATATGATTGCTACAATGCTGGCTGTCTTATCCGAAATGCCACCTCCATCTCCATTGTCATAGATGGCTCTGACTGTAAAGTGCAGATCAAAAGATACAGCAGATTGGGATGAGTTTCCTTTGTAATGGGGATTTGCCTGAGAGATACTGTGATTACTGTATCTATACAAGTAGTGTTAAAGATACACTTGTGCACTATTAACAGATTTACTCAGAGTATCTTCTAAAAATACATCTATTCACTGTTCAGCATTATCTTCACTATGTTCCAGAGCTTGGCATTTTTATTGTATTAATGTTTCTATTTTATCTGTTATATTTCTTCTCATAAACAAACTGCCAGCCAAATGCTTTCTGGCTGATTGCTCCAGAGCTTGACTACGTCTGGCTTTTAATCACAGTTTCTCCATCTTTCTGAAAACATCCTTGGTCTTCTGGGTAACACAAGCCCTGTGGCAGGCTAACTTATGCTGAGAAAAGGTCGGCTGACTGTCGGAGCAAAGCACAAGGAAAGCAAAGCCCAGTGCTCAGCTGAGAGCCGAGAAGTTGCCAGGAGGCTGTGGAGCTCATGCAAAGAATCCCCTGCCTTCCACACTACGCTGAGCCGAGGTCTCGGGATTTTTAGACCTTCTGATTTCCAGACGCTCTCCTCACTTTGAATAGCAAATGGGAATCAGTTCAGCTGTCAGCAGGAGAAAGCGCTCAGTGTGTGGGACAAATGGGGATTCAGTTTGAGGCCCAGAGGTGGGAGGCAGCTTCCTGAGATGACTTCAGAAGACAACTGCAGGTAATTCCAAGGTCTTTTTCCCTACAATATTTCTGGATTTCTCGAGGAAGTCATCAAGGCAAGTTTGACATCAATCACAAGACTGGGCCAGCGTACAGTCTACAAGGGTGTGAAAAACTGAGAGATGTAACACCTGAAGAGGACAAGGGGTTCTAGATGATCTTTATGAGCAGATAGTGATAGGACAAGGGGGAACAGTTTTAAACTAAAAGAGGAGAGATTTAGATTAGATATTAGGGAGAAATTATTTACTGTGAGAGTGCTGAGGCGTAGAACAAGTTGCCCAGAGCAGTTGTGGGTGCCCCATCCCTGAAAGTGTTAAAGGCCAGGTTGGATGGGGCTTTGATGAACTTGGTCATGTGGAAGGCATCCTGGCCCATGGAGAGGATTAGAATTAGATAATTTTTAAGTTCCCTTCCAATTCTATGATGCTATGGTTGTATGATCTTTCACAGACTTGCAAGATTCTGCCAAGGAAGAATCCTTCTCTGTTCTGCAGCAACCTGTGTTCCATGAACCAGCTCTGGCTAAAGTAAATCCACACAGCTCCAGCAAGCCTTTTGCAACAGCCAAGCCCCAGCAGTACAACAGGGATAAAGAAACTGTCAGAAAGCTGTTTTGATGGCCAACACTTTACCCTTTGACACAATACAGTTGTAAGTTATACAGGAATTTCACAGTGTGTAATAGTAATATGCACAAGGTAAAAACTCTAAGTCATTAGCAGTATAATTTATTAGCTAAGTTGTGCCAATGCCTATCAATCAGGCTTTAAGGTTGGTTCCAAAGAGGTTTTTGATCTTCCTCACATTGCTTTGCTTTTCTTCTTCCATGGCAGCATTAGCAGGCGACAATTACATTATATATCTACTCAGTGCTCTGGTGAGAGACCATTATGTTCACAGATCATTACTGACATCCTGACATTTGTCATCTCCTTTCATAGCAGTTAAATCTTGCTTTATCTGTAAATGTCACCACGTCATTTATTCATGAAAAGGGGTCACATTCCCAAAATAGTACACTCAGCTTTTAAAAAGGAAGTTGGTTTTATTCACTGTGGTAATCCTTGGACAAACTTCACTGCTGCTAAGTACTGACATTTTTCCCCATGCAGCTGTTTACATCCCCACATACAGATTTCAGGGGGCTTTTTTTTCGAAGTAAAACCCTAAAAGAAAGACAAATGATCTGGATGAGAAAAATAAGTGCTTATTTTTTCAGCTTCCTATACTTAATCCACATGGAATTATCATCACCGAATTTACTGTTGTGAGGTATAATTTTAATTTAATATCGTACTGGCTGAGAACTCACTGGCTGCCTATTTTTACTAAGGCTTTGGCAGGTAGATCTCAGCTGGACTGTATTTCAACTTCACAAAAACATAGTTTAAATAATCCTTGATAATAATACTTTTTTTTTTCCATCTTCAAGGTCTTGAAAGTTTAATTAATAAAAGTCTAGGCCTACCCTACGAGGTATATGGACATTCTTTTCTAGAAAGTAGAGAAAATAAATAAAAGCTGATGCAAGGAGGATGCCTAAAGGACTCTTCCTGTGATCTTAGAAGAAATTAATCAAACCCAAGTGAAAAGTCTGAATTTAGAAGGGCAGAGACTCCCTCTTACACAGTTTATACACTAACAGGCATCCTTTCTGCCGTAGGATTTCCTTTATCACTGTGCTTCTTTTTTTTAACCTGTTCATACATTAGGATTGTAGTGGATGCCTTGAGGAGGTTGTGGTTTTTTGGTACTTATGGATTTCTCTTTGAAGTTCATGTTCAGTTTTCCCTCACACCCATCCTATCAGTCAGGAATGTCACCTGCTCCATCTTACTCATGTTATCATTGAGGCACTTGCATTATTTCTGAAAAAAATTGGCTGTAGACAAATTTTAAGGCCAGATTCTAAGATAGCATGAATTAGCTTAGCAGTTGGGATCCATATGTATATTTATATATGTATATACATATTTATATATGTATATACTTTTAGCTTATCTAGTGATCTACCATCTTGATGCTTTCTATAGTGATAAAAACATAGCAGCTCACTTCTCTACAGTAATTTCCAAATCATTTTACAAGCCCTATGAAGTATATGCAGCAATTACTTTTCACACCATTCACAGCAGTTGCTTTATGAGCTCAGCAACCCTCCACAATAGCTGAAGGTAGAAAATAATAAAAACTGAGGCCTGAGTTTACCAGGGGGCTAAAAGGGCTGCAGCTTCTCCATTAATGTTGCCCTCTGAAGCATATAATCAACAGCTGGATCCATTTCTGAAACTGTCATATGTCTTTGAAAATAAAGAGAATCATTTAAGTAAACTGAATAGTGTCACAGAAACACAGAGTAATCCAGGTTGGAATGGACCTCTGGAGGTCATCTTTGCTGAAGACAAAGCCACATCAGATCTGGTTGCAGGGCTTTGTCCAGCTGAGTTTTGAGTATGTCTAGAAAGTATTGACAACCTCTTTTTCAGGCTTTGACAGCCCCCATGGTAAAAAACCAAAACAGAATCCCAGAAATAAACATTCCTCATATCTAATCTGAATGTCCTGTGTTTCAGATTTTGGACTTCACCCTATCACCATGCATCTCTGAAGGTGCTCCAAAGCCTTCTCCTCTGACCACACACATCTCCCTTAAATACTCCTCATGCCTCCTGAACAACAGAGCTCTACACTGGATTTGCTCCAGTTTTTTACTGTCTTTCTTCTCCTAGGATGCTCCAAAGAGCATGTGTGTGGATGCTCTGTGCATTGCCATCTCACACGTGTCAAATCCAGGAGGAGAATTGTTTCTGTCACTGCAAGACATCACTGCTGAGGTGAAACCCTTGTTCTCCAGGTGCCATTGGCAAAATCTGCTGCACACTTCCTCCAGCAATTATTCAGGTTGCCATAGTTTCTGCTTCAAGTTTTCAATGCCTCTTTTCATGCCGAGTTTCCTGCCACTTCCCTCCCCTCCTCCAGCATGTCTTTACAACTTCCAGTTATGTGATTTTTGAGACCAGCTGGAACATAAATGCTCAGACCTGAAGAACAAATAAAACGGTTGCTTTCAAAAAGCTAACAGATGAAATTCTCCTCTGTGCCAGTTATCTGTTGAAGTCGGGGTCATTACCTCTATTTAAACCAGCTGAGAATTTCGAGTATTTGACCACAGCTTCCGATTGCACCAGGTGTGGGACCAGCTTTCCCTGGGAAATCTGTAGTATCGCAATTATGCTGAGTATTCAATTCAGACACACACTTATTTTTTAACAGTATTGACCATATCGTAGTCTCCAAACAATAAAATTCTCTATCTACTAAAGACTGGCTTCTGAAATTTGCCTCTATAGTACATTTTGCCAAAACAGCCAAGCAGGTCACAGAACAGACCTGTATTTGTAACTATTGTATTTGAAAGACTTCAGTATCAATATAAAAAAAAAAACACAAACAGTCATTGCACAGATTTTCATAGGATTTATTAAGAAGAGAATCTGTCCATAAAAAATTCTGAAAATAGCTTTACTGGATGTTTTAAAACACCATCTACTTAATACTGTGCTACGTTTCAGGGAAAACTCTATGCTGATCATTTTTTGCAAGCAAATGGATTTATTCTGAAGAAACACATACAACATTTTTCTTTTGAGATGAAGGGTTGCATATTGTTTAAAGGCTTTGCTACAGTAAAGCAAAGTAATGATAATCAAAAGGAAAGGGATTGGACTCTGAAAGTTTATTTTGCTGTAGCTGTACTTTGCCATGTGAAAAACATAATGGATGTAATTTTTGTTTCATGCAAGCCAAAGGGAGGTTTTTCACGGGCTTGAGTGATATCAGGAACTGACACCATTTCTCAGGCTGATGGTATTTTGCCGTATAACGTGCAGCATTGTGAACTGAGAGATCCTACCATTAAATTCCCTTATTCCAATGAAAGCTTTTTTTTCTTTCTTTTTTCCACCATATTTTTTTGTAGCTTTCCTAAATATACTGGAAAGTTTTACATGAAGGAAATGTTTCTGTTTGAAGTATATTATTAATTTCTTTTCGCATGTGTCTATGTGTGTGTGCACATGTACAAATGTGTGTACAGAATCTTTCATCAAACATTAAACGGTACTGTGAATATTAAAAGAATTGTGTTTTCTCTACTCACCTTGAAGCCTATTTTCTCCTGATAACTGCAGCAAATTCTATTGACATCTGGAGATTTGCACTGATATTGCATATTACCTGTTAAAACAACTGGAAAAGCAACTCCCCACCTAAGCAGAAAGTGCACTCATTCATGTGAGATTTTGTTCCCGAATCCTTAAAAAGAATTTTGAGATCAAATGTTGACAAGCCAAATACTGTGGTTTTTATTGCCAGATTAAACTAGTAAAAACAATCACATACAAACAGTCCCTTTTCTTTTAAAAATGTGTTTTATTTCTCTCAGAACCTTTAATCTCTTTTCTCTCAGCACCTTTAATCTCTATTTCAGAAATAGCCTTCTTTATGTACCTATACAAATCAAGATCATTGACTTCAAATATACATCTGCTTTCCTGGTGTTACTCTCAGCTTCCAGCATGTTTGTATTACTAGTTTCATCTACCCACTGATCAATTGTTTGACCAAGCACCTTTCCAGCTTATGGCCTCAAATTGTTTTTTTAAATCAAATGCTGACCAGTGACAGTGCTGCCTGTTGAACAGCAGTGTCCGTCATGTACGAAAATTGAATCACAATAAGGGACGCTGAAGCAGGGATAATCCACTTTTTACTGACAGCTCATAGCTGTGGCTCACATTTCATGTAGAGACATCGCTCACAGTGAAATTGAGTGAGTGGTAAGTGACAAATGGTGGAAAGACTACTTTTGAAATTCAGGTATTGGTAGGCGTTTTTATGCCCTGGTTCTCAAAGATGCTTCCACATGCAAGTGTTGTTCTGGACAACACTGGTTACAGACTTGAGCACCAGAAGTGACTGCATAGAAAATGAGGGTAGTGTGTCATAAGACGTAACTAATGATGGATGGTCTCCTGCCACTTGGCACACATTTAACAGAGGGTCTGCATGCACATTCTCAGTTTAAAGTCAGGTACCCTGAAACAGGTAAAGGAAGTGCTGGTGTCAGCTGAAACCTCCAGATATCTCTGTGGACACCAAGGAGGACAGTTAATCCCTCCAGACATGGTTCACCACTGGGAGAGTTATCACACATGGATATCAGAGCCACCCCATAGGGCCTGCCAGCAAGGACAGATGAGAAGCAACAGGCAGAAACTGAGACACAGGAAGTTCCACCTGAACATGAGGAAGAACTCCTTCACTGTGTGGGTGACTGTGACTAGAACAGATTGTCCAGAGAGGCTGTGGAGTCTCCCTCACTGGAGACATTTCAGAAGTGTCTGGACACAGTCCGGTGCCCTGTGTCTGGGATGACCCTGTCTGAGCAGGCAGCTTGGACCCGATGACCCGCTGTGTTCCCTTCCAACTTGAGCCATTCTGTGATTCTTTGAAGGTATCTCAGAGCTGGCATTTCTGTGAGACTCAGATGAGAAGCAGAACCTGAGCACATTTCTGAGCACAGACCTCTACCTCTTCCTCTGCCTATTCAACCGCTAAAGGATTTGGCCACCAATTACAGTAGCTAAGGATTACGCTATCCACAGACTGTGCGAAAGCAAGCAGACAGCTCCTATGTTCCAAGAACATCCAGATATCTGGCAAGGAATTCGCCTGTAAGAGCTAAATCATGTACATGAAACCAAAAGGAAAGAAGCCAAGACTTATACCGCACTGCTGAGGACTTACAAGTGAGTAGGAGGAAAATCCTATGACCTGCTTTATCCATAGACTATCCAGCTTTCTGCAATTGTGAAAAATGAATGAATTCAGTGTACTCTTGCTGTCATGCCCTTGCATCACTGCACAAGTTTTAGTAAAGTTCAATACAAAACAGCTAAATTCACTCAACAAACTGGGCTCTAGAGACACTCAGGTGTATGAATGGTTGTTTTATGAATTACTCAGGAGAGAGATCTCCTAAGCAGCAAGCATAGTAAGTAGGTGTTCCTGTTGCACCTTCCCAGTGTTAGAATGGGAAAAAGTTCCCAGTGTTAGAGTAGGCATCTGAGGGAAGGTTTTCCAAAAAATTTGTAACAGCTGAGACAAATCTAATGACAAGCAGCCTTGGAGAGATTTTCCTGAACTATAGAGAATTTAGACTTCATCATTTTGCTCAAGTGACACATTTGGTTTTCGAGTGTTTTGCTGATTCCCTAACTGTACCATAGACTGAAATCATTTTGGCCCACTATTGCTGCCAGGGAGGACACACAGAGGTAGCACCGTTGGTCTACAACAGTGACATTTCTGAGGCAAAATTCTGCAATGTTTCAGAAACTGTTCAATTTTCTCCAGCAGAAATATGTTTGAGACCAAATATAGCATTTGGTGAAACTCAATTTCCTTTTCTCCTCCATATAGAACATAAGGTAGCATCAAAGGGACCCATTCCTGCTCATGGAGGGAAAAAATCCCAATCTGTATATTAGGGAACCAGATGGAGAGAAGCCAGGCTTTATTTAAGTGTAACACCTGTGGCTCACTCTCCCAGCGGCAGAGAGCGAGCATATGCTGAGGGCATTTGACCAGACATATACAGAGTTAAAAGCTGTATAGTATTGTATTAGAAGTTTCTGTCTCAGCACAATACATTCAAGGAAAGAGAAGATAACCCAAAATACATTGCATGTATTAAATAGAGTTATGTAGGCAGGCTCACGAGATAAGTTTTTTTCCACCTTTTGAGACGTATGTTATGTTCTTTATGCTAAATTTTGAATAGAAGGAATTTGATGTTGGATGAAAGATTTGAATAGTCCTAAGAATGGCAGAAAGGATTATTGGGTAATTTGTTTCACCATCTCTTTTACAACCCTATTTCTTAAACATTCCCCACCTGTGCTCCTACCACATCATGTAAAGCTGGCTGACATTTTCCACGGTGCTTTACAAATGTGGCAAAAAAAAGAAAAGAACAGAATAGATCTGCAATTATAACCTACTGTATTTCAAGACACTTTAACACAGGTAACTGAATGCTATAACTTACTAAATAACTCCCCTTTCTGATCCTCTGAGGATTACTGAAAAACCAAATAAACCATCTGGCTATTACACATTCATTTGCCTAGCAAGTATTTTGGATGTCCTCCCATTAGTATGTCATTTGAATGAGTATTTAGTTCAATGGGAGATGAAGCATCACCACACAGGTCATGCCTAAATCAACAGAACAGCTTGTCTCTCTCTCACAGCCAATCTACATATAATTGATTTTCAGAATCCATATTCAGAGACAAAAACCATTTCTTTGAGAGATTCAAGTGCCACATTTTGCAGCTCTCTTGCACAACTTTGGGCAAGGTCCATCTTCCACTCCTACAATATTGGTGAAAAATTTTGTATTTCATCATTCCCAGATGATATTTTACTTATTGCAGATGGGCAAAAAGTCAAAAAACAAAGTTAGAGAAATGATAACTAAATATATTAAAACCTAGTTTCAAGCTCCTCTTTTCAAATGACTTACACCGACTGTCACCCACACAGCACCATATTCAGTGTTAGTGAGAGGTGTTAAGCAGACTCGGTTTGCTCTTCTTCCTCAGCACATTCTTGGTTTTGGGAACAAAGAAATTCCCACATAAGATGAACAGATGAGCAGACATTTAACATTATCACCAGTCAGAGGTAATTTCCATACGAGCAAACCGCCATATGACACCAGCCTAGGACACCGTAACAGAGCCGAATCAAACAGTATCAGCCTGTAATTTGGATTCCAGTCTCGTTATGAATCTTAGCACACAGATACTTCACTGCTAACAAGACACACACCACTTTGGTACAAACACCCACAAAACAGCAAAGTATCTGAAATAGACTGAGGGAAATTTATGGGGTTTGGATTTTCCAAGCTCACCCACAGACAAGGATGCACATACACATATAGAACTTTGAAAACAGTGCTGTTGCAAAATATTCCCTCCTATCCATGATACTGCACCACTCTTTGCAAGAAGGGGATCCTGGATAATGCAAGCTGTGGGGAAGAATCACCAGGGCACTTCTCGCTCACCATTCTGCTAAAACCACACTTGAATCTGCTCCAGCTGCTATTGATTCAGTGGAAATTCTTCATGTTCTTTCAGCAACAATGGGAATATGTGAAAAGTGCTTTTCATCCAAATACCAAACGTTCTTCAACAGTCTTCTTGTTCAATTTGTATTCCTATTATATTAATTTTAGCATAAGAAGTACATGGATGAGTATGGGGGGGATAACACAGGAGGCAGGGAGAAATGTCAGAATTCCTGAGCCATGGGACAGGAAAATCATAGAAATGTAATCTTAGCTGCAAATTACCAAGAGAGAAAGAAACTAAAAGTGTTCATTTGAACTTAGCCTGTTATCCAGCATTATGATAAAGCAGTGACAGTCAGTACAGATTATTTTTATTTAAATTCTTGGGAGATAATTATTATTTTACCTGAATAATCCTTGAGTTATTTGAAAGGAGCCCCGGCAGAAGGAAGCAAGCTTTAAGCTGTAAAATGCATTGCTATCAATGAATATATAATTTGTGTTTCAGGCCCACAGACAGTAAAAATACAAGTAAAGGTCCAGAAACACACACACACAGAAAACTTAGTTTGTGGCAAATAATGAATTGCCAAGTCAAAGACTACAGAAAATATTAAGGATATACTATTTCTATAAATGATTCTCAAGAGGGAAGAGGAAATGGGAGAAAAAAAGAATGGCTGTGAAATGTAAGATGGGTCTTCTCATGGGTACTGTTAATGGAACAGTAAGGGGGACACTGAAATATATTGCTTACTTTAATATCCATTCCTCTTGTCCTTTCTTCCTTTATTCTTCTAGACACATTCATCAATGAGAAACAGATTCATGTTACAATCATTTACCTATCCACCAGCCTAAATACATTAAATAAAAATAAAATTATATTCTGGGACAGGATGAAGTAACTGTACTCAAGCTTTAATTTATCTTCTGAATAGCATTGAGTTGAGAAAAAAAGTAGAAAATCCATTTACAAAGTCCTCTTTCCCTCCAAAGGCACATAGTTGTGAAGCACTGGCTAAAACATATATCTTGAGGAAACAGTTCTCGAGGGACCATTTCTAAACACATTTAATCTTGGAGGCTAAAACTACCATCTCACTGTTTCCTGGTAATATACATTTAAGAACCCAGAAGATCCCAGGCTCACAGCCCTTCCCATGTGGAATGATTGTCAGGTGGGCAGTGGGTGAAAGGATACTGGATTTCAGCATGAGGCATTAGAGAGGGTGACTCACATCGAGGATATATACAAGTACTTTGTGTCCTCTGGGCTAGACCTGAGTCCTGGGTTAGGGGTCCTGGACAGGAGCTGGACATCTGAGAAATCCGGGAATTTTCCAGCCTGCTCAGTTCTCTAATACCATTTCTAATCCAATTTTTTTTTCTTTTTTAATAGAAGCTAAAGTCTGAAAAGAGTAAGACTCTGTAACAAAAAAAACCCTCCAGAATTGAAAATCTCAGGATACAAAAATGATAATATACACTTAAATTGTATTTGTATCTTTCCCTTGTTCTCTCTGTCTCTCTTTCTCTTTCCATTTCACTCCACCCTCCCAAATACATGCAAACAATGTAGTTGTCTAGCCCGAGGGTTTGTTTTCCTCAAAATTTTGTTCACTATATTATTTCCCTTTTTTTCCTTTAGAAAATAAACGTCAGACTGACTCGTTCTAGCACCTTAATATTAAAACAATTTAATATGTTTCATAATCATAAAGAAAGACTAGGAGTTGGCAACTTCACAGGGAAGAAACTTTAAAACTACATATTGTTTTTCTCTCTTTTCAGAATATTGATGCGTTTCCTTCTGCCTGACTCCAGTCCCTTTTAGCCTGCTCAAAAGTCTCTCTAAGCTGCTGGCTGACCCAGCTGTCTCAGGAGCACACGCTGTACTGCACACTTTGTTGTTTCTTTCTTTTCCCTGCATCAAGGAAATAGTTGTTCTTCTTTGATCCTTCTCTCAGCTGCATGACTTTTAGTTCCATCTGTCCTGTCTGCCGTTTATGAAGTAACATTTTTTTCCCAGTTCCTGCCAAATAACCTTATTTTGATATTTCCCTCTTTATGCTGAATGCCCAGCCATGCATCTTTCATAACTGCAGGGTGTGTTTGGTTCTCTGGGTTGTAATTGAAGGCCTGGCTTGAGACCGAAGGGTGAAAACTTCTGTTGTTGAGGGCAATTTATCTGCGTGAGTCCCATTAATGTGAATGGAAGGTAGGTGGCTAAATCCCAGCACAGCTCACAAAAAATATATAACTGGCTCTCTCTTCCTCAAAAATAATATGCTGAATGTATTATTAATTATATAGTGCAATTTACTGAAATGGGGCTGAAATACAGGGTTGTTTAATTTTGGAGGTTGCTTTATGTAGATTTAAAGTCAAGAGGAAATTTGCTGAAGATTGAATAAAAAAATTCAAATCAACAGCAATACATCAAAAAAGTAAATGTATCTAGATAGTTTTAAAGTTCTTTTATACTTAGAAGGAGAAACTTCAATATTTGTACTGTTCAGGCTATTTGTCTGAATATTGACGAATTCTTGCTATGGGTGGAAATGGAATGCTGAAGATTACCAAGGACAGAAACATCCAAGAACTCTTCTCTTTTTTTTTTTTAATTTGAAGTGGCCAATGAGAATATTCTTCAAGGAATAAAAGCTAGGCCTTGCACTTTTCAGGTAGTCATTTCTTTATTGTCATTAATTATTGACTCGTCTATTTGCCATTTACACATTGCCCTACCTTTCCCTCTTGTCTTTATTTGTATCTCTTTTTTTCATGTCCTCAATTTTTCATTAACTTACATCAAGCTTTTCTTCTCTATTTTGCATTCAAAGAATCACATCCCTATTCTAGGTCATTAAGCTGTACCATCCTTTCTTAATCCAATTGCTACATGAAGACACAATACCAGAAGGAGTGTAGTGACAACCAGGGGATCAACAGGTTGTAAAATGACCTTTAAGTCCCACTATGTAGCACAATAAGGCCAAAACGACTTAAATTGGAAAGCAGAGACACAGAAGAGAGCAGAATTAATAAGTAATTCATGATTATTATTATATATCCTGAGGTTGTTTCACTATGCAAGTGGCATGCTTTCAGCTGCCACGAATAGCTACAGAATATATTTCTGTGTATCCAAATACTTAATAATTACCTCCTATTAAATAATGATAAGGAATATGCTACATGGTCTTTGTAGTTGGCTGGAACAAATAGATTTTGCCATTCTTGCATGGCATATGTCTCCTGATGATTGTACTATCACCTGAACTCTTCATAACATATTTTCTCTTTTAATATTTCGCGACGCTAAGCAAAACCACTGAGTTACTCATCACAAGTGATGACCGACGTTCCATCTGCAATGCAGATGTATGGGGATAACTATGGAAAAAGAGCTTTTTCACAGCTTCATGAGCAAGTTAAGAAGCAACTGAACAACTGGAGACACACACTAACAGAAGGCATGGGCAGCAGCCAGGACAGCATCTCCAGGCACTCCATATGTGGACTTTGTGTTGCCTACAGCAAATAAACTTTTGAAGCCAGCAGTGGTAGAAAAGCTGACAGAACGAATTAAAAAGTGGCAGCAGGGAGCCAAATACTGCAGTAACGGAGGTAACAGGGAACTCCCTGAACTCAGGGCAGGACAGGCAATGAGAGGTTTTCCAGTGACACAGAAAAGCAGCTGAGGACAGGATGGGTACACAAAAGGTACTTTCAAGGTCAGGAAAGGTACAAGTAGCAGACAACTGTAGTTAGTACAACTGCAATTTTCAGGAGGCCGTGGAGGAACAGTTTGTCTTGAGAGATGACAGAAATACAAATTCCTGCATGGAAGTAGGTGTAGAACAGCAGACAGCCATGAACGTGTGGGGATGATTTACTGGAAACATTCAGGAGCTGTCAAAGAAACTGCCAGATTTCTCTTCTCAGAACAGAAATCTCCAGAGAGTGAATGACAAGAGGACATGAGGCTCCAAATGGACAAAATGCAAGCAAGCCAAATTTGCCTAGAAATTCCTGAAACCCCATGTTTAGGTAACATTACTCATTTTCCAGTAAAGAAAAATGAATATTCTGATTTGTATTAGAAACTGATAGAAGAGGTGCCAACACATGACAGTCACGAACCCTTACCAAAAATTCCAGAAGCATACAACCAGCAAAACTCCTTGTTGTGTACCAGAAATGGCTTCCTGCATGTAGTTTTTCTATACGTCATTCTTAACACCACTGTCTATTTTCTCATGTTTTATTATTTACCCTGTGAAGTGCAAATTTCTTTTTCTGTTCTCAAAGTCTCGTCACACATATACAGACACTATAAGATAAAGTGATAGCTTTCTACACAATTCTATTATAAGAACTTGAACATCATCCCAAATTACCTGTCATCAGCTGTTCAAGTCTTCTTTCCATTACTGACAAAACAAATGAACAGCTGCTTGCTCCACAAACCTGTGCACTGAAAAAAAGACATGATAATAAAAAAAGCTGTAAACAGCAAGCAAAAAATATGTAAATGTTCTAGACATAATACCAAGTGGGTTAAGGCAGCCTACATTCCCTGATACCTAAAGAGAAGAATCTCCTCCAAGATGCTATTTTATAAAATGTTCTTATTTATAAAAGCATTTCAGCAGCAGCTACTGTATGTTAAGAACAACTTAATCCTTCGTGGATATAAACCTATGACAATTTTTTTTTCTGAGTACTGGAAAAAAACTGAAAGTACACAGGTATCATGAAAATCATTTAATAATTAAATACCAGGACATGCGTTTCTATTTATTTAGAACTGTTTAAAAACTTTACAAACTTCATTAAACTTTGAAAAAATGCCATTGTATAATTTCATTATTTTTCCATGCATAATGTCATGAAGGAAAAGGAAAATAGGTTTTTCACTTTATTTTCAGGCAAAGATTTTTTTTTAAGAAAACTAAGGCTAAAAAGAGAGATTTAAAAATAGCAGGTAAATAAAAAGTATATGAAATTAATTATTATATATATTTTTCAAAAAAAGAAATTAAATTGAAAATAAATAAAACCCAGTATTTTAGATGTAAAACCAAATTTCAAGCAAATGGATGGCTGTGGCAACGAAAATTCTGTGCAATTATTTTTTATTTTCCCTGTTTATCATTTCCCCCATTTTTCACCTTCCTTTTTGCCTTAGTTAATAATTTCTGCCAGGCCTCTTTGGAACTTGAAGCAACACTGATAAATGTACAATGCTACTTTTCTACCCTACTAAATCAGGTTTTGAAATTCATAAGTTTCAAAGCCAGAATGAATAATTGTGAGTATTCAGCCTGATGCTTGGTGCATCCCAGGCCACAGAATCTCACCAGGAATTTAACCAGGCTCATCCCTTTGCTTTGCGCAGTAGCACATTGCTTAGATATGCACTCAAGGCAATGCAAAGCCTCTATATCCCAAGATAAGCTTTTACAGCCACTAACTGTGACAGTCACACAGTTTCCTCCATAGAGCATCCTGCATTGTAAATAATGAGCACGCTAATTTCTACATCTACACTTTGTGCTAGTATACTCTTGCAACTGTTGGATTTTGTGCTGCAGGATTTTTTTGGGGGTTTTTTTGAGGGGGGTGGGGGGAAGGGGAGGAGGCAGTTGTTGGGTTGTGGTGGTTTTTTGGAAGGTAACAGAGCCTTCTATGATCAAATACTTCTTCAGATGTAATCATCGGTAGCCACCTCTTGACCTTTACGGACAAACAGAATTGATTGCACTTCTTTAGTTTCACACTACAAAGTATCTTTTCCAAACCCTGAAATGCCTCAATACATCTTTCCCAAACTCCTTCCAGGTTGTCAATATCCTTTTTGCACTGCTTTGGGTTGCTGTCATCTGATTCCAGTTTCACTCTCTTTCCCCATGGCTGACAGAGGGAGCTGCCATCCTGCATTCTACAGAGATGTTTTGCCTCACACTACGAAACGCATTTCACCTGGGTCTGCTGAGGCACATGGCAAGGAGCATATTTTCTCTGCGGGCTCTAAAAGAAATCTAGTTTCAACCCAGGAATCTTAACTCTTGGATAGCTTTAGCGAGGAAGGTGAATCCCGCTCAGTGGTCACCAGGGGACAATCCAGCTGTCTAGACACCGGAGTTCTATGTGTTTTCAGATACCTCAGGCATCACACCTGGCTGCACCCATGGATGCACCATCACATCTGCCAGCTGCACGCAATGCCTCTGAAAATATAAAACATCTAGGTATGTTTCATCAGGATAATTCCTTTACGAAAATGTTTTATGGACTCATCAAGACACCGGATCATTAAAAATAAAAATATTTTCCATAACATTGCATTGACTGGCATCAGTTGTAATTTTAATCTTAGTTCAATTCATCCAAGAAATTTTTCCTAGGTAAGGTTTGGGCTAACTAGCAGATTGTTTTCAAGGCCATTTAAGTCACTATTTGTAAATGTTCGGCCATGGCTATTTTGTCAAGTTTATGGAAGTTCCTCAGGATACAGAGATTTCCAAAAAATTAATTTAGGCAGCTCCACAGACAAATCATTTTCTTGACAGTGAATTATCTAATTCTGTAAATTTGAAAATATTTAATGTTGCAGTTTAACACTCTTTCTCAGAAGTGAGCGAAAATAAAATATTTCATTCTTCTTTTAGAAAATGGATTATTTACTTAACTCTGCATTTTCTTTAGCAGGGTTAACAATTTTACCATCCATAGTTCTACAAAACTGCAGGCATTTTGTTCCTGTTTAAAGAACTCCTTATTATCTTTGCCCTATTAACCACAGATTTTCAACTGACTGCTTTAGTCTTCTTTATCAGTTCTCTCCATTATCTAATACTGAATTTATTCATTGCTATCAGGCTCCATACTTTTCCCATTATTTTTTCATCGTGGACTTCACCTCCCTCTTAGCTGGATTGGTTTTTAACTGAAGAAAATACTTTTTGTCAGTACAAAACTCCATTCTTCAGGTATCTAACACAATTTCTAAAAACTTCCCTCACCTATCAGCCCTACTTTTTTTCTGCAGAGTCTTGGTGCTAGTAGTTTTGGTTTTGGTGTGTCCACTTTTTAATTAAGGAATAATTAATCTGGAACTAAGGTGTGACAATTAATTTGCTCTGTTCTAAACAGCCCATGAATATTGCAATAATCTACAAATTGTCACATTATGGAACATGAAAAGCTTTTTTTTTTTTAAATTTTAAATTTTCTAATTAGAATTTTAATGCTAAATTGACATGAAAAGCTTTTGGCTTTGGGGGCACTTTAGGGCTATTGTAACAAGATATAGTAAGGACACCCTGAGATTCTTCAGTCATGAATGGGATCCATCTTACTTGTCCCAGTTCTCTTAGACACCTATTTGTGGCACTCTAGTGCTTTTTATCATTCCCTGTCAGTTCCAGAACAGCCAAATGACTTATCCTGGCTACCAAACTTTCAGATGACCAAAGTGAGTTTTTGGTAGAAAACTAAAATAAGGTGTCTGAACTAGAATCTGAATCTCTCAAGATTCCAGATAACACAAATTCTGAGAAATTATTGAATTAGGGATACATTTTAAAAGTATTGAAAATGGACCCATGGGAAGTCTGTTGTTATAGCCTGCGCCACAGAATCTCATATAGAAATGAAGGAGGAGATTTTCATTTATTGAAAAGAGAAACCATAAGGACAAAGCCCAAAACCCAGCTGAAATGAAGCAGTAGAGAAGCATGCAAGCACATTCACATTGCATCACACAGCTGCTACTACATCGCCAAATCACTGCCTCAAAAGGATGACAATGATGACAAAACCATAGGGGTATAAAATCACATTACTGTGTTTCAGACTTCATCACATATTAATGCTTCATACTTGCCTAAATTTACTCTATCTCAGTCAACAACTGTGTAATTCTACAAAATCCAGAGGTATTTGAGGAGCCATCAAATTGGGAGGTGAAAACTAAAATACAAATAATCTTTTCTTGTTCATATTTTCAAAATTCAGGGGTCTTTGATTTGTTTCTCTACTAAAGTATTTCGTCCAAGAGTATAATGGGAAAAGGCTAAGGCAAAGATAATCAGGTTCACTTTTTTTGGTTTTATTTTCAAATTTTGAGCAAGCCTTCATTTAGGCTATAGCCTTACCCTCAAAAGAACTACAGTGCAGTTTATGATTGTTGTGTTAAAACAGTGGTAGTGCTGATCAAGAAGAGCTGTTAAATATATCATATAGAACAGTCTGGTGAACTTTAAAGTATTTGAAGAACACATGACAAAAGTACGTATCTCTCGTGGTTTGACACTGGCCCAATGCCAGGCACCCACAAGAGTCACTTGCTCACCCTCCCCTGCCACAGCAGCGCAGAAGAGAGCAAGAAAAGTTAGAGAAGGGTTAAAAAATTTAAAAATGAAATGACCTGAGATAAGGACCGGGAGAAAACACTTCAAGGGCAAAACAGGCTCAACTTAAGGTTGCAAAGTGAATTTATTACTAATAGAATCAGAGGAGGATAATGAAAAGTAAAATAAGCCCTTAAAACACCTTTTCCCCCCAGGCCCCTCCCTTCTTCCCACCGACAGCACAGGGAGACAGGGCAGGGGGGTTTTGGTCAGTTCATCACCGAGATCTTCTTCTGCTGCTCTGGGAGAGGATCCTTCCCCTGTGAGGCCGTGGGGTCTCTCCCACAGGAGACAGTTCTCCGGGAACTTCTCCGGCCTGGGGCCGCTTTCAGGATCAGCAGCCAAACTGCACCTGCTGCAACGTGAACTCCCCCCACGGGCACACAGTCCTCCCAAAACTGCTGCCCGTGGGTCTCTCTTTCCACGGGGTGCAGTCCTCCAAGGACAGGCTGCTCCAGCCTGGAAGCAGGGCCCCTCTCTGCTCCGGGTCTGCCACTGGATCCCAGCCTCCTCCAGGCATCACCCGCTCCGGCACGGGCACCTCCCCACGGGCTGCGGGTGGATCTCTGCATTCCCCATGGATCCCCACGGGCTGCGGGTGGATCTCTGCATTCCCCGTGGATCCCCATGGGCTGTGGGTGGATCTCTGCATTCCCCGTGGATCCCCATGGGCTGCAGGGGCACAGCTGCTTCACCATGGTCTTCACCACGGCCTGCAGAGGAATCTCGGCTCCAGAGCCTGGAGCACCTCCTCCCCCTCCTTCTCCCCTGACCTTGGTGTCTCCATATTGTTTTCCCTCACATGTTCTCACCTCCTCCTCTTCCCTGGCTAGAAGCAAAATCCTGTGATTTTTTTTTATATTTTCTTCTTAAATCTGTCATCACAGAGGCGTTACCAGCCTCTCTCATTGGCCCAGGTGTGGCCAGCAGCATGTCCATCTTCAGAGCCATCAGCCCTTGGCTCTGCTGGACATGGTGGAAGCTTCCAGCAGCTTCTGACAGGAACCATCTTTGTGGCCCCCCTGCTACCAAAAACCAGGCCGTGCAAAACCAATACAGTATCCAAAGCTCATCAATAAAAGATTTATGTCCTGGTTTCCAATTTTCCTTAAGGCCCTCAGAAATTTAAAAGTCTATTGACCATGTTATTTAATGGTGTCAGCTAGGAAGAAGTAGCTGTTATTTCTTCTTGCTATCAAATTTAAAAGTGAGTAAATGTATAAAAAAATTAGCAATATTTAGCAATTGCTCCTTTTTTCTATGTATTTCTGGTTTTAGTGGCATTATTAGTAACTTCCTTGTGGATCACAGCCTCACTATGCTAATGAAATGGCAGAACAGACGACAGTTCCCAGTTATTTAAAAGAGCTCATCACCACTGCCCTTTGGGCCAGACAAGTAAAGAGACTACAGTAAAGGTAATGAAGCCCTGGAAACAAAACCTACTGAAAGTATAGCCATAAATGCCACAGGGCAGGGATCTTTTAAAAACAGTGTCACAACTGTACACAGTGAACACTTCAGTTGACTTGGTTTGAAAATGTGGTCCCTGTATTGATAATCAATATGTTCCATTGTGACTGAGAAGACATATAAATGAATGCTTTCAGTTTGGATTGGATTAAAGGAAGCTGCAGGAGTGAGTGGGCTGTGTGGCAAATGCTGCTTCTTTTCTAATTGAGCCACTTGCTTTTGAAAGAGTCAAAGATGTCCCTGGTGGACATAACATGGGGTGTGCTAGAAGGATAAGGTTAAAAGAAAGAAGGCTAGAGGAGTTCAAGGCACTGTTTATTACTTTGAACATTTCTGAATAAAGGGAGGGTTAGCTTTTCAGTTAGGAGAATGCAGCAGTCTTGCTCCTGACTGTACTGATTTGTAAGAGCGTCTCTCCCCTTAATCTTATTCTTTTTTCTTTAATCTGTATGTTTTATAAACCTTATCTTTTCTCTGACCCTACCTTTTGAGTTAATCCCTAGTGTCCTATGCTTCTATGCCTGTCTAGGTCTATTCAGCTTTAAAATGCACTCAGCATTTCCCGTAGCACCACGGGGATCAGGAATGAGCAGCGTCCATCCTAAGGTCTTTCCCTTGTCTCTTCAAAAACCTTGTGCTCTATATCCACAATCAAAAGGGTCATCACGGGCACATGTTAAGTGTCTTGTGTTTCCTAAAAATTGAGATGAGGGATGGACACACATAGAGACATGAACAAGAAGAAAGAGAGAAAGAAAGAAAGAAAGAAAGAAAGAAAGAAAGAAAGAAAGAAAGAAAGAAAGAAAG
>VWPU01007881.1:0-309015 GCA_013398955.1 Callaeas wilsoni | reverse complement strand
AGAAAGAGAAAGAGAAAGAGAAAGAGAAAGAGAAAGAGAAAGAAAGAGAAATGAGGGAGGAAGGGAGAAGGAAGGAAGCTGGGAAGCAGGGAAGGAAGGGCAAAATAAAGTTTCTCACAAGTTAAATTGAGAAATTCAATTCAAACATAGGAACAAATTTACAGCAATATTGAAAAAAGTGGATACAAGTAAACAGTGGAGGTTAAGGCTTCCTGGGCGCAGGATATGAGAGGTAGTGCTTATATTTTTTTTAGGCATCTGCTAAATAACCAAGATGAATACCTAGATTCTCATTTTGAAAATAAGTGTGGGAAATAGGCAAAAGTTTCATGAAATGTCACCATGGTCTAAGAGAAGAATGACAGACAAGCGATAAACAAAGTTCTGCACAAACCAAAATCAGATACATTTATTTCAAGACTGGAACTGTGCTAGGATTTTATCCTGTAAGTAAGAGAATAGAATAGGCAAACTTGTTACTAGAGTTCTTTCACAAACAAACTAGTAAGGGTTTCTTCCGTCCTCATGTCCTTTTCTTAAGTTTTAAAAATAAATACTTTGCAGCTCAAAATAGCAGAGTGGATCCTCAGGGCTTTAAATAGTCTGAAATTTTCTTCAGGGCTACAATCTTCTCAAGAAGTTCTTTCAAAGAATGAAACAGGCTTCATTATTTCCATAAAAATGCAACTGTTAAATGACAAGATGCTCCTAAACATAGCCACTTTTTTCTGTAGTAGATTCACATGGAAGCCAGGAGGTTTGGATTCCAGGCCTATAACACACAGTTCTAAAGTTGTTTTTTTCTGCTTTTATGTGAAAGGACTTCTAGTGCCTTTGATACCGCTGTGAAAGACTGACAGCACAATATGGAAGAACAAGAATCAGAAACATGAATTTGGTAGGAAAAAAGAATTTTGTTTAGCTGATTGTAATCTTATTCACATCATAAGAGGTCATTTTTTGTTGGGTGTTTTCCCCCTAGTTTATGGTCTTGTCCTGATCTATTTTTCCCCTATCTTTCCATTTATATATTCCTGTCATGAAGACATTCTAGAGAACAGGGACAGAAGCGCAAATCATCAGATTGAATACCATATAAAAACATTGTTTTCCACAATCTTTTGACGTTTTTAACTTTATTTTCTTGTGGGGGAAAAATAAAAAAAAAAAAGGGAGGAAGAGAGACCATTCCTTCCCTGGCTCTGTTCCAAAAATCTGTGGAACATACATGCTAGTGGCAAAGGGCATAACCTTTCCTTATATTCTGTGAATTGGACTACTGATCCAAAATGGGCACAGAGGTTCACCATACTAATCAGTTTTCGGTAATTGTGAAGGCAAAGGGGGCATTTGTAAATATGCTGGCAGAACATAACCTTTCCTCAAAGACACCCATCAGTGAAACAGAGCACAGATCCAGAACATGTCAAGGAGATGAGCTGTGGAGCAAATAATGCCATCTGTACTACTCGCGATATTCTTGGACCAAAGTATCAGAAAGTTGTAAATGAATGCCATGTTTATGTTCCCAGAATACAGCCACAATTGATAATAAGCTACTGGTATCAATGAGATTTTGTAATTTGGTGAAAACGAAATAATTTTGGATGAGAAACTTTCATATGCATTATCAGAAAATTAATAGTAGTCTGCAGAATCACTCAAGCTATAACCTTCCATAATTCAAGGTATCACCTGTAGAAGAGAAAATAAATATATCCAAATGAGTTCAGTAGATTCCTCCATTTAGAAATTTGTGGTATTCACCATTTGCAGACGAAGATTTTTCAGGAAATAGATTATAGGCCTATTTTAATCTCATCAGGAATACCTGGGACATCTGACATATTTCTCTCAGATACTATGGCTGCCCTATCCCTGAAAGTGTTCAAGGGTTGGATGGGGCTCTGAGCAACCTGGTCTAGCAGAAGATGTCCCTGCCCATGGCAGGGGGTTTGGAACTTGATGATATATAAGGTCTCTTTCAACCCAAGTGGTGATTCTATGGTGATTCTATGATGACGATTCCAGTTTCTGAGAAAAAAAATTCCACATTTTGAAAAGGAAATGATACCAGAGTTTAAGTCATGTTCATTTTACAATTTATTCTGGATTAAGGTTATGAAAGATTAATGGGCATGACTGTGAGCACAGTCATTGAATTCATAGGGAAAAGCTAACAAAGCCTGCCTGAATTTCCATGCCATGGCCACTGAAGGCATGAGAGTAATTTTGAACTTCTATGGTGCTGTAATTTGAATCATTACAATTAGATAGACAATTACTAACTTCAAAAAATTATAACTTACTTACAAGCTACTCAATACTTCCGTGTTTTCATTTCAAAATACTTTCTTTTGACCTCTAAAGGCATTAAGATAAACTAAATGCAGACCATGTTAACATTGTCATAGCCACCTCCTACTTACATTATTAGGAATCTTTTTCTAGCCCTCTAGTCCAGTCAATTATTATTGTGAAAAATCAGCAAAATTAATTCTAGTAGTCATTGCTTCAATATTAAATTAATCAATAATTTCTGATCATCTCAGAATTGGGTCTCTTTCAATTTTTTTCCAGTATCATAAAACAAAGTTCCTTTGCCCATACTCTTCTGGAAATCAATCAAATTATTTGTAAACAAATATTTTCCACTGAATTTTATGTTTCCTTTTGTTTTTTTTTTAAGATCCCTCCTCTTATTATTGAGAAGAGCCGGAAAGGAAAAGTGAAGTCAAAGAAATTTGTAAGGGGAGAAATAAGACAGACAATTAATTAAACAGTTTGAAAGTGAAAGTGCTCACCTACGAATGCATGCACTGTCACTAAACAATACTACATGAGGCATATTTAAGTCACTATGCTGGTTGGTTTTAGCCTGTTACGATTCTGCTATCATAATGGCCTTCTCCAAATTATCTTTCTCCTTCTATTTCTCCTTATTCTTCTCTCCTTAAACTTGATCTTCTTAGAAATGGTGGGAAAAGCTAAGGATTCCCAGGAAAGTAGCAATTAGTAAATACATATATTTCTGTAAATAAATTTCCCCATATATACATATATATATATATATATATATATCTGTATGAGGTAGCTTTTTAATAAATATTCATATCACAGAAACTGAAATTAATTGTTATAGATGATAAGACAAATGTGATATTAATAGAGCTGGGATAGAGAAAAATAAGGAATTCAGCAAAATTTTTGCATATAACGTCTTCAGTTGTAGTATGGACTAAAGCTTTGATCTAATATTTATACCTCTGTGAGACACAAAAAGAAGTTTCATGTTTGCAGAGCCAATAGATAACTTCTGACTGCAGAAGATTGATCTCAACAGGAAGGTAGCTTTTAAAAACAAAACCTAATCCTGATTACAAATTTGCCAGTGGTGAAGAATCCTTTGGTAAGATGCATTAAAACCAAACAATTCTTGTTTCAAAGACACGTTCATGTTTCCAGTCTTATTTTGTCGAATGAAGATTCCAGTTATATTTTGCTGGTTAGGCTGAAGAATGCACTATTGAACCTTGTTCACCAAACAGACACTGACTCCCTAATCTTCTCTTTGATAAACTAAATACATGGAACTAATTTACTCCTTCCTTATAGCATGTTTTCCAGTTCTTTAATCATTCTCATTGCTCTTCTCTAAATCTTCTCCCATTTTATAACACTCTTCACTAAATATCAGAAATGATCCTGTTACAGAGGGGTCAGTGCAAAACCCAACAATACAGTAATTTAATCTCTCTATAACTTCTCATTTCCTCTTGTGAATTCATGTAGTGGTCTCATTAACCTTTTTGCCACAGTGTTATCTTTAGCAGCTCATTTTCATCAGATTAACTCCCTTGACCTCTAAGTCCTTTCCACACTCCCTGCTCCCATGAACATATTTCCAGTCCTTTATGTATAACTGAATTTTTTTTTTCTGGCCTCTGAATATGCATTGGACAATACTGGGAAATAATTTTCCTGTGCCACAGTTCCAAGTGATCAAAGTGCCTAAATTTTCATAACCTATTTTCTTCACTATTTATATCTTCTCCTCGATTTTTTTTCAATCAGAAGTTTCGCAGTACAATTCTGTATCTTCCAAACTGTGATAATGCATGTGTAGTGAAGAATGTATCTTACTGGGGCTTCCCTGAGAGGATATCTGCTTCCTAATAATTCCCATTTACAGCTTAGGGTGGGTTGACTTGGCTGGCAACAGGTGCCCACCAAGCCACTCTCTCACACCCCATCCTCAGCAGAAAAGAAGGAGAAAATAAGATGGAAAAACTAGCGGTTTGAGAAAAAGGCAGTTTAATGAAATAAAGCAAAGCCTGTCTGTAGATGCTTTTTTTTTTTTTTTAATGAATATTTATTTTCTCTTTCCCATCAGCAGGTGATGCTCAGGTGCTTCCTGGGAAGCAGGGATTTAGTACCCATAGTGTTGCTTCAGAAGAGAAAAGACTGAATAATGAATGCTCCTCACTTTCTTTGTCTTGGCTTTTATTGCTGAGGATGACATCATAAGGTAGAAAATATCCCTTTGGATCAGCCTGTCCCAGCTGTGTCCCCTCCAGCCTCTCACCCAGCCCCTTCAGTGGGAGAGAGTGGAGGAACAGGCTCGATGCTGTGCCAGCACAGCTCAGCACTGTCCAAAACACTGGTGTGTCACCAACACCTTTGCAGCTACCAATGCACAGCCCAGCACTGTGAGGGCTGCCATGGGGAAAGGTCACTCCACCTCAGCAAGACTCAATGCACAACTGCATTTTGAAGCTCATAACTCACTTTTTTACGTACTTATTAATCCACTGAATTTTCATCACTCTTCCTAGGTATTGAAATATTTCTCTGTACCGAATCAAATGCCCTGGAGATGTCTAACTATATTAAACAGATTCTTCAATCAAATTTTTAATTTCATAAAAATGTAGCAAGCTATATTAACAAATTTTATTAGCATATACTGACGCTGATTGGCAACAATTAAAGAAACCTCTTTTAACTCTTTATTAATTTGAACTATATCAACCATTTCACTCTTTTTCCCAAGATCAATGGCAAACAGGGTCATAACTATCCTCCATAACTTTCCCAAATATTAGTGCATTTACTTTTTTCCAAAATTCTCTGAGGTTATCTTTTAGGCTAAGATTTCCAAGACTAGTGGAAAACAAGCAAAAGCTCTCCAGAGAAGGACCCAAATACTACTTTCAAAACTCCTCAATAGGAACAGTTAAATTCGGCTAAATAAAATGTATGTAATGTTTCTCTGGTATGCATCTGCTTTCCTGTTAAAAAATAAAATATATTGGTACAGAATAATGTATTAATGTGGTAATGAGCCATTCCATTTTTTCCAGAGAGAGCCCTATGACTCATGATAACCAGTGTCCTGCATTCAGCCAGGATTAGATGTGAAGGAAGAAAAAGATGCACGTTTTTGTCTTAATCTGTGCGAGGCTCTAGCAATAAGAACTATTTTCCACTTTTGCCTTACAAGGATGGAAAAACAAGAAAGGTTTTTGACTCTGTATCTCACTTACGTGTCCACACAACAGTATATTTCCCATTAATGTCAGTAAGGATTACAAGGACATACGTGGGGGGCGACTATGTCAGTAAGCAAAGAAATTGCCATTTGACTGGGTATAAATTTCAGAAAATAGGTGATTCAACTTCCATTAGTTATCCAGCCTGTAAACCAGGGTACTCACACTTATTTACTGAAAGAAACAGAAAGTTATTAGCTGGCACAGATCCTTCTCCATTAGGGCTGGAGCTAGCCTATCTATTCTCACTTACTGCTCCTGAGTCACTATTAGATTCTGTTAGTGAGGAAGAATTTTAATGATTGTTTATTTGCTCTTGATTTATAGATACCACAAGCAGCATTACTTTCTGCAAGTTTTCTAATTGCTCAAAAGTTTAGGTGTTTGTATGTTGACGAACAGATCTAAATTGGCAGCTAGCTGTTCTGCAGTCTATTCCTAATATATGTTCACTCTGGGTTTACTAGAAGAGTGTAATCCACCAAACATGCATTTACCTTCCCAATTCCCACATTAACATAGTGATAAACATGGGGACAAGCACTTCCAGACTGTCTGATACCACCATGTTTCTATTCCACTTAGATGGGGCTACAGCTGTTCTGAGCAATACTGTGAACCTGCCCCAGCTGTCCAGTCTACAGAAGAGTTATAAAAGTATTTCTCTTTTGGCTACAGACACTTTCTTTTCACCTCAAGCTGCAGAGACTTCTGGTTTTGAGTTCAGAATGTTCTTGGACTAAATCTCAAATGACAAGTAAAGTGACAGCTGCCATTGTGTGACCATGCCAGCAGAGTCTGAGGCAGTGATTCTCACAGGAACTAACGGGAAGCCCCACACGACTCAGCCCTGTTGAGCTTCCACTGATACCAAGTCTCCCATAGCAGAAATATGGACCATAGGTGTCTGCCACCACCTCTGTCTCTGAGCGTGGACGTTGCCCATCGCCTTTTCCAACAAGGGAAAATTTCTACTCCGAGGAAGGAATCAGTTATAACCGTTCTATATAGAATATAACTGGACAAAGTGGTGGGCTGCCGCTGAGAATCAATGAATTAAGGCAGGCCCACATTAGTATAAAATGTGCAGCACGTTACAGAGCTTTGCCATGTATCTGTGCTTCGTCTAATGAATGCAGCAAAATTGTCAGTCGTTCTGAAAGGAAATTCCGACCCCGTAGAACTGAGCCAAAAAGCAATTTTTGATTAAAGTTAGCCTTGACTGTTATCAGAGGGATCAGTGAATTTACTCCAGTTTTGTAAATGCCATGTCCTGTTCAGACCGCATAGGAAGCCACCCATCATCCCACCTGTAACAGGTCTTGTAGTAACAGAACGTGGGGTAGAAAGCAGAGCATTTAATTTTGCGTGTTCCAGTAGTTGCAGCAAAAATAAACTTAAAAACTAATCTTAAATCAAGGTGATTCTTCCAACTTGTTCTTAACACCTCCAAAAATAAAGATATTGAATACCTTTCGCTAACACAATGCCATGTACAAATTCACAGCTATGTCAAGTTACAATATGAAGAGAGAACTTTTTTCCTGTTTTTATAAGGATTCCAGTTCAAAGACAATCAGAAAAATAAAAATAATTCAATGTAAACTCGAGGGATGACAGTCAAGTAGTTACTCAGCAAATTGAAATAAATTATGTGAAAAATGAAAGAAGAAATTTAACAGAAAAACATCTCTAAATATATCCTATATTTCAGTCATTGAAATGCAGTCTCGTGTAAGTCATCCACCAAGGACTAACACTCAGCTACTATTCCCATTTCAGAGATCAGAAAAATTGCTGTAGAGCAGTTAAGTTATTTGCAGTAAGCTGTAGAGAAAAGAAATTTCAAGCAATACTTTTCTGGCCTCTATTCCTGTACTTTGGCAAAACCTTTCTAATCTACTTTATCTGAATTATAAATATAAAAATATTACATCGTTCTTATATGCAGCATCATGACTGGCACACAAAGTTAAAACTGTACACTTATTAATTTTGTATATTATATACATATTCATTCCATCATTTTATATCACTAATGTAAATTATATTTATCTTATGTCATCATTAAGATAAAATATTAACATGAACTGATTACATATGGCTGCTTCATAAAGGCATTTAAGTTCACTACCAGAACATTTTTAATATCTTTAAAATTATTTGAACCAAAACATGGAAATACTGCACAGTTCCTTTCTGCTTTGTTTGGTTTTTTTTTTTTTTTAATTCATCTATTCAGTCACTCTTATTATGTTGCCTTCTTTGTAGAGACAGATTGAAACAGAAGGAACTTACTACAAATCACATTAAGGAAAAAAAAACCAAAATGAAAAAACTCCAGACAAACAAAAAAACAAACAGAAAAACCAACCTGAAAAAATAACAACAAATAAACACCAAAACTCCAGAAATGAGCTCACCAGCCCTGAAGGAAGTATGTGGCTAAGATCCCTCTGTTACAGACATTCCAGAAAGTAGTTCAGCCAATTCTTACTGTCATGTCAGAGGAAAAGTGCCCTCTTCTGAAACACTGATAAGGAATTACACAGAAGGAACATTTGACAGCCTTCTTATTATACTACATCATGTTCAAAATAACCCCCAAATATTTAAATTCATAAGCCTCCAAAATAAGGCTCTACAAGTTGTGTATGAGATACATCAGTTGGTGAGATAAGCAGAAACATATAAATAGGTATTGTGTAAAATGAGACTGGAGAGATACAGAGTGAGTAAAATACAAAGAGACTTTTCAACGCTATCAAGAACCTCACCCGAAACCTCTTCTCCACATGACAGTGGCATCAGGGGAGCAGATGACAAAGTGCTAATGGAATAAGGAGACATATCACAAACCTCTGGAAGCTGGGTCAGAAATCTGCATTATAGTCAGGTTATTGTGACAGTTCATATGAAACACCAAGTTATGTGCCAGACTTTATCAAGTGAAGGACAATCTTTCAAATTGCCATAAAAGGAAAACGTCCTTTGTTTTTGATTTTTTCAGGAAACTCTCACCTGTGTGTCCCCATGCACACACACACACACACACACACACACACACACACACACACACACGCACACACACACATATTGTAGCTGAGCTGAGCAGAGACTTGCATAATGCACAGTGTTCTCATCAAATTCTAGTCACGGGCAGGAAAAGAAAGGAAACAGAGATGTAGATTCTAAAAATACAAAAATGTTCACGATGTAACATCAGAAAAAAAGACCTGAAGCAAACTCAAGCAGTACTGAACATTTGAAGATAATTGAAGAATTACTGTATGCTCTGACCAACATACATTGGTTTTCTTGGCATCCAACATGAAGCAAATATATGACAGTGATTCACAGTTGTGTGTGCAGAATGTAGGGGCACACAAGGGAAGATGAGGTCTTTAAAGGAATGGAGACTGAATAAGGCAGGGAAACTTAAGAAAAGTTTGGACTCTTTGACTATACTAGTAATAAAAAAAACCTAACAAATTATAATAATAAAAAATACAGATTTAGCACTTTAAAACAGACTTGGACTTCAGCTAGGCTACCTCACTGGTTACACGCTAGTGAAACAAGCTGTTGAAATTGATACCATGCTATAAGCTGAACTGTTTCAAAAAACATCTTTTGGAAGCCATTTTAAAAATTACTAAAATACAATCTTTTCCTAAACTTGAAAGTTACTTACGGAAGACAGAAGTGGGCTGTAGCCAATTTAGGGTAACTTCCTTTTTTGCACAGAAACAGATTATTTTGACCAATATCTATAGGTACTCTCATGAATAATTCCTGCATAATTAAGATTCCCAACAAAAAAAAAAAAAAACAGTAAAAACAGTGATGTGTCAAACATGATGCAGTGCATCAAGTTAAACATATTAAAAAGCAGAATTTAAATTGTCATTCACTTTTGCAAAAGATGGGGTTAAGGCACTGCAGTCTTAAAGCTTATAATACAACCAGAACAAAACCTGGCCATTTGCTTTTGATGATGTGCTTGTCCTCAAATGTAACAAAGACTTTCCAAGCACCAAGTCCTCACCAAGCTGACATCCCTGTCTGCTTCCACTGGCATCATCATCGTCATGTGCTTGACAGGTTGGGTTTCATCTAACAAAGGTATCTGGAAAAAGGGAAAAAAGCAGATCCTTGAAGCCACTTTCTATCTCCCATTGACTACAGAGGGACACTTAAGAGCATGCTATATTAGATATTAGCATTTTTATTAATCAGAATGAGTGTGATGAATCTCACATATAAGCGTGGCCCATATTAGACTCTTAACTTCCTTCTGAGGCCAAAAATTAGTTTAAATATGAACACTGCAATCTTTCTTTTTCTTTATTCTATCACTACACAAAGCAGAGATTATCAAAATATTTCACAGGTTCCTAAGTACGAGAGGCCTCAATGGTGCACAGATGGCCAAAGATGAGAATGTAGGTTTTTTCCTTCAGTCTTCACTCGATACAGCAGCTGTGATTAGATGTCTAACACAATTAGCATCAACAAAAAACGGGTAAAAACTTAGGATGGCAAAGGTAAAGCAGAGATTTAATTCTACTTTGAGAAGCTGGACGTTTTGAAACTGGCTGGTCCTGATGAAATTCACCTGAGAGTACGTAGAGAACTGGCCTGAAGTGATCTCACAGCCCAGGGCAATTATTTTGAGAATGAAGTGAGGACAGGTAAAATTTCAGAAAACAGAAAAAAAGCAATCATAGTTCTTACCTTTAAAAAAATGAAAAGAGGTGTAGATCAGTCAATCTCATTTCAATTACCAAATAAAAAAAATACTGGTTCAAGTATTCAAACATCTGGATGGGAACAAGGGGATATGAATCAGCCAACGCTGGCTGATTTGTCAAGAACAAATCACGTCAAGCAACTGAGTTTTTTCCTATGACATGGTGACAGGCCTGTGTATTGAAAAGGAAAAAATCTTTACTTTAGAAAAGTTTCTGACAGTGTCTTTTATGACATTTTTCTCTGCTATCCAGGGTCTTCCTGAAAGTGCCATATGGTAGGGACACAACTGATTGGGATACTGTGTGCAAAGACAAACTGTTCAGCTGGAAGGATGTAAGAGTGAGGTCTGCCAGAGACTGATTTGAAGTCTAGGTCTATGGAAAACTTCCTATAATAAAAACTGCATGATGGAGTAGGGAATATAGTTGCTGTATTTCCAGATGATTCAAAGGTGGGACAGGCAATGACGAGGTTAGAATTCAAACCGATTATTATAAATTGGAGAAATTGTCTGAAATGGTTGGGATGCAATTTAATAAGGGCAAAAAATCAAAAATTCTCCACTTAGGTAAGAGTAACCATCTGCAAAATTATAGGATGAGTAATAACAGTTCTGAAAAAGGATGCATGGACAATAGTGGATCATAAATTGGACATGAGTCTGATGTGCAAGATTATTTCAAAGACAAAATAGAAGCTTCATCCTGGAAGAGAATCATATAGAAGACAAAGTAAAAAAACTTCCTGTTTATGTCACTCAGCTGCTTTGTCTAGGTATAGGATACCTGCAGGAGAAATGCTGATCAACTAAAGAGATTAGAATAATCAGAAGGTTATAAAACACAACCTTTGAGGATAACCAAAATGTGTTGAGTTGTTTAGTGCTGATGAGTGGCATCTGAAGAGCACTTTCATGGTCTTCAAGTATTTTAAAAACTGCATAAAGAGCAAATTCAAATAGGAAAGCAAGAAGCCAGACTAAAATGCAGCAACAAAGATCTAAGTTATATATTAGAGGAAAGAATGTCAAATGTTCTTAAAGACTTGAGTAAAATGCCTGGAGAAAATACAGATTTTTCAGCACTGGAGATTTTAAAGAATTGGTAAGATAAAAATCTGTCAGGCATGGTTTAGGAAGAGCTGAACCTGCCCTGCAGGAAGAAGGTGTACTGGATAACATCTCAAGATCTCTTCCAGAAATGTGATTTTTCTATGATTTTTAATGTATTTGGCTCCTGTAACAACAGAGACACATGGAAAATGAGAAGGGAGTTTTTCTAGCAATATGTATGGCAGATCTAGTTTACTCATATGAATGTAAGACCTCTGGGAAATATTTATTAATGGGAATATCCACACTTCTTTTTAATACTCCTTATTTTGCAGTATCTTCAAAACAGTCTCCATTTAAGTCCAGTTCAGTCCAGTGCACTGGAATTCCTGAGATGAAGTGACAAAACTTGCCACAGGCACATGTAAAAGGGAGAACAGCACCATGGAAAAGCCAGATGAGTGCTCTAAATTGCCTTAATAGGCTGAGATGGACAAGGATCTCAAATCAAACCGGTTGCATACATGCATTTGCCAGTAGCTGTCAGTATCTAAATAGAAAAAAAAAGAAAGGAAAGGGGAAGTAAGAGCTCTAGTTGCTCTTGACACGATTTCATTTAACTCGCTAGGTCTCTGACCTTTTAGCGCTGGTGGAAATAAAAGTGCAAATGTAACAGTGAGGGGGGAAAATTCATGCAAATAATAACCTTTAAACCACCACGTGAGACCTTTTTTCTTTTTTTTTTTAAAGGAGAGAAATCTGATGATCCAATTATGCAAGTCATTAGGAAAACAATGCTGAAATTTTGTGGCTAATGGGATTTTAAGTTATATTGACAATGAAAACCAATTATACTTTAAAAACTTTTTTTTTTCCTCCATCTGCAATTGCGTTATTGTAATGAAATAGCATGCTAAACTTCAAGTAGCCAAAAGAATGTTAATTATGGAAATAGTTAACAAGAGAACCCCTCTTCTTCCATGACCTCATAATTTCACAAGCCTGAATAGAGGCATAAAATCATTCATTTTGAGTCTAATTTGTTTGGTGATGTAAATATAGACACCTTTGAACTCTTCAGAACTCCTGCTTTAGAGTGAAATTTAGATTAACTTTCTTAAGAAGTTCAGTGGAACCAGAGCTCAACCACAAGATGAAAGCAATTCCAAGGCTTGGGAATATTTAGATAATGACCCTATTCTTCCAGGTCAGAACCAATTCTAGTTTAACGCATTATAACTTTTCTGCTTTAATTGATTTTTCCACTATCTATTTATCGTTCTAATTGGATGCTAAGGTACTAGGTTAAAAAAAAAAAAAAAAAAAAAAAATCTCTGTAAAATCCAAGCAGTTCATGTAAGAAATTTCAATAAGTGAAAGGGCCGATGGGAAATTTTTCAAGGTTACAGGATAATTAATAAGACTCACAGAAATAAAAAAGTTTTTGTCGGTTGCTAGTGTCATCAAGCTAAGGGCAGAATAAATCTGTGATATCCTGAAACATATCCCTTCCTGCAACAAGCAGGTTTTAGGTTTTATTGAGTTGAATATGTAGGAAATAAAAGAATCATAAAATCACGGAATGGCTTGGGTTGGAGGGAACTTTAAAGACCAGCTACTTCCAACTCCCCTGCCATGAGCAGGGACATGTAATAGAAGTATCTTGAGTGGGCAGGAACCTTTTGAAATGATCTGGCCCAGCTTTCTCTGGAAGGCCTGTTTTATCAAGCATCCTGTCAAGCCAAGTCTTTAAAAAACAGAGAAACAACAATTTCCAGCAAGAGAGATTCCACCACTTTTCTGGACAAATTACTACAATATTAAATCTTTCCCAAGATGAAGTTTTCTTCTCATCTCCTTAGTGAATTTCCCTTAAAGCAACTTGTGCCTGACAATTTTTGTACTGTCAACATGCACTCTTGTGAAGTAAATGCCTCCATCTTCCATGTAACTACCTTTCAGGTATTGGAAAATCATGATTAGATATCCCTGGAGCCTCCTATTTTTTGGGCTGAACCCTATTTATTCATGCTTTCTTCATATGTCAGATCCACCAACCTTCCAATCCTCTTGCTGGCCATCTAGTAGTTCAGCCTTAATTTTTAGAGTCTGCCTTGAACTGGAGAAACTCCAGCTAGACATAATAGTTCAGGTATGGCCTAGCAAGTCCCCAGACAGCATAATCACATCCCTTGATCTTCGGGATATGATCGTGCTAATGCATCCCGGGACAGTTTGCCTTCGTTGTCACAAAGGAATGTGTCATGGGAGTGCTACAACCTTGCCTTGATCAAGAGCTCAGTGCCTGAGTAAAGCGGGGCAGAGCAAACAAGTCCTGAGTGTAATGAGGCTTGATGTGGGCATGGATCAGCAAGCGATGGGAGAACAATATCTGAAACAACTGGAAAGGGACACCACGATATCAACATGGGCTGACTTAACTGGAAGTCTGTGACAACATCTGGCTACACATACACAGGCACACAAATACCCTCCAGGTAATAAAGATCATGGAGAAACATTTTTACAGGGACACCTGACACCACACACAGGGGATGCCAGCTGGGACCATTGCAGACCAGTGCTGAAACATCAGTCAGTAGGTCTCCTGCCTGAACTGTTGCTCCTGCCCAGGTGCTGAACATATGGACCACATCAAGAAGACAAGTTAAAGTGGCCTGGTTGCTCTTTTCTTAACCTAACAATGTGCAAGAATCAAAAATCTTGCTAATTTGCCTTTAGCAGTTGTATTACACAAGGCAAAGAAGAGGTGTAACCTTCTCTTCAGTGCAATTGCAATTCACTTTGCCAAACAAAAACTTTCCCCTTAAAATGTGCCTATGTCTGCAGCAGTATCAGATATCTTACACTATACTGTCTGGCAAAGGATTTTGGCTGTGAAATTAGTCACTTGGCTTCAAATATTCATAGGGCTAAATTTATTTGAAGGCAAAATAATCCTGAGTGAACATAAAATACAGAACAGTATTCATGCATTAGAAAAAAAATATGTTTCCTGCTTGTCCATAGGTCTTTCCTATGAATATGGGCAAATTATTCATGGTTTTGTATGGCTGTTCTCCTCCATCACCCCTTGAGCTGTTTACTGTACTGAAGGACTATGGAGCTGGAATTATCTTTTAACAAAAATAAGTGATAGTGCTGCTTCAGATACTGTAACTTGGTTCTGAAATACAATTGTAAATGAAGCCATACAAATCACAGGGGTCAAAAAAATCTTCCTTATTTTTAAGAACAGTATACAGAGAAACAAATATTCAGCCAGTCCACTGGTACTGAAAAAACGATAAAGTCATAGATAATTTATGTTGGAAGTGACTTCCAGAGGTCACCTAGTCCAACCCCCTCTCTCTTATTGCACCACTTGAGGCAAAGTGGTCTCCTGTGTTAATAAACAAGTTCCTTACCACAGCCTTCAATTTTTACTCTTGCTCTGAAAGCTGTATCACATCAGAGACTTAGAAGATCTAAAAATGGATGAGGATTTAGTAGATTCCTGTGCCCAAGCCTGCATGCAATGTGGTTCCTCCAGTAGCTGTAAGCTGTTAGAGATAGTTTGCCTCTGCCATCAGGAGAGGTATTTCTAACAGTGTCTGGACAGAATTCCATTTGCAGAGACAGATTTTGTGATACTTAGTAGATCACGTGCATTTTAGATTTTTGTGCCAATTAATCTGCCTCCTAAATTTACCCCAATCATTTTGCATGCTAGGTATTTCTGTCCCCATGTGCAGATTGTTTCATTTATGATGTGAGAAAGATACAGCCGGGAGAACACATAAAAACTGAAGCTTCCTGAAAGTGGAAGGATTTGCTGAAATTATAAGGGTGTACCAAGTACAACCCAAGGGAAGACCGAAAATCAAACCCAAATATATGTGACAGATCAGGTCTCATAATGCACTACTAGGATGCGGTCAGACATTACGGTGATCAGGACAGGATCCGAAGCAGTTTTGAGGATAAAGGGAAAAAAAGCCCAAACACACTTGCAGGACCTGGTAAACAGCTCACTTGAAAGAGAATAAAAGCCACATGCTGCCTGAAGATCCCATATTAAAAAGGCACTGACATACTGACATACTAAACTTAGGGCTACTCAGATTTTTCTCAAAGTGAGGTTTCCTGGCATACTAGCAAAGGAGAGGTGTGTCTTAAGCAATGTCTGCAATTTATCACAAAGAAATGCTTTGTTAGTGATATGATTTTGTATATAGGTCATTCACTGGATGCAACATCAGGGACCCTCCTGCCAGTCTCTGCCAACCTGACCAAATATTAGCAACCAAATTTTATTAGCAACCAAATAAAACACTTCTTTTTTTTTTTCTAATAGGACCACATATTCTTTGCTTTAGACATACAAATATTTATTTCTTCATTCCAGACTAGAATGTCAACCTAGCTTTCATTGTAACAACTATTTAAAATTCATATATTTTGATGGAAAAAAATAGGCGACAGCTGGTTTTAATATTCTTTTTAAGAGCACCTATAACAACACTTGGAGAACCACAGCAATTCTGCTAGCCAAGAGAAGTAGATTGGGTTGGTTATTTCAGTCTCATCATCTTCATCTTTGATTTTAATAAGATATTCTTAAATGGTTTGTTTTCCTCAGAGAGCTTGTAATAACTCAACTAGGTCTAAGTGTCCTCAATTCCTACTGAAATCAAAAGAATGTGGACATCTTCTAGAAAGTTTCAGTATTGAAGAATCCAAATCAGTAATTTTTATATCATCTATTTACTGAGATCCTAGACTCCTTGCACAGAAGCATAGTCCAGGAGAAAGTAACGTGAGCAAAGGAAGCAAGATCCGAGATGTAAGCAATATTGTCTTTTTCCAGCAGCAAAACAAATTTAAAATTCCATTTTATGCTAAAAAGTCAAATCAATTTAATATTGCCTTAAAAATGTTTTTGTTCCAGGATACTTAAAAACCTCATTAAGAAAGTTTAGATGAAACAAACAAACAGAAGCAAACAAGCTCAGATTTTCTAAATCTGCCTGCAGTTCTACATCAAGCAGCATGACAACATATACAGGTTCAGTGCCATTAACATCAACTCACTTCCCAATTTGTGTTAATTTAACTGTGCATTCAGCTTAAGCCCCGCTGCCCGGCCAATGGCAGAATGAGCCCTTAACACAACTGCTTGTGGCTGTGTGGAAGAGGAAAGGCAGCATCTCTCCAGAGCAGCAATAAACACTGTCCAAGCTGAATCTGCAAGGGCAGAAAAGATTAGCATAGGGGCAAATGTTCTACCAACCTGATTCCATGCTTTGTGTGAACATGGAAAACAGAAGGATCCTTGCCTCCGAGGAGAAGAATTTAACAAAAATGGGAAATGTATTTATTCTTTCATCTGTAATAGTATCCTGCCAATACACAAAGAGATTTTTTTCCAGCACATCCACAGACAGGTAATAGCTGTGCTTCCACATTCAGCAACACCGCTACTCGTGCCGAATCTGCCTCTGGCAGCTCAATCCAGCCCCGTGGGAAAGCAATCCAAATCATGGGTTTACAGCAGCCTGTGTCAGTTCCCCAAAACAGCATTGCAGACAGCATAGTGCAGACGCAGGCATGAGCCAGAAATAAAAGGGTTGTGAGGGACTATCCTTTCATTGCCATTGGAGAGGTAGGGGATGCCTGAGATGGGTGGGCAAGGGTGCCAGAGCAACCCCTGCCTGCACCTCAGAGGTTTTTCTGTGCTACCAAACAATAACACCAATGTCATCAAAAGCATAATAAAGTGGTGTATAAGCAGTGTTGTGTAATACATTACAACTTAGTTCACTACTCTTTCTCTTCTGAACTTTGCTTTAACTCTTTTCTGAGGATCAATACCTGATCTGTGTTTTCACAAAACCTAATTAACCTTAGACCACATATGTAAAAACTTATAAGCAGTTATAAGTAACTCCAGCAAGCTTTCAAAGAAAGTAACTTATACTCTCTGAGTGAAACTCATTTCTATTCCCAAAGCAAAGAGCACATACAGTATTCAGAAGACAAATTTAAAGATGCTGTTCAAGCAAGTCTGTATTTATTGCTGCTACACAGGTATCCTCAAATGAAGGACTTCAGCACAAACACTTCGGGCTACTGCACCTCTTCTCTTACCTCTGGCTAGTCGCATTTGAAGAGCACCTCTGGCTGGTATTGAAAGCTTGGAAGTTAATTTGCAGAAAACATTTTGTGGCCACTTGAGGCCGTGGAACCACCTTCCACTAACTGCTGCATTTTACCTTCACTCCAAAGCCTGGCCACTAACTGAATCTTTCATACTAACAACAGCACAGAAAGTTACTGTGGCAGCAGGCAGATACACAGTTCAACCTTGGGATCATGGGGTTTTCAGGGATGAGCGGTTGTGATGGCTCTCTATTTCTCTTCCATATGTCCTTCTTCCTCTAACTTAATGGAGACTCAGTTTGGTCTTGTTAGGGGAATTATTTTGCATTCCTAGAGGGTGTTACTAGACTTTTCAAATTTCAGCACAAATTGACATGAATTTCATCTCCTCTCTCACCACTTGGGCAGAGGATGCAGGTAGGGACTCATCTACAGTCACTTCTTCCCAGGGCTGAAGCAGAAAGACAGTGCCGTGGCTGGAATTCCACAGAGAGGCATAAAGGAGAAGGCAGAGAAGGAGGTGCAGAGGATTTACACAGCAGAAAGAAGGTCCTGCTTCATTAGGATGGGGCATAACAGAGTACCAGAGAACACGAGAGGTGTTCAACAGCAGCCCCGGTAGATCTCAATCCTTCCAGATTTTTAGACTGAAAATCCTCCTCTCCTGTGCTAGAAAGAGAAACTATCCCAGGGAATAACACAACTTCTTCCTTTATGCTGCTTTCTCCTCCTCCAGGGTAAAAAAAAAAAAGTCAAACGTTCACAGAAAATGTTTGTGGGTTTCGTGCACATGTTCAATTTTTGGCATATATATATATATAATCCTCTATGTATAAACTGCAGCTTTGCCACACTTCACTAAAAGAGAATATATACCAAGTGAAATGGGAACTTATAATAACCTTCAAAATAAAACAAGAAGAGTTTTCATTTTGTTTGTCGATACAGACAGAAAGAACTGAATATGTGCATGTAGGAAAGGCTTGTTCCCTTCCCAGGCAGAGGGAAGCTCTGTGCTGGGAGACAGGGATGGATATTTTATATACTCCAGCGCCATCTAGCCCAAGGAAATAAAATTCCACATTGGACAATGGCTGCTGAAGGACACTTTTTAGCGCTAAATGTTAAGTCCATAAATAATTTCTGACCCTAGATGAAACAGCTTTTGGCTTATTGTGTGACATTTTAATATTTTTTTCTACCCTATAAATCAGCTGAGCAGTATAAAAATCTCCTGTGAGAGCCATCTGCCATGGGAAATAATTGGCATATGCTATTTTCCTTATTTCTCATCCAAACTGAAACTTGAGATAACCTGAAATAATGCAATAAATGAAAACCCAGGATACATGCATTTTGTGGGTGTTTTGGTAGAAAACTAAGAAGTTAAATAACAGGAGACAGGAAAATAATAAAACCCAAAATTCTAATGATGAAAGAAAGATCTTGCCAGACTTGCCATTGTGAAAATTTGTTATAAGGGGAATTGTTCTTTCTTTCTTTTTTCCTAGAAATGTCAAATGAATTTCTTCACTATTCAACACAAAGTTCAATTAACTTGTACCAGTTTGAAGTTTGTCTAAATTAAATATCTGGATTTGGATACAAGTGATTTTAAATCTGCTAGGGAAAAAAAGAAAGGCTTTCAAAAATTCTAGACAGCTTCTTCATGATGATGTTGAGTCTAGTCAATCAATTCAAAATGTGATTGCAGGTCTTCTAAAATGTAAGTTTTCAAAGACAACATTGCCAATATTGTTCCACTGTTTTTCCTTCACAGTCTGTGTTCTGTAATTTTTTCAGGATTTCCAGTTATAGCATGTGAGAATTCATTTTAATATAAAGTAAGGGCACATCTACTTTTGAAATGTAGCACAGAATGAATCATCCTGTTTATTGATTACGAGAAAGCTTACATAACTACTTCAGCTTCCACTGTGTGCACCTCGATTTTACTAGGACAGACCTGTTTCTTCAAACGGTGAGCTTGAGCCTCAAAATTATCAGAGGTACTTTATTTTTTTGTTTGTTTCTTTCTACGAGAACAGAATTTTCACAATTTGTTTTTTGTTGTTGTTTTTGGGGTTTTTTTGCTTCAGGCATGTCTTTCCATGCAAATAACCTAAATCCAGGTATGAGATGCATTCCATAGCACTGTTAAAACGTGGTGCTCAGTGGACTCTGAGAAAGCCAGCTCGGGAGCCAGAAACCACGCAGATCTACTAAAAAGGGTTCTTAAAGAGTCTAATACAACCTTTTCCTCAGGTAATTCGGAGCTACTTCAGAGCTGTTTATGAGGACACGCTGTAACTCTTCGGCTGACTGATAAAAGCTTCTCTGCCAAGAAAAAACATGTGTTGCTGCTGCATGAGAAGTTGACAGTAAGCACACCCACAGGACTTTTAAATAGCATATTCCTAGTTTTTTCATAATAATACTAAAAACACAGTGGTGCACAAGTGACCCAGCACTGTTGAAAAACACTGGTCAGAAGGCTAAGAAACAATAGGAAGAATTTCAGCCACCAAGAAAGCCAAATATGCATCCATAGGAGGCACAGGATTTCTTTTGTAGCCTACAAGCTCGTACAAACAGAAGTCTGTGCTCCCCCATGAGAGCTTGGCACAAACAGAGCTTCCCTGGGCATGAATTCTGACCCAGGAACCCAGTGTGGAGCAGCAGTACCATGGTGTTTCACAACTATCCAAATACATTTGTAAGCTTTTTTCCCTCAGTGCACATACAATCCTACCTGAGGACCTTTATCACACACATCTAGCCAACCACAGGTCACTCCTCCCTTTTACTGTTGCTGCCATTGCTAACACACTTCAGTTAATTAAAAGGCAATGGTCAAATTTACTAACAGGTATTTATTTACCTTTATTTGATGGTCAACATCTTGCCCTTTCAAGCTAGAAGCTGTTGTGTGTGGTGCATGTACAGGTGTGCATGTTTGTGTTTGCATGTTTGCAGAGCCAACCTATAATCAGAACAAGTCCTATAAATATCATCATATAATTTGCTGTATTGCTGTGCCTTTGCTACCCTCCAGCAAAAGAGGAATTTTATTACAAATCAATGTATATGCAGCAGTTACAAGGTACAAGTTAAACTTGTTAATTTTGTTATTGCTACTTACAATGTTATCAAATTATGGCAATTAAATAGGGTCATATTTTTCCATCAAAAGTTGTCTATTTTAAGTACAACGTCTTTATACCATCACTTATTAATTAGAAGTGCTGCATTCATACATAGTACTACTGTATCACTAAATGTGTATATAGTGTTATGTTGGATGGAAAGGAAGGAGGAGCTCTATTTTGCATACACTCAATGTCTAATTAGGTTTCATAATTAGGCTTTTGACCCTGCTTTCAGCTGGGAGCCTGAATTAGCAATTGAATTTCTGTTGGGCAGGTGACCCTATTTGCAGTGTCACGGCCTGAGCTTGGAGAAGCATTTCTTTGGGAACCCTCAGCTCGCAGTGGCGTGTTCTCCTTGTACTCACCGTGACTCCCTGGGAGACTCAATTAGGGTAGGATCAAGTTCCTCTTTCTTTCACCAAACTCTCTCCTATAATTTCAGAGGCCTGATGAGGCAGATCATCAGAAATAAGTTTGATAATATCACTGGGGAGAGGTAGGTGATTGTAAAGGGTTTCCAGGGAGAGAAGTCATCTGTATAACTCGGTACCTAACCTGAGACTGACAGACTCTCCCTCTGGAGTCACAGAATCACAGAAAGGTTTGGTTGGAAGGGTCCTTGAAGATCATCTGGTCCCACGCCATGGGCAGGGACACCTTCCACTAGACTAATGTTCTTCAGAAGCATCTACTTTCCCTACTGACCACACAAGCAGTTTAAACGATTACCTCAGGAAAACTTACTGATTAGACATCTAAAACATATTATGAAGTCAGATGCCTGTGTGTGGTGGGTTTGAGCCTAGCTTTGTTATCATCATATTTTAATTCACATCCCCTATAGGCCACCAGCATCTACTTTTCACCAATTTTGACATATTTACTCATTGAAAAACAAGCAGAAATAGGTGAAAATAGAGAAAAGATGAGGCCTGAATTTAAATTACTGTCACACATGAAAAATCAAACTTTCATTCTCAATGGCATCACCTCTGAATTTTGCCCTTAGAATTTACATTTTATCATCCTCATCAAGATCCAAAAAATGCTTCCCTCCTCTTCCCTTCCAAAACAACTCTAAACCTTGCAGCATAAAATATAGTATAGCCACCCAGGCACCAAGCATAATGAAATCTAGCAACAATAACTCAGATATGTGTCTCCTTGTCTGAGTCACTTTAGAGACATCCAGAAACATAAATATATGTTTTCCCTGAAAGGTAACAGTTTTCTCCCTTTTAATCTGAAATAAAATTCTGTCCCCATCTCCCAGGGAACTAAAGGTGACAATAAGAGCTTGACAATGTTCAGGAGATGTGCTTTTCACATTAACATTGCCAACAGCTGCACCATAAATACTGGGTATACAGAAAGTGCATTCAATCATTATAGGAGGTGCAATTTAAAATCTGAAATTCATTCAAATAAATCAGTAAAAAGAGTTAAGGGGTCTAAGTCTCCAAAACCGAAAATGTACTGCTTTTGTGTTCCAGCTTTATTTGCAAGGAATTCTAAAATCTACTGGAACAAAATATTCCCCTTAATGTTCTGTAAACCGCTTATGAAATATCAAGCTTTGTTCGTTCATCTTCCCTTTTCCTGTGCTACCCCCTTGCCAGACGTCAAGGAGCTCATGCCAAATGTCTGTGAATTCATGGCTTACAAAGGGCAGGACTGGATGAGTGAAGGAAAATCATGCACAAAAGACAAATATATTACCCTCCCCCAACCTCCTCTCCTTTATCATCACCAACACACAGTTGCACACAGAGAGCTGGGAGCCAATATGAGCATCTTGGAATTATCTGAGATATAGCACACGCTGTCAGACCTCTTGCATTCAGCCCTGGAGGTCCTCCATTCTGATCCTGAGGATATTTGATATGATGGCATAGACTGCATGCTCTCTGCTAGGTTTACTCTGCATACTGGAGACCCTAAAGAAAGGCTACAAGTATATTGATACCAGTCCTTGCTAAAGATACCCTGCCACTGAAGCAATGCTTATGTCCTGCTGGCACACACAGAAAGTGCCCAAAAATCTGGAGGGGCTCCATGAACTGCAGTAGTTTCAGATAAACATTCTTTCTATCCTTACAGCCCCAGATGCTCAGTGAAAGAGTATAAGGAACATAGCAAGCATAGGATGAAAAACCTTTCAAAAAGCCAGCAATGAAAACATTGGAGAGTCCTGAGCCAGTTTGTACCCAGGACACACATTTCAGAGAGCACAGTGAGCCAGCTGTCATTCCTGAGGTAGACCTGGTGACTATTTCATGAGCAGATGGGAAATGCCATGTTCTTTAGCAGACTGTTAACAAGAAAACAGCCTGAGACAACACTTAGTGAATTAATATTCTCTCTCTACATTTCATAATAGGAGTCTGATCTTTACCACAAATATTAAAACCACTTCTATCAATTTATCAGACCTACACATAAGACTTTTTACTTTAGCATCCCTATTCTTGAATGTCTCATGCAAGATAATTGAGGTAATTTCCTAGTATCTCCTTTTAACAAAATTAGTTCCATTAAAAAGTGAAGAAAAAGATGGGTGGAGCAGAGGAATGTATGGAAGCTGCTACAAAATATAACCAATTATTTATAGTTTCTTTAATAGACTGATCTAACGTGTCTAATACATCTATGTCTAACACCAGCCTCATTTTAAAAAAAATGCATTGCCAAAGCTTAGCCCACTTTTATAAGCCATAAATTTCAAGAATGACAACAGTTTCCCCACACACATCTTCTAGGCTGTCCTTATCAATAACTACCCCAGGAAGTTCAAAAAAAGGAGTACAAGAACCAGGTGAAATACAGAAAAACAATTCTCAACATTCTCCAGTCCCACAGCATCAGGAAAATCTATCCTGCAGTCATTGCTCAACTCTCTTCATTCTTGTAAAAGATACCATTAAGTTAGGTATTTACAAATCTAGAACAAGCCCTATTTCTTCAAAAACAAGCCACAGACTTTAAAAGTCACCCTCATGACTCTCCTGGATCACTGAAAACATGGGTAGGGATTAAAGCAGGATGAAAACATATTACAAATTGCCTCTGAAAGCAGTCCTATGAAAAGTGCATTTGCAAATAAAAGCAAAGTATGAGGAATTTCTAATTCCGTATCTCCCGTTCTGTGTTCCCTCTTATTGAAACTGGTGCATCCAAACACATACTCTGCCTCTATTGTCTGACATTCTCTTTCAGTCTCTCAGTACAACTGAAGGGAAAATTCTTTTGATTTATTTTGCCCTTCAGAGCCTATTACTAAGTACCTTCAAAAGTTCCTTCTTTCCAGTATACAGAAATGTCTCTTTTATCCAAAAAATAGACTTTTTTTTAATGGCACCCTACTTCTCTGTAGGACTGTCATGGTTTAATCCCAACCTGCAACTCATCCCCCCACAGCTGCTTCCTCATGTACTTCCTGGTGAGATGGGGGAGACGATCGGAAGGGTAAATGCGAGAAAATCCATGGATTGAGATAGAAACAGTTTAACAGGGAATGCAAAATCCATGCACACAAGCAAAGCAAAACAAGGAAATAATTCACCCCTCCCATGGGCAGGCAGGTGTTCAGTCATCCCAGGAGAGCAGGGCCCCATCACATGTAACAGCCACTGGACAAGACAAACGCCATCACTCGGAACATCCCTCCTCCTTCCTTCTTCTTCCCCTCAGCTTTATGTGCTGAGCATGACAATCCATGGTCTGGGATATCTCTGGGGTCAGTTGGGGTCAGTTGTCCCCCCTCGCGACTTCTTGTACCACCTCAACTCCCCTCACTGGTGGGGTGAAGAACAGAAAAGGTCTTGACTCTGTGGAAGCCCTGTCCAGCAATAATGAAAACATCTTTGTGTTATCAGCGCTGTTTTCAGCACAAATCCCAAACAGCCCCATAGCAGCTACTATGAAGAAAATTGTCTACTTCAGACAAAACCGGCACTTTTCACAATATTTTCTATTTCTTAAGCAATTCTAAATGAATGAAATGAAAAACAGGCATATATAAGAAATTTAGGGTGCTTTCAACATAGCATACATGCTACTGCATTGTAAATGACCATTTTATGAAATGATGCAGTCCTGTTTGATTTCAGTCACAGCTAAAAGTAAAATAAAGCCATTTCCTGGTTGATTTCAGTTGGAATTGGAGATTGTTTTTCAATATGACCCTCGGCAGTGCTCAAAAAAGTGGGGGAAAGAGGCAGATAAGGCACTGAATGAAATAAATGGATCCAATCTGAACTCAGTTACTTCATAAGTTGATAGCACAGTGGAAAGGCAATGCACAACCAGTAACCTCAGCCATAAGAAACTTAATAATGGATGAAAATAAAAAACATCAGGATGCCTATTTATCTATGAGAATTAGAATCCTTTAAACAAGTTATGAATGAAAGACATGTAGCTAAACTGGATTTTAAGCCAATTAGAAATGAATGAAAAATCTAATTTAAATGGACATCATCTTTCACTAATATTAGAAAAACAATACTTTCTACATTTTATTGGAGTTGATAAATGTATTGTGACACCTGAACAGGACAGCTATTTTATACTAAAAGACCTCTGCTTAGCAAACAGTCAAACCCAACACTCGATTTTGAACTTTATTTCCTGTTGGTGAATCACTCATAATTTTAAATTGTTCTTATTACTTTCAACTATAATGGATGGATTAAAATAAACTTTTATTGGCATAATCAACAAAAATAGTTTGGACTTTGTTGCATCATTATATCTAGTACAATTCTGTCTAATAATCAAAAAAAGAAACTGTTAACCTGTGTGATGCATGTTAGTAATAAGGACTCCTCCACACCTCTGAAAAGTTACATATTTTGGCTATGTAACTGAGTTCAGAGCTGGACTGGTACATCTAACTTACGTTTTGGGCATCAGTTGGCCATTATATTGCGCCAATCTTAAGAGTTACATTGCCATGTCCTCTAAAAAGCCTCAAGTGAGACAAAATTCATGTTATGGACTCTTTTTTCTCCATTCCTACACGCATTCATGAAGAGTACAGTAGAGAGAAGCAAAAGAACCTGTGAAGTCAGAGACTATCACCTCCTGGCCTGCCACAGAGGTGGCTGTCCTCTTCAAGGGCTGGCAAGAAGATTCATGGGCAGAAAATGTACATGGTTTTGATCCAGGAGGTGAGGAAATCTTTAGGGCTTTATACTGCAGCCACTACACACAACAGCAAAGAAACAAATCCTTAAAGCTTTGCTGATCCAAAGTTTGGAGTTCAGTGCAGAACATCAAATAGAGAGGTAAGAGGCAGCCTTCTCTCTTCGTCTCTCTGCAGAAGAACTGCTTATGGAAGGTATTCCGCAAGCAGCAGCAACGTGATTGTAGAGATATCATTTTCTATTATAGTGATAGAACAAGGGGGAAGCGTTTAAACTTAAAGGGGAAAGGTTTTGATTGACATTAGGAAGACAAACAGGGGCTGGTGAGCCACTGGAACAAGTTTCCCAGAGAAGATGAGGATGCCCCATTCCTGGAACCGCTCAAGGCCAGGCTGGATAGGGCTTCGAGCAGCCTGGTGTAGGGATAGGTGTCCCTGCCTGTGGCAGGGAGGCTGAAACAAGATGATCTTTAAGGTCCCTTTCAATCCAACCCTTTCTCTGATCACCTAATGCTGTTCAAACTTACGATATTATGGGGCTTTCTGTGACATAAATGAGAGCAGAGAAATGCCCTTCTGCATCAGAACTGACACACTGCTTTCCTTGGAAGCTGTTATTGTACATTACAAGCAAAAATTATGCCAGAGGATGAGTAATGATATTTCTGATCCACAAATAAAAAGATTTTTAGTATTGCTGGGGCCTATGGTATAACATTACACTGAATTGTTTTAAGGTCAAGCAGAAACTGTAAGATTTATTAATTGGATCTAACCATGGGGGTTTTTTGACAAAAAGCTATTATAATCAACAATCTTTCTTTCCTCCATTGGCTCTGATATGATAAATTTTAATGGACACAGAAAGACCCATATTATGCTATCCTCAGTATCTGCAATATCACTTAAAGGAAGAACAGGTGAGTCTGTTTGAAAACAAATAGGAAAATAATGATTTTTTTTTCTCAAACAGGAATTCCGAAGCATAGTCATTAAACAAATAAAATTAAAAATTTTTGTTTGAACAGTTTATGCTGCCACCCTGACCTGGGTTGCAGTGTATTCTATTCTATTACCATCTTCATGAGCTGTTGAAACCAGGTGGGGCTGTGTCCCTTGTGTCCCCTTGTTGTGGTGAATGAACCAACCAGGGGGCCACAGAGCCCAGAAACAGAGGTTTGGTGGGCTGGTACCAAGGAGTGAAACCCCATTCTGTGAAGATGGCTTCTGCCTTTGAATTCCTAGGATTCCTGAGGGGTGGTTCTGTCTACAGTTGACAGACACCCCTTGTGTCCCCTAAGGGAAGGTGTCCTGGCCTGTCCCACCCTTCTCCTCTTCCTATGGGTCCCTGTGGTGTCACCCCGCCCCCTTCCCTGCATCCTTTATAAAGCCCTGATTACTGTGCCTTGCTCTCTTCGGCATTTGGACCATGTGAGGGTGCTTCTACAATAAACCCTTGGAACACCGGCTGAGGGCCACCTCTGCTCACTTATTTCTGGCAGCGCCTGGGCTATCCACAAGCCCCAGGCACGCTGGGCTCCGTGCCCTCCACCGCGCGGGCTGGGAGGCTGGCAAGGGAGGCACCGAGGTGCCCCGGGGTGTTCTTCCTTTGTGTGGGACACGCCTGGACCAAGCTGCTGCCATCTCAGCCCAGCCAGCGTGCCAGGCGCGCATTATTAATATATCCCCTCTCTCTGGACTATCTTCTGTTAATAGGCCAGCTGTCGAAACCAGGTGGGGCAGGGTTCCTTATCTCTCCCATGACCCATCCTCCCTCTAGGAGGATATCTCCTGTTAATGGGCCATCTAGTCTCACCACATGACTGATAAAATTACATCCTCCCATTGTGAGATGCTCTGCCCAGAGGGAGGGACCAAGCATCCCATCCTGGATATAAGCTAAGATTTCGAACACCAGAGGCAGCCCTTGCCTACTGGATTCCCAGAGGACAAGAGCTACCACTGGACCTTCAGGTGAAGACCAGACCTTTTCTACAGGATCACTGCTTCAGCAGAACCATCACTCTGGAGGACTGCAGCCACCATTTTATTGGACTGCTACCAACACCCTGACTGACAGGGTGTCAGATTGTATCCTGACTCTGTCAGTGGTTTCTTTTTGTACTATTGCCTTGATTTTAGTTTTTCCTATTAAATTGCATTTCTGACTTGGAGTCTCTCACTGGTTTTGCTTTCAAACCAGCACACACCCAAAGGAAAATTCCGTATTTCCATTCCTCAGTCACTATCAATCTTTTCCACAGAAAATTAAGAAGTATGTATTTTCCTTCCGAAAGGAAATACAAAAGCAAAACCTTGCAAGAATACTGTCATTTGAGCAACTGTGTAAAAATTGCTTTTCCCATTCATAACATAAGCTTACTTTAGCAGTGAATGGAAATCTTCAATAGGAATGATATAGTGTTTTACTTTAATTCCAAATGTGTAGCTCTTCACTATTGTCAATTTCCTAGCATGGCACTTTCTTGTTTTCTGCTGAGGACTTCTAACCCAGTGCTAGGAGCACTTTTCCTGGAATAATTACTAAGACTTCTAGTCCTTGAAAAAGCTCTATGGGAGTTAAAAAGAAAATAGAAAAAAAAAATCCAAAAATACTGAAAATCTCCCAGAAAGTTCTTATTATCTAAAAGTTAGCCATTCTTTCCATACTTCAGATTTTTGGAATGATGTTGAATGAACAGATGTTCCACTATACAGTCTCTTAATATGCCAGACATTGATAACTTCTAAAAAAGATCTTTGAAAGATTGATACTTATACAGCTCTCATTACCAGCATCAAAGTCTCACAGTGTTCAGTACGTTGTTCCCTGCAGGAGGGGCTAAGCAGGGCTGAGCTGTGGACATGGACAGTTGCTGGAGATCCAGACTACAGAGCACAGTCAGATGGTAAGAGGGTGCAAGAGGAGGAAAGGACAAGCCAAAATCTAGCTTTTATTGATGGCCTTCAAGACCTTAATGCTGCCTTTCTCAAACAGAACAGAAAACTGCATGAAAAACTTGTCCCGTGGGTCTTTGTGAACATAACAGAAGGAAGGAAACAGCCCAAGGGCAGAGAGAGCAGGATCATCACAGCAGGAAAAGGTGCCAGTTTTCAATGATTCAGGTTCCTATAAATGTTTGAAAACAAAAGAAAACAAAACAAAAGAATCAAGAGACATGAAGAAAAAAACAAAAGTTTGGGAGATATGCAGAAGGTCCTCTGATTGTTAGCCAGATTCGTGCTTGATGCTCTGCCACTTGCCACAGATTGGCTGTTCACGACTTCTGAAAAAAATCCCTCTAATTGCTGTCACATGCAGGACCACATCAATGTTGGTTTAAATGGGGCATTCAGTTGATGCGAAATTTCCTTACAGAGAATTCCACTGTCTACCAGTGCAAACTCACAGAGTGGAACATAGAAGTTCCTGCAATGTCTTGCAAGTGGAAGGTTAAGTCATGGTTGGATAAAGCAGTACTTGCTCTCGTTGTTTCCTTGGCAGCTGGAAACCACTACAGTGACATCTTCACTCCTTAACCTCTTTAGTAATTTGAAACTGCTCTAGAATCAAGGTTGGGAGACAGAAAAAAGGCTATGGAAAAATGGATCTCCAATTATCCTCCTTGAGCAGCACTGGAATCACATTACTACTGAGCTGTTTTTCGAACCCCACCAGGAGTTTTAAACCATCCCCCTGATCACCAATTCTGTTGCACTGAGCACTGCAGAATACACTTAGCATATGCAAGGCTAATTAAAACAAAATTCTAATTAGTACCTTTCTGGTTTTGATTCCATACAGCATCATATATTGAGAATTAATTTTTAAAAAATTAATTATGCATTGGTACTTGTCTCAGGTTATCACCAGACAATCTATGTAAAATATGATATCTGGTTAAAGCTAGGTCGCCTATTAATTAAGAGCATTGCGACCAAACTAATGGATGGAGGTCTTAGTAATTCATAATAACAGCATTAATGAGAGCCACGACTTGCATTTAAAAATAAAATGTATTAATGTGTACTTTGAAAAAATAATGGTATTAGAGAAGCATCCATTTACTCTCATCAAAGCCTGAGCTTTGTCATAAACAAACAGGTTATTTCTATTTAGGACAACATATTACCAGCTGCATTCTCTTCTTGATATATAAAGATCTACATTCTCAGCCTAACACTTTTCAAGGAGGTACCATGACCTGTTTTATTTCTCAAGTTCTGTCACTTAGGTTTATTTGTAGAGGATGGGACAAAAGTATTTAAAAAGCAGTGAGTGCACTCCTGTTCACATTCTTCAGTGCTGAAGTTCAGAATGATGTCAACGTAATCAGCATTCTTAATTATGTCCTTGAAATGCATGAAGTTTGCAAATCACTTAGATGTTAAAAACAAAAGAAGAAAGGGAAAAAAATTGGCAATGGGTCATTTGAAATAAGTATGCACTACTTAGAAAGAAACCCTGATTTACAGAAGGTCCTGATTACGGCTGCTTTAGCAAGACCTTGCTGAAACAGAGAAATGATTTATGTGTGGCATGACCTTGACAAAGCTACTCCTTCTGCAAGGAGAAAATTGAAAATTAATATCTGGCAATGACACATTAGCCCTGAAACTCAGATCTGTGTATTTGGGGTCTTGTCATTGGTTTTTTGTTGAGGTTTTTTTTTGTTTGTTTTTGTTTTGTTTATTTTTTTTTCCTGGGGCAGGAAGAAAATGTCTCTTGAGTTTCATTCATTTAAGATTCAAATCTCTCAAGTACAGAGCAGCACTGGAAGCTGCTGAGTACAGTGAATTTTTCCCACCATCACCACAACCATTCCCTTTGGGAGATGAAGATTTGGCTCTCCTTCCTGCAGAATCACATCGTTAGTAATAAGTTACTTGATCCAGCTCCTTAAGAAGTCGAGGGGAATCTTTCTCCTGATTTCAGTAGGACTCTGTTGAGCTCTCAGTACATTTAGTAGGAGTTTCCACTGCATAAATAATGTGGGGTTTGCCATTGTATTAATTTTTTATCTTTTGTGTTGCCAGATTTTTCAAATTGAAGAATTCTCTCAGCTGTTGCTGAAGTCAGTGGAATTCACAGGAGGTGCTAAGCTGCAAGTTCAACACCCCATCTGTACCCTGCCTTTTGCAGCAGCCATAAAAATTTGCTAGGAGACTAGATTATGACAGTTTTGTGCAAGCAGATATGCTTAATGACTCTTTTAGCTAATCTGCACAATTGCCTCAGTACACAGGACATGGTTCTTAAAAATACTTGCCAGTGTGCACAGCAAATACCTTAAAAGTTAAAAATCTCTAATTAAATACACGAAACAAAGCTTTGGGGAAACAAAAAGCCCAGCATACAATTAGCATCCTCTAAAGTCTGAGGTAGAACAAGATCACCATATTCTGCTCCAAGGCAGCTCACATATTTCTACCATTTTACACATCTCATAATAATAGACCAACTGAGTGAGAAATAGAGTAACAGTGGGCAAGTCACAGATAAAACTCCAGGAGAATTTCTGACAGATTGCAACATAATTCCACCCTTTTTGTTTATTTGTTTGCATTTTAGTTGCCAGACACTTTCACAGATCCATTTTTAATGCAAAAATTTATTATTTGTTCCTTTAATTGTTTCATAAAATATTTACCATGGTCTGTTTAAATAAAGGAATGACATCATGCATAAAAAATGAAAAATAATGTGCCTGTAATAGGCTAGAGGTTACATTTAATGAAACAATGCCCATAAATGAAATTTCATTGTGAGTGCTGATGATGCTCATTTCAGATGAATACACTTTGTATTTATTAGTTTTAAGCGTGTTCATCCTCAGCTTCTGTAATCAGCATTACAATATCCACTCAGATGAGAAAAGTAATTAAATCATTAAGACGTATTTTCTTAGGGCTGGGTGATTCTGCAGATATGCAACAGTTGGCTGGCTTCTGCCCTAAGTCCTTACTGTAATAGATTAATTGTTTTGTCATTATTTTCCACAGAGTATCTATCCTCATAGCAATAAGCACATAGAGTCTGAGAAAAGGCCAAGTGCCTCACACTCCCTTCAGTAGCGTCTGTCTTTGGGCTACCAGCACAAAAGGCAGTAGATTCCTTGTAGGAATACCTAGGGAGAGTGACTCAGCACCACACACTTGAGGCAAGACTCAGGAATGGCAGAGACAGCTCTTGGGCAATGTCAAGGTTTCGTAGACATTTGTTTAACTTATAGTCAGTGCATCAGATGCGAAGCCGTACATATAGAATTCACTTCACATGCACAATTTCAGTAGAACTAACTCCACAGAAAGGTAAATTATGAATTCTGCATTCATATATTCAAGTACTCTTCCTTAATGTGTTGCATTTTTCCAACACATGCCATGGAAAAGTTCAGGAGATTCATAGTCCTTTAAGGTTTACACAAGCATTATAAAGGATTTTAAAGCCTTTTGTCCAGGATGGACCATGCCTATTAAGAATATTATCATGTATCCCCTCACAGCATCAGTCTCGTTCCACAACAGCAGAAAGTTTCAATCCTTTTTTTAAATATGTTAATAGAGAAAGGAAATGAAAAGAAATCATTGAACTGATTCTTGTGAAGATAGTCATCTGGATTATATGGATGAAGAAAAAGTGGAGGCATTAAAGTGTTTTTTGGCTCAGTCTTTAATAATACTGACAGGTCTTGGGCTGCCAGGCCTCCTGAGGTGGAGGACCATGAGTGAAGAAAAGAGAATTTTCCATTTGTGGACACTGAAACTGTACACCATAACCATAATTCTTCCAATGATGAACTTTTATGGAAAACCTATTTATAATACTGATATACTTTAATCTTTACTATCCTACATGACCATGGAGAGTAAAATTAAAAGAAAAAAGAAAAAAAAAGATGCTGTTAATAGGATATTAAAGTGCTAAAAGTAATATTAATGCAGATAGCATGTGTATTGTGTAATTTTTCTTTTAAATGCTGGGCTGGAAACTGTCTTCCTGTGCCACAGAATATTACCACATGTTTAAATATTCCAACTCCATATGAGGACAAGATAAAATTATGTGAGAAAGGGAGAGGAGAGAGAAAAGACTGGCAGACACACACTCAAGAAAGACAGTAAGACAATTGATTGGGGCTTTACCTTAGATGAACCTGCTCCTGTCCACACCAGGAGCTTGAACCAAGCACATTGAAGACTTGAAAGTGCATGTTCTTCAGTTTCTGACCTATGGCTATTCTGTGCAGTCAGTGTCTGATGAGAGACTCTCTTCTGAGCCTAAGAAGCCATTTTCCGATAAAAGATTAATCAAAATTTAATTTGATTCAAAACAGCTCCACTTGCTATGTTTTGTCACTAAAAGCAGTAAAAATCTACCATACTTGACTGGAAATAAAGGAAGTTGGAGCAGTTTTAGAAACTTTCTTTTGTATTATATGTTAATGTTTCAGTGGCAGGGAACTTAATAGCAGCAGATTACCAAGTATTTTGCTCCCCTGCTAAGAAAAAGAAAGGCGAGGGGAAGAGCCCTTGCATAAATTGATTTTTAAATGTTCCGGTTCAACTTTGAAGTTCTTATTTCAACAAGTTGAATGTTAGTGAGTAAATTTACATTTTCTGTGAGCTTTGTGTTAAACTAGGCAAGCAAAAAAATGCCTTTTCAGTCATGTATGACTCTATTTTTATTATTCCCTCAAACTAAGAAAACCACTGATTCCTTCTATAAAAGAATCTATGTGTGAAGATCTGAGTTTCAAGCTTCGACCATTTTGCTGCCATTCTGTTCCAAATTATTTTTAAATGTAGTTATATATACTTTTAAACAATGGGAAAAGTGTTCTTTCAACACAAACCTGTACGTCAAAAATAGCTGAAGGAATTGCATTTCAACAATAGTATCAGCTGCTCAAATAGACTATTTTCTCAGATACATACCAGCATGGCAAGCTCCTAAATGAGTGTTTCAGAAAGATATGCAATTTTTTTAGGCACTCAATTACTACATCTATGACCAGTGGCTTCTATTAAAGAGCAAGAGTAAGGTGCTGGCCAAAATAATTGCACTAGAGAATACACCACACTTTTAGTCATCATTTTGACATCTGATAGATACAAGGCATAGATTTGACAGTGAAACTATAAATTCAGACCATTAGAACTTCATTTCTGACATTAAAACGAAAAAATCACATTGTTACAGGGACAGAATAAGTCTCTGATCAATATGCACCAAAAAGATGATCTTCCAGAGAGAAAAATAGTTTAAAATCAGTTTTACTAAGATATCTCTATGTTACTTTGTCTTTATTAACTAATGTTTAAATCTCTTAATGTGGATTTACCTTAAGTCTTTTATAACTTGCAAGTAGTTTGTCTCTGAGGTTTTAAAAACTGCTAACTAAACAATACCACCTTTTGGGGGGCATAAATATAACTGACCTCTGTTGATAATTTTGGAATTTGACAAAAATATATTTACATTTTACGAGGGAGTTAATTACACATATTGTGAAGACAAAGAGTTTTAAGATTGGCCACTATTTTAAATGCTGTGAAATTCCTCATGATTCACTACAGTGAAAATTCTTCATGATCTTTTTCCATCTTTTCGAGCTGCTGTGATGAAACTCTTACCTTTGTGAAGTGAGAAAAGCAACAAGAACAAAGGAATACACAACTGAAGCATCTACAAAGGGTGAGCTACACAAATGTGGTGACCAAAAGCAATGAAAAACAGCTGGTTAAAGCGTTTAAAAGGGAGAGAACACAAGGAAAACTGCATGTTGTTGGAGGCTTGCACAATAATGGAAATAATACACCAAGAAAATCTAATTGAGATTTGGAAAATAAACCTGCATCCATGTCCATCCTTTGGTGTGACTGAGAAATTCTGAGAGTGGACAGCTGTGACTGCCATAATAATAAACAAAGCACTTTTGAAACGTGCAATTGGAAAAAAATTCTAATAGTTTTCCTTCAAGAAAAACCAAAACCATGACTCCCCAGATTCCACTCTGGAAGGCTCCTGCCCATTTCCCTTTCTCCCAGTTGATAAAATATTTCTGTGGCCATAGTTGGAAAGCTGAAAAATTCCGCTGAACTTTTCTAAAATGGAATTTGCCATCAGTTCTTAACCACAAAAACTTGGTGGACTTGCCTTTTTGTTTTGATTAAGGGTTATTTTTTTAACAATTTTTTCCAAGGGAAATAATTTCCATTTTCTCATCAGTCCTAATAACAAGCATCCTGTGGCTTAAAAAAAAGCATTTCATTTCTCATTAGTCTCTACAACATGAAAGTGTGCATTCTGTATCATTCTTGGATCTTTTTACTAATATAAGTCCAGACAGAGACAGGGGAAAACTGAAAATGCTGATACCTTAAACGGAGGAGAAAGTTCTGTGTTTGGTGTGAAAATACCATTTTATATAATAGTGGTAGAACATTCTCCACAGTTTTGCTGAGGGTCCTTTGTAAGGCTGTACTTTTACAGCTATGCCAAGATTTCACTTATATGTAATCTGAACTGCATCCATATATACATGACAGGTAACACAACACTTCCATATTTCTCTTTAAGTTTTAAAGAGATACATTACATTCATGGTGAAGAAGCAATAACTGAAATATTAGCTCAATAAATTATTAATTCAATAAGTTCTGCCCTTATGCTCATGAATGGTCAGAAAGATTAAAGATGACCATATTCATACTTACTGAATAAAACAGTTGAAGGACACCAAGCCCTAATAACTCCATTTGAATCATTTTATTGACAATTTGGTAACATTTTGGTACAGGAAAAATAGAAAGCATTCTTCAGAATTTCAGAAGCAGATCACCTGAAAATTTAGAGAAATTTCTTCCAAAGGTTGTTTGAGCTGTATATAATTGCAATGGTTGGCTGTATCAGCTTCAAAACTAAGACTTCACTGCTGCAGCTTCATGAATAGTTATCCATCTCATGCAATAAATACCATAACTGCTTCCTGACTATGTGACCTAATTGTGCTAAACTACTTCCCACGTTGGCAAAAAATACAGCATAAATTAAATAAAACTTTTGTGAAGGTGTACATTTCATGAGCTCCAAAGAAAGTTTTACTTGTACAAATGTTGCCAGACAATAATGGGAGAACATGCTGAACCGAAATCTATCTGGACAATTTTTCAGCAGCAGATTTCCATACTACCCAGTCATCCCTGTTAGTTCGTGGTGCACAGTGTCTGACAACTGAAAAATATGTAAATTGCTCTATACTTGTTATGAACACTCCTCCAGATTTTGTTCAAAAGCTGTAACAGACTGGGCTGCTCAGCATAATTTTTTGAAGCATTTGCAAAGCTAGTACGAGATCCTGCCCTCTTTCCATATGTATACCCCTCGTTTGATTTCCATGGCAGAAATGCCCATTTAGCTACATGAAGAAAGTAATTTAAACTCAACTCCATTTCCCTCATCTCTATTTTTGTCCCATTTATATACACACACCACACAGAAATTTTCAGTCTTGGTTATTATTTATGGAGAGCTTTCAGGATTACCTTTTACAGTTGATTTATAAAAGTAATCACCTGCCTCAGACCAAAATGTAGCACTTGAACTTAAAATGCTGCTTCTGATTTGAAAGATGTCATCTGCTTGAATAAAATCCTTCATTTGAAGCACAGAAAATCTTTCTGTCATAGGAAAAAATTCCAAAATTAAGTTAAAATTCAGAATATTCCTTTTACTGAGACCACTTAAACATGTACACAGTTTGCAGTGAATAAATATGCACATCTTTTAATCAATTTTATAACGAGATATGTGCATTGTAAAAACATATATGCACATATTATTCCATTAGCTGTCATTTGAACCAGTAATACTCAGGGTTCAAAGTAGATGCTGTTCTTCGAGTGCATGCTTATGAGAAAACTAGATTCCACTGCAAAGAAGAGCATTACACTATGCAAAATTGATTCAAGTAACATAAAAAACATGCTCAAAATCTGTCTCTGAGATATCGAGGGCAGCTTTCAGACCTTGCACAGAGTTCTGCTCTAATGCTCTCTGCTCTGCACCGGCCCTGGCAGCGCTGTAAACTGCCTGCCTGGGAGACGGGATAAAACATGCCATCTCTGAAACAGGCAATTTTTGATTTTCACTCCCAGCTTTTAAGTTGGTGCCTTCCCCTGCTAAACCCCTGGGAGTGTTCCATGGCCACACCTTAATTTTTACTTTATTTGTGTCTGCTGCTTTGGGATCTGAAGAACCATCCAAATGGTAGAAACAACCCTTTTGTCGTAAATCAAACAGGCAGTTCGACCGTACAACTTTTACATGTGGCTTATTTTTCTTCTCTATAGACAAGTCTGCATTTATTATATAACAGAAGGTGGCATTCCAGATTGTTTGCAGGATGTAGACACAAGGGTTTCGTTTTTAACACACTTCATAAGTATTTTGCATAGACAGATGAAGATGCACAACATAATGTAAGCAAAAGCAACATTTCATGCCTTCATTCCATAATTAGGCTTAGCTCTTAACAAGTCACATTCTGATTCCCACCAAGCAAGTATGAAGAGGGCATCTGATCTCAAATACCTTATTCATGCAAAGAATAGGTTCAGCTAAAGTGCAACAATGAATAAAATATGGGAAACGCATTTCTGAAAGGTTATTTTACTCTGTCACCAAGTTAATTCTGGCACAAGATGACTCAAACCATCTGCAGCTTGAACAAGAAGAATTAAACATTTTGACAGGCCTGAAACCTCATACTTTGATTTTCCTTTTTTTAAAATCCTAGTTTAATTCCACCTCACTCCTCCTTTTTTTTTTCCTAATGCTCTCCTTGCCATTACCTCTCCATTAAATCCAAGTGCTGGAAACCCCCCACGGTGTGACACTCTTAACCAGAGGTTGCTCAGGTTGAAATGAAGTACATGGTAGTTACAGTCTTGCTCAGAACTCAGGCTCCAGAACTTTTTGCAAGGCTGACTTAGAGCAACCTTAACATATTACCCATGTTTTGTGTGGGTTTGAAATGCAAATGTTTACTTTCTACTGTAACATAAACATGATTTGTTATGCAGGGCACTGACACTTCTTATCATACCTCTAAGAAATGGTATAACTGCCACTCTTAAACACATTTCCTAACGCCAGGATCCTTGAAATTTATACTTTGGATAACAACAATGTACTACAGTGAATACATAAATCAATATGCACTGACCCTCACTTGAAAATTTAGGCTCTAATTCAGGAAAAAAATCTGCGTCATATTCTTCTGTTTAAGAAAGCATTTAAATACTGCCCTCTATGAGGATGGAATTCTAAATGCAGTTATAATGTTAGAGTGCGTCACTGCATCCCATCCTTTTGGGTTTTTTTCTTTCTTTGTCCCTTTTCCTTGCCATCTGCCTTTCAGTGTTAATTACATTTATCTGTCTAAAATTTTGCCACATGCTGCATTTTTTATTGAGCCAAATGATACAGTGCACATGCATTTTAGTGGCAAATTTATGGCTAGAGGGCCCTCTTTTTTTTCTATCCTTTATGGAGAGGAACCATTCTAGTTTTAATGCTTTGGCACATGAGCTTTAATAGCATCCATGCATCTGCTCCTGAGCTTCTCACTTAAGCTCCCTGTGTACCAGAGAGAACATTTCTCATCACTCCACTTTCACACTTGCTTCTCAATCCTTTTCATTACTGCTGATCACATAGTTCTAAAACCTGACAGTTAAGTGAAGATGCCCAAAAGGCTTCTCCCTCAACAAAAAGGGCCAAGCTTTCAAAAAGTGAGATGAAGCTCAGATCCCAGACACTGTCCCACCCAAAATTCATGTCTGCTTTAGGAGGCTTAACCTTTCCTACTGTTGAGTTGCTGGACTCTGCCTGTATGACATTACTTCTTTATGCTACTCTACTTCCTACCTTTCAATGCCAACATTATAAATATGAAGGGAAAATAGGAACAGGCTTAGTCAAACAATTATGGGCAAATAATTTTATTTTTCCATTGAAATCTGAATTACATTATTCTGAGGTTTATTTTGGAGTTCATTATTTTTGTGATTGTTGCTTAATTTGTAGCTGATAGATCCAAAATGCTTTTCCAAATTGGATGCAATTTGTACACTAAATAAAAAAGCAGTGCACAGTTTTAAGAATATTCCTTAAATGTATGGGCCAATCCAATAATAAGTTTTAAGGAATAAAGCCATTAAGATTTTGTGATGGCAACCAATTCTCTTTTTTTGTAATCTATTATATACTTCTGTTTGAATTTAATCACTTGCTAAGCAGCTAAATAATTATTTCAAGCTAATGAGAATTAGTTTTGAAGCTGTTAGTATTAATGAGAAATCACCATATCCATATTAGTGTTGCATAGTACTAAATATTTGATACCTCAGTTCACATTACTGCTTGGAGAATACTAACAGCAAACAAAATTATTAGTTTCATTTTGTCAGCTAAAGCACAAATTTTTCCAATTTTTAAAAGCAAGGATTTTGAAATGAAAATAAAACTATACTTCATTATGACAACAAAAAAAAAAAACCAAAACCAGCCTCCAGATTTAGAAACACAATGCTATATACTTGTTTTAAGCCTTTAAGAGAAGGAAGGACAGAATCCTAAGAACTCAGTGGCAATCTGGAGCACTCAGCACTTCCTAGGAGATCTTCAGCTCCTTTTAGGCATAAGCCCTAGAGAAATTGCTTCTTTCTTTCATGAAAGATTTGCCCTATTCTCTTCCAAAGAAAGGAATGCATTTTTTTGCACGTCTCAAGATTTAGTTCATCATTCCTGTTCATTGGAATTTTAAATCAGTTTCTATTTTGTTGTTTTTGTGAACTATTCGGTGTGGTCAAACAGCTTTTCCATTAAGCTAACAAGAGTGATTAGATGGCACTTCCCAGGCTGCCAACGATTTCACAATCCACAGCATCTTAAAATTCCCGAAAACATGAGCGTGAATGTTTCTGGTCCAAACAGTGTTACAAGGACAGCAGGCGAACACAAACAGTGAGCTAAGTTCTCCTCTGTTTATAAATCACTGCAAAAGAAATCTGCTGATTTACACCAGGTGAGATTATCTGTAAAATGAATGTAATTACCTTTTGATAACATGTTATATTTTTTTTTAATGTTCTATGACTTAATGATAAATGCACTCTCATCTCTTTCTATGCAATCTGCAGTAGTTTATCCTTCAATATCAAATGACTCTCAATATACAGCCTAATGATATTAATAACATTTTTTCTTGTGATCCAGACAACATGCCTGGGGGTAGTAATCTTGCAGGTTTTGTAACTCTCCGAGGTTCAGCTTATTCACCTCTGTGTTTCCCTTATCTTATGAATGTACCATGCTAACTGTCTTTGGCCCTCCTAGACAAGCTTCTGAGGGCAGAATTTTCCAGGCAGTGTAGTTTTTACTTCTTTTTTGGTTTAGTTGTGGTTGTGGGCTAACTCTGGCCAGCAGCTGAGCACCACACAGCCACACGCTCGTTCTCCTGCAGCAGGATGTGGGAGAGAATCACAGGGGTAAAAGTGAGAAAACTTGAGGGTTGAGATAAACACAGTTCAATGGGAAAAGTTTAAAATAAAGGCAAAAAGAAGCAAAGAAAAACAAAGTCAGAAAAAAAAAAATGCTATGCGGAAACTCTGATCTCTCTCCTCCAGCAGACCAATGCCCAGCCAGTTCCCATGCAACAGCAGCCCTGACCAAATCCCCCCACTCTGCTCTTACTTCTGAGCATGATGTCATATGGTGTTTGGCAAGTTGGGGTCAGTTTTCCCGACTGTGTCCCCTCCCATCTTCTTGTGCACCATCAGCTTCCTCACTGGGGAGCAGAGTCAGAAGCAGAAAATGCCTTGATGCTGTTCACTAAGAACTAAAACTGTGTTATCAGCACTGTTCTCATCACAAATCGAAAACATAGCACCACACAAGCTACGATGAGGAAAATTAACTCAATCCCAGCCAAAATCAGTACAGCGGTACAATCTGTGGTTGACATAGTTTTCTCTACTTTCCCTGAAAAACTGTTTCATGGTGTATTCAAACTCATTGTAAGGATGTTTTTCTTTGCTGTATTTTTCCACCAGTAATTCTATTGCCTTTGGAAAAAAAAATATTCTTTAAATTCTGAATGTCTGTCCATGATTCAGTCTATCGCCCCTACTCCCACATAACCAAAACTTTACATAGTTGGCAGTTTTATCTGCAATCACACTTCCTGTGGCCCCACAACTATTTTGTTTCTTTTGACAGAAACACTTTCTACTGTGATATTCTTGGTGAATGTGAACTTGTCATTACACCTGACCTGGTCATGTTTTCTACAGCACTCTCAGCTACCCAGTGGTTTTACACCCACATGTTTCTATGGGTAGGCACTCTGTCATTTGTCTGAGAGAAACTCTGTCTTCTACCCTTCTAGCACAGGATATTATGGCTCTGTGGTATTAATAAACCAACCCACGACAATCACCTCGGTGCCCACACTAAAAACGCTCCCATGCTCTCCAACACATTTAAATTGCCAAGGAGGAATGCTCCACGGCACAAGCTCACTCCCAGACCATGCCTAGGAGTAGCCTGTAAGAGCACCACTTAGCTCAGGCTGGAGGCATGCCAAGAATCCTTGTCCCACACAACAGCACAGACAGCCAAATTACAATACCTGGTCCCTTAACCTTGATTTGTTCAAGCACTTGGACAGACTAACCATAAATCCTAGAGTTCAAAATTATTTCTTCAGAGTAAAAAGGTGTGTCTTCATTTCTGCTTTCAGGGGTCTCAAAAATTACAGGCTTTCACAAAGAAAAAAGTGTATCAGGAAATGTTTATTCACACAAGATGTACCTGAACCAGGAATAGTGATCATGGGAATCAGAGTTAGCAGGCATTGGTTTTCTTCACACAAAATTAGAGAAGGTCACATTTAGAATCACATTACCAGACAAGGGCCTAGAAAGGAGATTTTTTAGAAAACTTTTGCAGTACCCATGACACTAAACTCCCCAAATCCTGTCTAAAAGGAAACAATTTAACTCACCTGTGTTCCTCAGACCACAGTGAACTCAAATCTATACTTAAAAACTGTCTTTCAAAATCACTCAGTTATGATCATAAGAGATTGCTATATTAGATAAAGGCAATGGTCTCTGTGGTTCAATAAACAGATGCCAGCAAAGATTAGCATTAAAAATATATAAGAAAACACAAAACAAGGCAATCATGACATACTTTCTCTTTTGAAATAGTGTAACTTCCTTGGGCTATGCTTTGAAATGCATCTTCTAGATCACTTTAATCACTGGTGTATTGAACTGCACATTTCCCTGTCCAGTCTGTCTGAATCAAACTAAATTTTAGGAGTTTTCTAATACTAAATAAAGATAATTACAGGTTTAAGGAAAAAAAAGAAAAAAACCAAAACAGCCAAGTGAAAAATACGTTTCTTTAGAAACATATTTTAGAACATTAACATTTTTCAGTTATTTAAAAGTATTGCTTTTTAAACTCTTTTATTTTGAATAGTAATATTTAATTTTGTCCTTACTATGATTTCTGGGTTTTTATTTCTCATTCATTCTTTTTAAAGTAAAACATGGATATTAACAAAAGAAGTTTTGGTGGATACTTTGAAAGAGAAAAAGTTATTTACTGCTATTTGATAAAAGGAATTGAAAATTATCAATTCCTATCTCTTAGTGCCTTCCTTTGTCATTAGGTTTCTTTACAATTATTTGAGATGTGTCTTGCTCGGTAAATTTTTAGAGACTGTACATTATTGGCATACTGTGAATTTTTTTAATGGGAATGGATTGTTATTTAGGGAAAAGAAATGTTTAAGAGAGCAGGGAATCTTTGCAAAAGAAGAAATATTAAAGGGAACTAAAATTTCAGTACAGTTCTAAGAAAAGTTTTGCCTTATTAAAGATTTCATGTTTCAACCAATTTTTAACAGGAACATGGGACTGGAAGGGATCACCTGAGCTATTGAATGCAGCTTATGAAATGGAGCATTGCTACAACGCCCTACAGCACTACCGTTATTTAGCATTTATTAAATAAAGATTTGCCATGACTCAGGCTCAACCTTCTCTGTCTACCTGCCCTCAGATTAACTCATTTTGTGTAAGCTTAGATGAACCCCATGAGTTGAGAAAGTCAACTACATCCTGCAGTGGGGAAGAGTGGTTCAAAATTAGTACCTGCCAGCCTGAGCTGTTGCAGTCTCTTGAATATGTAATGGCTCCAGAAAAACTGGAGGTGGATAGTTCTTTTTTTGCACAAGAATCAGGGGAAGGCAACTCTCCCCACACAATCCCCACTAGTCCTCTATGGATCAGCAGGGAAAAATCCACCCTCTTCCTGCAAGCAACCCCCATCCCAGAAAGAGGTCATTAATATATAGAGTGATCAAGATACAGTCTCGTGGCAGAGGCATCAAATGTCCAAGGACTTGTTCATCCACAACAATCTTAAACTCCCCTATTTTAATATGCAATCTCTCTCAGTAGGTTACCAAACATCATCTTAAAACAATTTTGATTCCTTCTCCAGTTGGCTATTTCGAACATCATTCCGGTAATTCACCCTTGGTCTTTTTTTTTTTGACCCTACACTTTGTGAAGACCAAATTTAATTTTTTTTTTTAATTTCAGAACTTTTTTCTTGTTTGATATTTGTTCTCCAAAAGTATTGCAGAAAGTTATCCCTTTTGACACTTGGTTAGATTAAAAAGGCAAAATCTTTTAATCTGTCAACTAAGGTTTACATAATGCTTTTTACAATGGAAAACACCTAAAGCCAAGTAAATACCTTGGCAGCTGATAGCCATCTTCCATCTAAGGAATGATATTTTCTGTTTTCCAATTTAGAAATTCTCTATTTATAGAAAAAAAAAATACTATTGGTTTTTGAGTGCCAAGTATTATAATTTGAAACTCTCAAGTTTCATCTCATGCTTTTCATTTCAGCAGCCTGAGTCATCTGATCCACCCTGCCTTCTTTTAATGGATGATTCCCTCCCTAGTCCTCCCTTTCAGCCTTACATCCTAGCTTTATGATCAATTCTGAATTTCAGAATCCCATAATTAGTTCTCTATATTTAATTAACAAATACATTAGACAGGATCTGTCACAGATCAGTCCCTTGAGGATACTAAGAGCAGCCTTTCTTTGTCCCAGTATCCCCTTCTGCACATTCTCCCCTTCTGCCAGCTCTTCAATTCACGCCACATTCTCTATTAATGGCCGTCATCTTCACCTGCAGAACCAAATATCTTCGCAGGACTGTAGAAAGTGTTTTTTCTAAATTTGAAGAGATAAAGCCGCTGTATCTCCTTACACCAAAAAAAGCCCTAAACTAAACTAGGGATAATAGGCTGATCAGACAAAAAACAAATTACCTTTGATAACAGGTGATGTTATATAAAGATTCTATTTTCCTTCAAAATATCTTTCAATACTTTGACTAGCAGCAGGACTGGTTTCAAGCATAATCCTGGCAGGCAGCTGCCAAGGGTAGCTTTGATGCCTGCTTTCTTTGTCCCTACTTTCTCTTGTTTCTGCTTCCCTGACAACTTCCCTGACTGGGAACAGGAGCTGAGAGAAGGAAAAAGAAAAACGTGTCACTTCCAGCCCTTTCCATCACCATCTGACCAGCTCCTGCTCTCAATCCCAACTGATGGGTGGAGGTACAGGAAAGAACACAGGAGAATGAGAAGACTGAGAAGAAGGTGAAACATGTGAGGGTTCCAGTGTGGAGATTGGAGCAGATCCTCATCCTGACGCGATGGAAAGAACAATAAGGTGATTTTAGAGGTGGTGTAGGAGACTCTGTCTTTTGCTGTTATGGGCTGGAGAATGAGGAACTGAGCCAGAAGAAGGACGTCCTATGGAAATATATCTGATGCTGGAGGAAGGTAAAGGGTCACAGGAAGGAAGGAAGGAAGAGGAAGGAAATGCTAGAGACACAGAAATAATCTTTTTACGAATGGGCTCTGTGGAGAAAAAAGAAGAAGCTCTGGGGAGCTGACAAGCCTGGGAACCATAGTCCTTACCTCCCACATCCAGCAAGGTAGGATCTATGCCCTGAGCGTGTGGCCTGTGCTGAGCCTGGGCCAGCATCCTTTCTATGGGGTGAAGGCTCTCTCTGGAAGACATCAGAGATTTGGCTGGCAGGGTAGGGACAGGGGAAAAGCTCCTCAGACCAGTCTCTCCCATTTCATCTACTTCACTAGAACTTTTTAAAGTTCCTTCAAACCCATTAGTGCCTGCTCTGTCCTCCCAAAATCCTTCTTTGCTCCACGACAAAACTGATATGTCACCCCAGAACAATAAGAAATAAATAAATGTCCCTGATGCCCTGATGCACACCCATGGAGTGGCAAGATTACATCTAAGAAGCCCTGAGTTGGCCCTGGTGAGACGCAAGAGAGCAGAGATTGTCGGGGAGGAGGAGGAGTTATTTTTTAAAAATTGCTACTGTTTTTGATACTCTCTAATCATACAATCCTTAAAGTCCATTAAAAAAACTTGCTGCTGGACTTGGCATTTCCTGCACTAGATTCCTTCAGGAGTCTAGAATGGAGATTATCTGGATTTTGTCATGGTTAGCAATCTAATCTTTGCTTATTAGAGCTCTGTTCTGCTGCTCCTGCTTTGCTTAGAGCTACTGCGTGTAGAGCAGTTACAACGACTGATTTATAATTGTATTAGAGACCATGTACAATGCACAAAACAAAGGGTTAACATTCTAATCTTCTTGCATTCAAACAGAAACACTCCAGTGGAGCCAGTCACTGAGATAATGAAATTATAGCTCAACAGGAAGATCCTGAGAAAGGAGTGTAATGATTTTAAGAAACAAGAATTGCTAAAGTTGGGGAGAAAGGCTTTCTGGAGGCTTAATTAATCAAAACAGCTAGGGAACACCTAAGCAACCACAATAAATAGTGCAAATAATTGTTCATTATGTTAGTACTTTACCAAGCCAGGATGTAACTTCCTAATTTAGCTGTGGAATGATATAGAGAGTGCAGAATGTAGAAAATGTCCATAGGTTCGTAAAATCAAAGGCATGTTCCAAATAATTTTTTTAAAATTATTACTCTGTTGATTGGCTAGGAAATGCAGTTAGGGAAACAGAGCCTATCACCTGCAAAGAGATGTCTGTTGAACCATTTTCCTGTAAGGGACTGTACAGTATCTGGAGGTTGCATCCAAGGCACTTTATAAAAGCTGGGACAGCATCTCGGATGGCATCTTTTCTTTCAAGTTTAATAATATGTGATTGTTCTATCCTGCAGGAGGAAGGAGTCACTCAGACAAATACCTGGTTCAGAGCAGCATTTCTTACATGTACTCATGTGCTCTCCACGAGAAATGCATCACTCTTAACCACACTTTTTATGACATCCTGGTGTCAACAGAACCAGCTGTCGAGGCTAATGGAAGTACACAATCTTCCTGATGATTTCTGGAATAATCCAAAGGAGAAGATGATGACAATTACCTTTGAGACACCTGCCTCTAAAATAGCACATGCTCATTTTAAACAGCCTGTAATCTCACCTTGACTGACTGCCAGGCTTCATTTGGATCGTTCATGTTTAATATATTATTTAGATTGCACAGGTTTAGGCCTGAAAGGAAGCAATTTAGATTAAAATTAGCAATAGAGTGTGGAATTATACTGACAGTCAGTGGAAATTAAGACAGTTGTTTCAGAAATATCACTCTGTGCTCTACATGTGCCTCTATGCTACTAAAAATGTTTAGATAACGTTAAGACATCACATTAAATGCTTAAAAATTACAATTCCTAAGTTAAGGTGTCAGGCTGCTGTTTTCCTCCTTTCTTTGTCTCTCAGTGCATGACTGACACCAGAATGTCACACCCACACCTCCGGCTGTTGGTCAAACTGGGAGAAACGCAGGGAAGGCTGAGCCAGGAAAGGAGAACAGACTTTATGAGAGGGACGTGAAGGACGGCTGCTTGGTTTGTTTGGTCAAATGAAATGTGAGTAGAAGCTGATTAGAAATATATCCAAGATGATACAAAAAAAAAAGAAAGAAATAACTATTTATATCTGAAGAATAATGTTGGTATGAGAACAACGTAGTAGAAATCTGTCACAAATAATTTGAGGCTGAAACACTCCAAAACACTGACTGGCTTCTCATTTTAAATCACATGAATGCAGCCCTATGTCCTTTAAGTCTTGAAAAGGGAGGAGTTGTGATGATTATCTCCTTTTTATCTTTTTCCTGCAGACAAATGGGTGAGGGAACTTTCAGCCAAACTGGCAAAAGTTTCTGAAAGTAGAAGGTAATCAGGTGCACTTTGACACTCAGAAATAAATCTGCTAATGGTGTTCACTATGTGTCATGATATATGGAATTGCCATTCATCTTAAACAGCAGGCAGTTATTCAGGGGAACTACAATTTGCAGACACTGACAAGCTCTCATGCATGAGTTCCAGCTTCATTTCTTTTACTTGCTGGGGACCACATACCAAAACCAGGCTCCTATAAATCAGTCACGTTAGTCTAATCTTGAGGTGACACTGCCATGGACATGCGTGGTGAGACTGGGATAGAAAAGAAGCAGGCAGACTTATCAACACTGGAATTAGTTGCTTTTCTTACTCAACAATACTGTTTTATCAAAATGTAGCCAAATAGCATTTATCATTTAACTATCCATCCATGGTCCTCAGAATGTTTCTTATATTATTATCTATGCACTAATATTAGTTATATCTCCCACATGCAGCTTTATATTGCATAGTTAAGTTCTACAGAGACTGGAGGAAAAAAAATCACTTACCAACATCTTGCATTATTTTTTCTACCATTTTTTTACATACAGCAGCTTCTACTGCTTTTTTATTTTAGACAACATATCTCTTCTTTTCAATCCAGCCAGCCTTCAGTGGCAGTGTATATTTTTAGGGAGTTGTACAGCCATCTGGAAAGGTTTTATTTTTTTGTTATGTTTATCTTTTGCACTTTTCAGATTTCTGTCAACGTCCATGGTAACAGCTGCTATAATACTTTCCATTCTTGTGTGGTTTGAGAGCTGCACAACCCAACACGGTTTGCAGTCTAGACTTCAATCAACCACCAATTTGTAAGACCAATAGCTGGAGGAGTGACTTTGGAGAGTATTATAAGCTGCCATAAGTGTAATTTCTGTGTCCTTTTTGCTCATGGTTTATTTCAAGGGTGGTTGATCAGAAGACTATGCATTAGTTTTTCATACTCATGTGTGCATATATATATTTATCTATATAAAAAAATCCTGAAAGTCTTGACTTTTGAATTACAGGTTTTGTGTTTGGTTTGTGGTTTGGGTTTTTTGTTGTTTGTTTTTGATTTTGGTTTTTGGTTTTTTGGGTTTTTCTATTATTTATTTTATTATCCTCTATACTCCTATTATCCCCCTGTAAATTAAATTATTTTCCTTGCTTGGGAGAGCATAAACTCTGAAATGTTCAGTTCATGTATAGTTCTATTTTATTTTTCATGAACAGTAGTAACTTGCATAGGTGTAACATTATTCAACTCACTGAATTAAGAAGGTGGTATCACCTGCAGGTAAAGGCATAATAACTCTTTCAAAAAAAAAAAACCTGTAAAAACAACTGTAAAAGCAGTAAGTAAACCAGTTTTTTTAAAAAATGTAACTAAACCTGAGGGAAATATTTGTGAAGATGAAATCTGAGCTGAAATCTGAGATGTCCTGTGTGTTAAAAGTAAAAAGGGAAAAAATTTACCTAATGATTGCATAATATTTTTAAACAAGTTCCCCAAACATTTGTGGAAATTGCTGGAAAGAAAAATATTCCAATAATTTCCTATCTTGAATTCAGGAGCCTTATGGTATGTGATCTACATTCAATTACTTGCCAGACTTTTAGGTGCTTACAGCCCGGGGAGCATCAGTAGCTGTGCCAAGGATGTGTGCTGGGCACAGAGCTTCCTGAGCAACAACAGCAAACACCGAGGTGGGACTGGTGCCTGAGAATGTGCCTTCTGGGGCCTTGCGTGTTTAGGCCTAAATTAATCCCATGCATCTTCAGAGCCATGCAAGGCAGGTGCCTATTCTAATCTGGAAGCTGGTGCTCCATTTGTGGCCAGTGGAGAATATGCAGGAAGCAAATCATCCCTCCCTAAGACCTGAACAACCAGTCAAGTCAAAAATCTGTATATTTAGGATCATAGAATTTTTAAGGTTGGAAAAGCCTTTCAAGATCAGTGAGTCCAACCATTAACACAGCATCACTGTGTTCACTACTAAACCGTGTTTCAAGGTGCCACAGCCACAGACCTCTGGAACACTTTCAGGGATGGTGAGTCCAACACTTCCCTGGGCACCCTGTTGCAGGGCCTGAAGTAGTAAAAATTGTAATTACTCTGTACACTCAGTGTTTCATTTCAATCTCCTAAAATTCAACTTTTGCACAAAGGTCTGCAGACTGGGACATTAGTGTCAGAGTACTATCTGTGCAGCAAGGATACAAACATGTCTCTGTCTTTCACGTGGCAAGCTTAGGATAAAAATATATTTCTGTGAGTTATTCAGATTTTGCAACAACAGGTGATGTAGGTACCTAAGCAAGGTCTTTACATCAAAGGAAAATTGAGAGGCTCTAATTGGAACCTGCTTTGCAGCTAATGAGCTCTTCAGTTCACCGGTGAGGGCTTTACCCTTCCCATACACAACCTAAACAGAAAAGCCAAACTGCAGCCAGCAAATTTTCATGACCTTATTCTACCTCCGTATCACAAGGTCATGGTGGTGCCGCTGAAAAATCACATGGATCTATGAAGCCAAATCTTCCTTAAAGCATTTAACTTTATGCAAAGTTTGACTGGTCTTAAGGAATAAGAGAGGGAGAAAAAAAGCCCCGTGAATTTATACCCAGTACAGTGTGTTGAACTGTAGGTTCAGCAATGTCAGCATATCAAGGAAAACAGCTCTAGGGAATTCTTAAGATCATCAAGCAAAGAAATTTTTGTGTATGATGTAAATATTGGACTGCCTCTCTTTCTATATTGTTATTGCTAAGTTCTTTACTGTTTAAGCTGTGTGGTACAGTACGTGTCAGTCTCTGTTGTACCTGAAAGTTCCTATAAACAAACAGCATTATGATAAATCTCTTGAGTTTCCCTGAGGCATTTTTGCTGCGGCTGGAAACCTGAGGTCAGTGTGCAGTCAGTCCTGCAAACATCCCCCTTGACTATCAACTAGGACAGCATGAGTCCAGATGCTGTGACACTGGAATGCTTTAGTAAAAAACTCACAATACAGAGCTTTGGGAATCAGCATCTTTAGGAAGTCTAAAAAATCTTTTTGTTTCTTCTAAGGATCACGAAAAAATCATGTCTGTCAAACCATCAAATGTGCAGAAGAAATTGTCCCTGAGCATACTCTGTTAGTGCACAGACAGATCTGGCAGTGGGAGTCCTGCTACTTTATCGTGATCCACTGACAATTTACACTAAGGTTTCTGCCTCCTTCAAGGCTTGAGCTACAAGGAAACTAATTTCCAGTTTGGATTAAATAGATAAATGAATAAAATTGGATATAGTTTTTTCACTATAGAGGCTGGAGGTCAGACTCAAGCAACCTAAAGCAAGCTAACATCTAAAAATGACATGCCAAGATTTAGTGTTATGGTTCAGAAAATCTGAGTTAGTTATCTTAGGCTCTTAATGTAGAGCTGCTTCTGATGGGGAGCCCTCGTAGCCTGCACTCTGACGGTGGAGCCCTGTGGAGCAGGGCAGCAACTGACTCATTGTCCTGCCCAAACTCAGGGCTGTGTGCTAGAGATAGGATACAATCACCCTAAATTTAGGCCTCTAAGGAGGTTTTCTGTCTCTAAATTACCTCTGTAGTCCACACACAAAAGCAAGATGGTTAAAGCACCTCCCAGGACACCTATTCCATAAGATGAAGTACTTCTCTAGATGTGTTTATTTGTCTCCACTGGCTGAGGCTTACACATAAGATAACATACAGATAACTCTTAAATGTGCCTGTTTAAGGGAGGTGAAAGTCATCATAGCTGGCTTAGCCCATTTCCCATTTCCCATTTTCATATATCAAGCTATATAAGTGAATATAGAAATATAGTACTGTAAGAAAGAAGACACTTATTTGCACTGACTGGACCATTAAGGGTATTAGTAAAGTTCCTATTTGCCTATTAATTTATCTGTGTCTGGTTATTTATTTTTTAAATGTGAACCAAAAGAAATAACCTGTGGTTTGCTCAGTTGTCAGTTAAGTTTTTCTGTATTTCTCAAAGTATGTCACCCTAAGAGAAATCCTGGCATTTCTGAGATTACAACTCATGAGAGTTTTCTGACATGGACAGGCAACAAGTAAGTATTTTTCTATATGAATTACATGACTTTATTGCAGTGGCCAGTTTTAATCAACACCTGAATGGCCATGCTGTGGTTCTGTTCCCTTTTTACCCTCCACCACACCCAACTCAAGACCTCTCCTGGAAGTCAGAACAGTCTTGCAGCTTAGTTTTCAAAATTATCTTATGTCAGAATGACTCACTTCACATGTGTATGACAAGTAATATTATACCCCACATCATTACATGTATGAAAGCATGAATATGTACTACTTACAAATCTTTCCCATGAAAAATGCAACCAACATTACCCCAGTTGTCATTTCTGAGACAGGCAATCGAGAAAACCTTATTCCATGTGGACTACTTGGATTCGTGCGTACAGAAAATACTATTGTTTTACTTACAGAAAAAATCCCTGAAAAGCTTCCAAGGACTTTAAAAACAGTCTTGCTTTCAGTTATACTAGATCCTACAGGAACAGGAAGACGAGAAGACTTTTCTCGCGCCATTGTGAGTACCTCAGCAAGATCAGTGGAACACTGCTCCCATTTCTCTGGATGACTTAGAAGAGCTGGAAGATTAATTTGATAACCCAGGAAGACTTATTTAGTCCATGTTTGCAGGCTAGCCTGGCACAGAATGAAATACGGAATCTCCTCTGAAACTCTAAAGTCTCCCAGAGTAAATCTGTGAGGATTTGCAACACTCCATTGCCCATCCACCTCTGTGTCCTTGCCCCCATCAGTAAGGCCTCCTCAGGCAACTACCTGGGAAGCAATGTTGGAGCCTGTATGACTGGTTTTACAGCCAGTATTTTATTACCTCTGCTAGCAAAACTTCCCAGAGACCCAAGCTCTCCTCCAAGACTGTTCACTGCAGACCATGTCAGCCAAGGGTGGTGCAGTCAAGCACCTCTCTCCAGGTGTTTTACAACCATTGAGGAAGAAGAGACTCATATACAATACACCCTCTGCATATATAAATGTTGTTTGTGTCTCCTGCCTATTAACAGGTGTATTTTGTTCTTCATGATCCAAGAAGAAAAAAAAATCCACACAAATCAAGAATATACATGTATCTCTTTAAAATATAAATCAGAATATCCTTTATGTGTGACTAAGGTTTTGTCCCGTAATATAGGAAATAAGAGCTTTCCCAGAAAATGGTGTCATGTAGATTTCTAATATTTAGTATCCTGAGTGAGATGATGAAGCTACTTTTGTTCTCCACACAAAAGTGGGTGCAGTGAAAATTGTGTGTGAGTTGCCAGCATATTTGTGTTTTGAAGGGTTATTGATGTGAATAGCAGGTGAAGTGTAAAGAAAAGGCTCCAGCTGTTTCTTGTTTTGAATTCTTCCTTGGTGCAAGCACCAAGAGTAAATACTGGAATGGGAAAACTTAAACTCATAAGTGTCCCAGTTACACTCAAAAAGAAAAGAATTAAAACCCTTTTCTGTTGGTGTGCTATGTGGTTCTGCAACATTGATTTTATTCACACATAGTGCACAGCTGTTTATTGAGTCTGACCCTTGAAGGGAAGCTGAAGAAACACGGGAAATGAAACCACTCAGAAAAAGACAGTTTTCCTTTCCTGTTTACTTGATAGATGTTTCATATATTAAAAAAAAAAATCAGAAAAAGAAGGAAGCATTTTTTATATAGTAGTGACATATGAATCTTTGTTTTGAATATTAGCGTAATTATTTCAATACTTCTGATGTTTTTCCCATCTAATTCTCTAAAACATTTGCTTTCACTAAAAATGAAAATAGTGGAGAAGCTACTGTTGTTATTGTTCAGGAAGCTATAAAATAAAAATAAGAAATGCTGTTCTTTATTAGAATGATTTAGTAACCAGACCAACTCACTTTTCTTATACTGCCTTAAATGCTACTATAACCAGCCTTAAATATGTCATTCCCATTCTGTTTGATTGTTTTTTCAGAATAAGAAATATAAAATACTTACTAGATTCAAATAAACAGAGATTGAAATGAGGGGAGCACATTCAAATCCCTGCAGATTCAATTTTGTGGGTAGGGAGGATGACTGGAAAGTTGCCACCTGAGTACTTTTACGCTAGACTCCTACAGAACTTTCTTTACTTAATACAATCCTTCTTGAATCAAGCAGTACAATTATTTGAATATAAGAAATTACATAAAAATGTGAGCCATCATTTTGGAACTGAAACTTTTCTTTAAATTAACAATACTGAAGACAATAAATGTACAAAAAAATGATGCCTTCAATCCCCCTTTCTCCTTAGGTGCCTCTGATCTTCCAGTGGCAAGATCTGCACAGCAGCAAGTGATTTCCACAACCATCAATTCTGTATTCAGCACTGGGCAATTTATCACAACCAGATAAAGCTAAATTCTAACAGCTTGAAATGGCGTATGTCTATGCTTTGAGACTTTTAGAGGGATTCAGATTTAAGAATTCCTTCAGTTTACTTTATATTGCTATACACTCAGGTCTAGTATATATGTCAAAAACCGAAATTCCAGATGTTCTTCTCCTGAAGGATGCATGATAAAATCATAAACTACTGTGAAGATGTTACCAGCAAAACAGGTGTTTGAACCTCAGGGAGGTTTAAAAAGCCAGGTCAAGGGGACTTGACAGAACACAGGATCCAAGATACAACCCCAGACAGAGCTGTCAAGTGCTCTGAAGACAGTTCAAACTCAGTGCTGCTTACAGAAAAAGCCAGTGGAAGATCTGAACAATGAAACAACTGATATATCAGAAAAGCAGATTTCTAGATATTTCGATGAGGAATGATGAATAAATGCAGAATATTATTACTTTCCAACAGGACAGTAGGCTGGTCATCATAGGGTTGGAATGAAAAATGCAGATTTTAATTTAAAAAAAAAAAAAATTGCACATCCATTTCAGAGTTAGGGAGAAATATTTCCCAATGTGTTAACTTTCAGATTACTGCACCAGGACAAATGAGTACAATTTTTTTCTCTTCCTTTTTAAGCCATCTAAGCTGGAGGTCAAATGTTTGGATAAAAGTAAGCCCCTGCAAATTTTCCTTTTGTTATATGTAGACTATCTTTTCCTATTATATTACTTTTGAGTTTTATGTTAAAGTAATAATGCTCTTAATCTTCTCCTCTGTGATATCTACAGGAACAAGGACAATAGTGAAAACCTTCAGCCTGAATAGTTCAGCAGCTTAGGCCAGCACATGAATTGATCAAATGCAAATAATGTCCATGACAGTCTATGTTAGTCTGATTTATTTCAACAAATCTCAAAGCTGTATTAAAAAAAATCTCAATAAGGGGCTTAATATTTTGCTGCAATTAATGCTATTCTTTGGCTTATGCATAATGGCCAATCACTAAATAAGCTCTACAACCTCACTGCCCTTTAAAGAACCTGCTGAAAGTCTTTTGCTCTGAAATACACAGAAGAAAAGAGTATAAATTCAAAAAGAAAGGAAAAGATTAAGAGACATTTAAACCTGCAGATTATGTAACAGTCTCCTTTTATAAATCAAATCTCAGTAATATAATCAAAATCTCACCTTGAAGAACTGTGGATTGCACCATCATAGAAGATCTAATGAGGATGAACCTTACAGATGTGAGCACAAGCTTTCTCCCACTTAGTATTTCACACTAACAGGGGCACCAAATGAACTGCCTTTCACAAATGAGGGACATCAGGCAGTTTTCAGATCTTATTTTAAGTGCTAGATTCTCCTCCTCTTAACCACATGGAACTCTGTGTCCATATGGAACAAATGGTCCACTCCAGGAGAACCTGCCCTCAGAGTGCCACACATTCCTCAAGTACAAACAGCACTAAAGCACAGTTTTATCATTAATTACAGGGCTCTCTTTTTTAGTCTTTGTGAATCATTTTTATAATGATTCATAATGAATTCCCTAGAAAGCCAAGCTGAGGAGCACCAAACACCGTCAATGTCTGGAAGATAAAAAAGGCAAATTCATATTAAACCTAAAGATCCACATTTCTAATTACAAATGGTCAATTAACCATGATGAATGAATTAATGTGATGACTTCATATTAAGATGAAACACCTTTCCAAAATTTGTTCTCTATCTCAAGAAAAAAACAGAAGATAGACATGGATAACAGGGGAAAAAAAAAAAAGCCATCAAGGCATCACTTAGCTCTGTACTGAAAACTGAAAGCCCATCCAGACCAGCTTGCCTAAAGCACCCTGGATGTTTTCCACAGCACACAAGGGATGAGTGTGGCCTAGAAGCACCTTTAGATGCAGCAGTAACCCCAGCAGAACTCACTGGGTACCCTCACAGCTTTTTAAGTACCTGCGGGTTTCATACCAAATCTAGAGCAAATCAAAATCTGTAGAAAATTCCTCAACTGTCCAACTCCCATGCACTACTTGATCCTAAAAGTCCTTCAGGATCTTTAAAACTGTTTCCCTAGTATTCATTTATTTACTTAAATTTCATTTTCCTTTTTTTTAAAACAGTAACCACTTTTCTACCAGAGCATCACTTTCCATTCCACAATTCCCTCTCACTGCTACAGACAAATATTGTGTTTATCCTCAGGTCCAAAGCAGATGCCACCAGACCTGGCTTAGGTTTTAATTCCATTTGTTCTTTCTTTCAAATGAGCATTTTTCAGACGTATCTGCTGATGGCATATGCCAAAAGCAGCAACAGGGTTGGCATTCCTTCTTTTGCCCAAAGGTCTTCAGGACGAAAACCAGGGAATAAACTGAGCGCACGAAAGTGCAGAGTAGCAGAATAGTGCTGGAATTCCTGAGACCCCTCTGCTCCTCATTCCCATCATCAGCCACCAGCCTCATTCCTCACCTGACTGCAGCTTTCATTGCTATGTCTCTCATTACTTACATGTGCACCCTTTTAAACTGCATCTATATGGACTTTTTTTACCTATCCAAGATCAACTCATCCTCTTTTATTTTTTTTGGACACACTCTTACTCAAAATCATCTGATTCATGGTATTAGCCTTTTATTTCCTTTATTCACTTGCAACTCAGCCCCCAGATTTACTCACATATCCCCCTTTCCCAACTAGTCTGTAGCTGAAAAGTGTTATTATTGCTGATGAGAAAGTAAAAAATGCTTTATCTTCCTGCCCCATTACTGAAACTCTGCAGATTAGTTACAGGGCAATGGGTCCTCACCTCTTTCTGAAGCCTCTTCATTGTATAAAAATGTAAAGAAATATGGTGGAATTCCAATTTAATATTACTCTTCTCCATATTAATAAATAGCTAGCCTGGAAAACCAATTTCCTCCATAAATTTGCAGATTGTTATAGATGACACTGTCTATTAGTATTTGCATTGAGGGACATCCACTTAGAGAAAAGCATGCAATTATGTCTTTGCTATTAACTATGCTACACAAAGATAAATGTTATTTAAACCTACCACAAATTCTAAAGGCCAAAGAGTTTTTATAACTAGGTCATTTTTAATGACAATAATTCGGGATTGGTCAATTCCCTGACACTTAAAAAGAAGAATCAAGCAGATAGAATATATTTAACTTTAGCAAATTCCATTATTTCATGAAACAATTCAGCAATATATTGCTAAATCTTATACTCTATGCTTCTCCTTTTTTTTTTTTTTTAAAGAATTAAAGCTTAGCCTCCTCAGATCAGCTTGGGAAACTTTTCATTGCAAGAATTATCTACAAGAAGACCTGGAAAATAAATGAGATTATTTTACTTTTGTGCAAATGGCTTCTTAGGCTGATATCTTCTTTTGCAGCTTTGGTTTAGGAAAAGTTAAAGCAAAGTCTCCACCTGGTGGCCAGATGTATTTTAATGCACTCGAAACATTTTGCTGCCTGGTCAACATAGTTATTTTAATCTCTTTCCTACTCATTCAAGCCATTGCTTCGAATTTGGTTGTTACCAATAAATAGTGGGCAAAAATGGGTTGTAGAAACAATATTCCCAATACAGTGAGTACACAACGCTATTCCTCCATACCTTCCAGGTTTGTAATTTTGCATGGATTAACACCCCATTTTTGCCAGTGTCTTCTTATGATCACACAGTTTTAATACACACAGTCCCGAAGTAGCCCAAGCATGTAGATAAAAATTGTGGAGAAGGTTTTAACAGGGCAGTGGGCAATTTAAACTGAAAAACTCTGCAAGTATCTGCTGTCAGAAATCGAAAATTTCATAGCAGATTTCGATATAAGGAATGGAACAACCATTTGAGGTAAAAGAAAAATTAAAATAAAATGGTAATTAGAAGAAGAAGAGAGTTGCTCAAATAAAGCTCGGTGTGGTGGGTGGACTCTGGTGGGGTGCCATGCTCCCACCAAAGCCCCTCTGTCACTGCCCTCCTCAGCTGGGCTGGGGACAGAAATTATAGTGACAGATTATGGGTTGAAATAAGGGCAGGGAGAGACCCTCAGCAGTGACCATCGTGGGCAAAATAGACTTGACATGGGGAAATGTATTGAATTTGTTACAAATCAAATCAGAGGAGGATAATGAGAAATGAAAGCAACCTTTTAAACACCTTTCTTCTACTCCACCCTCAACTTCTTTCATAGGAGGATGGGAAATGGGGGCTGTGGCCAGTTCCTCACACATCTCTGCTGCTCCTTCTCCTCAGGGGAAGGACTCTTCTGCTCCAGTGTGGGGTCTCTCCCACAGGAGAGAGTCCTCCAGGGACTTCTCCAACACGAATCCTTCCCATGGACTACAGTTCTGCACAAACTGTTCCAGCATGGGTCCATCCCTCCCATGGGATACAGTCCTTTAGGTGCACAGGCTGTTCCAGCATGGGTCCCCTATAGAGTCACAGGTCCTGCCAGGAGCCTGCTCCAGCACAGGGTCACAGCCTCCTTTGGGCATCCCCCTGCTGTGTTGTGGGCTCCTCCACGGGCTGCAGGTGGATCTCTGCTCCCCCGTGGGCCTCCATGGGCTGCAGGGGCACAGCTGCCTCACCACGGGCTGCACCAGGGGCTGCAGGGGAATCTCTGCTCCAGGGCCTGGAGCCCCTCCTGCCCCTCCTTCTGCACTGACCGTGGGGTCTTCAGGGTTGATGCTCCCACATGTTCTCACTCCTCTCTCCTGGCTCCTGTGCAATAACTTTTTTCCCCTTAACTCTGTCGGAGGCACTGCCATAATCCCTGACTGGCCCAGCCTTGGCCAGCAGCGAGTCCCTCTTGGAGCTGGCTGACATTGGCTCTGCCAGACATGGGGGAATTTCTGGAACCTTCTCACAGAAGCCATCCTTGTAGTCCACTCACTACCAAAACCTTGCCATGCAAACCCAATGTACTCAGAAAGTTCATCTAGCAGTATCACTGGAAGTGGTGAGATTTAATCACAGTTTTTGGGAAACCTGTTTTTGCATGTGCCATGCATGATGATTGCAGTGGATAACAATATAGTCTCTGGTGATGAAGATATTTTTGTATTACAGGAACAGAACTTGCATAACTACTAGCCAAAGAAAATCACTCCAAGTAAAACATAACAAATAACCTATGAATTTTTTAGATGTACAATAAACTATAAAGGTTTTTTTTCTTTATGAAAGTATTCTAATTATATTTTAACATTAATGCAAATTCTAAATAAACATATTTCAAACGAAAACTTAATTTCCCTTGAAACATTCTGTGCATGGTCCAGCTCTTCATCATTAATCTTCTGTTTTGAGCATCTCTGGTCAGCTAAGCCAATCACTAGTACAACTCTTCATTGGTTTTGACAGGGACAAAAATAATAGCATGCTATAACCACCAGGACAGCTTTGGATCTAATGATCCAAAATTAAATGAATGTCTACACTCCCTTTGGCATCAGCTATCAAATCATAACTTGTTGGAGCAGATACTGTGGATTCACACTGTAGAACTGTAAATTTATAGGCCATTGGTCCTTTAGTTATTTTGAGAGTTTCCACTCTGCTTGAGTACTTGCCAAAAAAATCAAATAGAGTACTATAAAGACCAGCAAATTCTTTGGTTTTGTACAAAATCTTTTCTAAAGCCACTGTAGAAGAAACGATGTCCTTTTGTGCAAGTAAAAAGTACAAATAAGGAAAGTTCAGATCCTATATGACTTAGGAGTTTATAATGGAGACTAAGTCAGGAATTTTAAAAAAAAAAGTGTTGAAGAGTTTCCATGTATACACATGGAAAATGGACTGAGAATGTCCTTGAAAATGTACAGTCCTGCTCTTGCCAGAATAGCAGGTGAGAAAACCAGATAGTCACTCACAAATGTAGCCATTCCTCCACATTCTTTCACTTTGGGGCTATTCCACTCGGTACGGAACAGCTATCTAGCCACTGACACAGAGAATGATAAAACAGAAATATCTGCGCTTTTACAGAGCAGCTTCACAGTAACCTCCCTCATGTACCTGTGGGAACTGTGGGGGAGCCCTGGCGACGGCCTGAGGTCACCCCAGCACACCAAACACACTCGGGGCTCACCAGGGGCTGCATCCCTGTGGACAGGAGAAAGCATCACGATCACAACTTTCAGACCACCCATGGATATGCAGAGCCAAGGCTATAAAGACAACCACCTTAACTGGAAGTTTCTAACTACAAAACCAAAAAGAAAAATTAAGGAAGTACCCACACACTTCTACCTTTGTCAAGTTGTTTCTGATGTTGTATTAAAAAAAAAATTATTGTTTTTACTCATATTCAATGTGATATCAGTAGAAAGACCTATAAACTCCTACAGAAAAAAAAAAAAATCACACAGAAGTATTGTAGAATGAGGAGGACCTACAGATCATTCCCATATACAAATGTACAAGATTTATCAAGACCACATCACAGAATAAAATATTTCAAAAGGAAAAAATACCTCTGAGGTAATCTCCTTCAGCCTTACAGGAAACAGCCCAAGCTTGCTCCCTTCAGGCACTTCATCTAATCTAGTTTTAAATAAGCCATATAATGAGCCTTCTACAGCTTCCCCTGGGAACTTATTCTACAGTCTAATAGAACTCGTTTTCAGGAAGTTTAAATTATTTTTAATTTCCTCCCATTACTTCTAGTTATATATATCATATTATTCTTCATACAGTAAAACCTTTTTGAAATACAGTAAACAGTAATTTTTCTTTGTAAAAATCTAACCTTTACCATCATTAATAAGCTTACTAACTTCAGCAAGGTTTTCTTTTTCGAATTAATTAAATTCTCTTGAAAGGTTACAAAGTGAAAACTGATTAAAAATATTTCACTGTTTAGATAAAGATATAGATATAGTTTAATAATGTTGTAAGGTATCCTACAAACATGACCCACTCAAAAATTAGGGTTATTAGTATCAAGAAGATACATTAGGTGACTGGCCATTCCCTTAAACTGAAAATATCCTTGTTGAAAAATACTTGGAGTGTAAGAATAACAGAGAAGGGGAAAAAACTCAGTGTAAATTCTTACTGTCTGGATGGAACAGTCATTGTCAAAATAAGCTCCTTGTTTATTAATAAACCCTTCTAGCTCAGCCTTATTTACAGTCTTAATCATATAAATCTATAGAAGGCATGTGCTCAAAAAAGCCATTACAACAGAAGATGAGTAAATTTGAAAGAAATAAGCTAGGAAAAAGGGGGGTTTGATACTTTAGTATATTGTCTGACGTTGTTCAACCACATAATGATGGTTCCATGTTATTGATAGTTCTGGTAAAGGAGGTTTGTACCTGGAGGGTGGCATGGAAGGGAACTGGGTATGTCTGTACTACCTGTGTGCTGTATCACCGTGCATGGATGTGTTGCTGTGCAGCAGCTGGCCTGAATACAATATAAAGTCTAGTACTGATCACCAGTCTAGTTGCCCAAATGGGGCCAAGCTTAGTTACTGCAGAGAAACCATCTGTTCCCAAACTGAATCACCTAAAACTAGTTCAGGTATGTTTACAAGACACTGTGCCTAATCCAAGAAAATAATAGTTATCAAAGGGTAACCAAGGCTAGACTGGACCTCTCAAGGACATTTGGTGTGACTCCTGCTCCAAGTGCCAGGGTAACCTGTGACAGCAACCTGTGCTCAAAGCAGGGGCAACTTCAAAGCCAGGACAGGCTGTGCAGGGCCAGGTTCAGTCAAGGGTTTGTATCTCCAAAGAATGGAAAACCACAGCCTCTCCAGGCAAACTGTGTCACTGCTTACCTAGTCTCATTGAGAATAATTGTTTTTCTTGCATCTGTCTGAAATTTTCCTTGCTCCAAGTTGTGTCCATTGTTCTTCTACTGCACACCCCTGAGAAGAGTCTGGTTGTTTTCTCTGTACCTTCAGTTTAGGCAGCTGAAGACTGATTAAACCCAGCCCAGTCTGTGGGTAGATGTCCTCACCACACAGGCACACTGCTCACACACATTCAACCCATCGTCCATCAGAAGCACAAACATCTGATTTTGGATACACCTCCCTTTTTGCTGCAAAGCTGCTTTCCAGACAGCCAGTTCCCAGCTTGGACTGTTGTATGGGTTTGTTATGATGCCAAAAGAATTTTTGCCTTTTATACACTGCACGTGTCCCTCCCTTGGACCTGTGTGTGTGTCCACATTGCTCAAAAGTGGTCCCTAGCTCAATCTTCCTAATCCATCCTCAGACAAAAGAAAGTATCAATTTTTGGTTGAAAAAAATCCCACCACCAGTAAGTTTTATTTTAAAAATACACTAAAATATTTCTGAAGAAAACTGCATGAATTAGGCTGCATGCACTAAATGTAATGAAATGTTATAGCAAGCATTAAGCAGAATTGTACTGTCCAGGTTGAAACTTGTTATTTAAGACAACTTGTTCAACAGCTGCTGTACCTACAGGCACCTGCAATTACAAGCTGCCTCCCTATCTGATTTTCCAATTCCCCAGGCACCAGGAACTATACTCCCAAGCATGCCCTGAACTACTTCAGTATCACCACCTCCGTGCTCCCACATACACCCAGTTAGAATCCAAGCATGGGCTTTTTTCACCTGACATCCTTCAGGGGACAGGCACCCAAAAAGCAGATGTTCTTACTTTCTGTCCCTCAGGGCTCCCCAGTTATGAAAAGGCTTCTCTGAGAGACCATTTTGCATAAAACATGGGCTAGTGCTCCTAACCCATTTTTTTTTAAGAGTTGACAGAGAAGAGGGTAGCAAACACTTACTAATCAGCAGTTTAACAGTTATAACATTCACCTAGAAAACAACGGATGTTTTCAGCTTGACAGTGTCCAGAAACATACCTTCCATCACCAAGCCATAAAGGCATAAGTAACCTTTTCATTCACTCCTCTTGAAACTGCTCTACTATAGACAAAGTAATGAACAGGTCACAGAAGCAAGCATTTAGAGCACATACCTTAATCTCTCTAATTCTGTACCCCAGAAGCTAGGCTACCAAATCATACCCTTTCCTCTTTTGCACTAGGAATCCCAAATGCTTTGCTGCACTGCTGCACAGCTTCAGAAAGAAGGGAAACTGTTGTTTTTCATAATGTCAGTCTGTAGGCACTGTCCTGTTGTGGTGAATGAACCAACCACAAGAATGAAAAGGGGGCCACAGAGCCCAGAAAAAGAGGTTTGGTGGGCTGGTTCCAAAGAGTAAAACCCGTCTCTGTGAGGATGGCTTCTCCCTTTGAATTCCTGTGACCTGATGTAAAGCAGGTCCTAAGCAAAGGTAACCAGACCTGTCCCGCCCTTCCCCTCTTCCTATGGGTCCCTGCTATGCCATCCCCGCCCCCTTCCCTGTATCCCTTTAAAGCCCCTCAGTCTCTTGTCTTGTCCTCTTCGTTTCCGGTCCTCTTCGAGGGAGCCTCTACAATAAACCCTTGGAACACCGGCCAAAGGGCCTCCTCTGCTCATTTATTTCTGGCCGCGCCTGGGCTATCCACAAGGCCCAGGCACGCTGGGCTCCGTGCCCTCCACCGCGCGGGCTGGGAGGCTGGCAAGCGAGGCACCGAGGTGCCCCGGGGTGTTCTCCCTTTGTGTTGGGCACGCCTGGACAAGCTGCTGGACCATTTCAGCCCAGCCAGCGTGCCGGCGTATTAACATACTGTCCCTGGGTTGTGGCTATGGGTTTAGTAGGAATTTGTTCTGGGAACTCGCAACAGCTGAGGAAGTGAACAGCACACACTGTATGGAAAATGAGCGTATCTTCTTAACTGGTGGATGTTTTTTATCAACAACTGCTCATTGTGTTGCAAGAGCTATTTTCAGATGTGCAGGTCAGGGAAAGACTGCACAGACAGATGTCCCTACTTACACTCCACAAAACTACCTTATTCTGGAAGGGTGCAAAACTTAAAATAATTTCTCATCCTCATGTTTTTCTATGACCAATATGTAGATTGTTTTAAATCCCACATTGAAAGGTCAGACTTTGCCCCATACAGACTACAGGAAGCCTTCGTATTCCCAAAAAGTTTCTGTGCCTGGGACGCCAAACACAAATGTTAGATATGGTACAAGCCCTTTGCAGGATCTAGTGCCATCAACTTTTTTAAGGCATTACATCTCATTAGGCACAAAATAAGGCCTAGTAAGTTTCACTCAACTTTTCCATCTGGCTATCAGAGCAGACTTCACAGCCCATGGCACAGGGCAGATGTTTTGGGATATGCTCTTAATGACTCATGAGTCCGAAGGGAGAAATGCTCCAATCAGCCAAACAGAAACACTGCCTGGAGGCACCTGAGAGGCCACCCTTCTTCAGCCAACTTATGCTGCAGGGAGGGTCTTCCATCCGCTCATTCACAGCCCTGTAGATTCTCATAAAACTGAAGCTTAATTTGCCTCATACTCTACTATGCTTTATCCTTTAAAACAGAAAATGAGGATACACTCTACCAAGAAGCAGGCTGGTACAGTGAAGAAAATGCAAAGTTAATTCTCTATTTCAGACCAAAGTTGGTCTTTCCCTTTTCTTACTTTTGTTTTTAATTTCTTTCAGGTGTGTGGTTTAATCCAAGAGCTATCAGTCATTTGATCTCTCTTGCTAAGGGTGTCCTGCTTTGCTGAAAAAAAAAAGATCCAACATTAATTAGGGGAAATAAAAGGTGCAAAATGAAGGGAACATGACTGGATTATGAAACTCCTAATATCTGCTCCCAGAGTTGTTTCATCAATGAGTTTTTCATATAAAAATGCTTAAGAACTCCTTTGAGGAGAAACTGGAGCATAGGTTTTCCCTTGCTCAAGAAATTGTCTAGTTACTAGGCTTGATTCCTGTGGCTAGAGAGACACATCATAGCTCTTTTAATACTTCTTAGTACAGTAAAACAGCTTCAAGGGGGTGAGTACCAAGCTTTTAGCTTGAAGGTGGGAAATGAGAGATGAAGGCTTGAGCCCTTGGAGGCAGAAGGGGGAATACTGGCTTAATGCAAAAGTAAGTGAAATTCCATGTTATATGGAATGTCAGATTAGAGATCAATGGCTCCATGGCTTAAAAGAAAATGAACATAATTAAAGGGCTTGATCATATATTATGTGTTAAGTTCAAACTCCTATGAAATCAAGGTGATTAAACACTAAAGAATTAATCAGAATCAAAGTCTGTCAAATAGTGTTTTCCCTCTTAACACCTTGGTATTCCTTTAAAGTACAAAAATAAAAAGAATATTAAACCCATTTAAACCCCATTTTTATTCCATTTCTTTATATTCACAGGAAAATAATTTCACAGAATTAGGCCTAATTATATTTCAGGGTCACCCAGTAGGATTCCAAATGTTTACTACTCACTAAAAATTATGCTGCAATCACTGTTTTAATTCCTTCATTATGCAGATCTAGACACAGTAGCCCTAGAAACTTTCTTATTAAAACTGCAGGAATCAAGATAGCTGTCCCTAAAGTTAGTTCAGAGCTGACTAAATATTTTCATGATTTTGTTTCACAGTGTTTATTATGATGGAAAAATTGATTCTTGAAGAGAAATAAAAAAAAATATGAGATTTTAAACTGTGTGTAAACAATTGAGAAATAGAAATTTAGTGGGTATTAATGGAAATGTGCATTTTTAGGTACTTTTGAATACCCAGCCTTCAAATACACCATCTATTTCTCTACAGGTAACAGGAATTTGCCACCAAACAGCTCCTTATATCAGATGTCCCCTAAAATAGCATCTCCAACCTTTTTCTCCTACTCTGCCTAATCATCACGAGACCCTTAAGGCTCATCTAGTCTGATCCCCCTGCAGGAACCTCTCCAACCAGATCCGGTTGCTCAGAGCCACATCCAAACTGCTCTTAAATGTTTCCAGGGATGGGGAATCTACCACCTCTCTGAGAAAACTGTGCCAGTGTTTCACCACCCTCACTGCAATAAACCTTTTCCTTGTATCTACTCTAAGTCTACCCTCTTTTAGTTTAAAACGTGCCCTATTGCAACAGGCCCTGCTAAAATCTTTCTCTCCAGCTTCATCGTTTTTTACGTTTTAGGTACTGGAAGGCTGCTAGAAAGTTCCCATTTAGCCTTTCCTTATCCTAACCGAACCCCAGCTCTCTCCGCCTGTCTCCACAGGAGAGGTGTTACAGCCCTTTGAGCATCTTCATGGCCTCCTCTGCACCTGCTCCAACAGGCCCGTGTCTTTCCTGTGCTGAAGAATGGAGAGCTGGACTCCAGGTTTCACCTTTTCTCAGAACAAAAGCAGAGAGATCTTCACTTACGGGACATCTAAGGCTGGGGTGACCTCTGCAGGTGCACTGGGAGCAATCCCTGAGTGCACAGGGCCGGCAGGTGCCAGTGCAGCTCCCAGGATCCATCAGAACAATCCACCTCCCACACACAGGCAGGAGCAGGAGCACATCCCCGTGTGCCTTTAAGGACCCTGCCACCGTACACACACCTCCCGGGGCAATCAGGAGAGCAGTCAAGCTGATACCACAAACTTCTCTCATGTCGAGTGTTTCCTGCTGCCCTGAACACACTGGTTACTGAACATTATTCCCAGCTGTAAGCGGAGCAGCTTTCCCAGTCTCTGCTATTCCCACTCTCAAATCAGCCAGCAAAGCTTTTTACATTATCAGAGCTGGGTTTTTTTGGGAATCCCTGTTCCCCAGGACTACTCAAAAGGCATCAGGATACTTCTTCCCTGGCAGATTGTGTTGTCTCCCACTTACAGACAACTCCTGCAGAGTGTATATACTACATGGAGGTGCAAGAATAGGGCAGAAAATACTTCTTCCTAGGGAAGTCATCTGTAACTGGGAGGCAACACAATCTGCCAGGGAAGAAGTACCCTGATGCCTTTTGAGTAGTCAAAGCAAGGCTTTGGATGTTCCTAAGCTATGATGAGCAGCTGCAGCAGTAACAGGGAAATGCAAGTGAAGAGGTACCTCTAGAATTCCCTTAGTTAACCTCCTGCTCTGAACTGGGTCAGCTATGTGGTCAGACCAGGTTTCTCAGAACTTTACCCAGTTGGGTGGGTGATGGTAAGTACCAAGGATGGAGACTACTCTCTCTGGGCAACCTTCTGCAACACTTGACTGTCCTCATTCTGAAAAGATCATGCTTTCCAGCCTAAACCTTTCGTTTTAATTTACGGCCATGTGTTCCTGTTACATTTCATTGTGTTACTACTGACCCGTTTCTCCAGCCTCTCCCTCTGGATTGCTGCCTGTGGTTCTCAAGGTGTACCAGCCGGTTCTTACAACTTGGTATAACGTGCTAACTTCATGGGCAAATACTCCATTGCTTCCTTAGTGCAGATAAAGTGATGCACCTCACTTGTAAGAGAGAAACAGCAAAATTCTTACTGATAAAAAACATTTGATAATTTGAGAGCAGTTTAACAAAATCTGACGGCAAGATACACTTGATTATTTACTGCATAGAAGTCAGGGTCAGACAAAATTGACAGGGAGCCCCTCCTATTGAGTCATGAGCCTCAGCAAGGACCGCCCCTGCTTTCCAAACTCCCTCTCAGAAGGGAGTTTAGCTGTAGCTAGATCCAGCCTTAATCTCAGCCTTGGTCAATGGTTTAGGTCTAAAGGATTGCATGTGCACAATCAACCCTTTGTATCATATAGCTAAGATTTCGAAGTTTAACATGCTATTATTCACTTACGGAGAACCTGCTGCAGGAAGCAATCTCTCAGCCTCAAGGAGTAACCATGAGAGGTGTCCCTACTCAAGAGGAGATCCTGGCACACAGCCTCAACAGGCCCTGGGTTTTCCACTATTTATGGAGTGAGGTAATTGACTCATAGTCATATCTGCATAGCAATGACAGCAGTTAGTTTTTTCCAAACTTGGTTTGAGTCCAGCCTGGAGCAGCAATATGGCAGGGGGGAGATGCTGCTCAGATTAGCCTTTGGCTATTTTGTTGTCTGTGGACCCTGAGTCCACTAATTCAGATGCAGCCATCATGGCCAGATGCATCCGTGACATTTGGGATGGGCTGTTTATTTGGGAGGAGTAGGGTAGCAAAGAAGCAAAGTCAGGAAGTGCAGTTGCCTGTGGAAGAGTGAAACTTGTCCCCAGATTTCGGTCTGCAGCTAACACAACACCCTCAAGCATGCACATGCAGTCCTCTGCAGACATTACAGGTAATTAAAAGCACTGTCAAAGGCTCTTTTCCATCCCTGAATTTGCCTTTATGAAACAGATGATAATCTGTTAGTTTCTAGGAGCTATTCTTCAAACCCTACATTCCCACTTAATTTCCAAACTTTTTACTGAAAACTGACCTTCACACACAAGTTTAGCACCAAAGCCTAAATTTCTGCCTGAAAGCTTACACTTGTATGCTGCCTGACCCATACAAACACTCAGTAACTAGTCAGCGCTATCTAAGCATCTGAACCACCCACCTCCTACCTCCAGCGAAGCCTTTTCCTTCTCTGCCTCTCTTCCTGCATGAATCCTTAATGATCTTGTCTCCAACTCTCAGGCCCATGATTTCTGGTGGCTCAAGTCTGACCATATTTCCTCTGGAGGTAGTGCAAAGTTACTCCTAAATCAGCCAAAACTGTTCAGCAAAATCAGCAAGAGGTACTTCCTCTTGGAAGTCCCACATAACACAGTGATGTAGCTTCAGATATTTTCCAACACATTCGCCAACAGCAAAGGTCACAGAAGACTTTAGAATGTCTTAGGCAGGGCACGTTACACACAGGAGATAAACATTTTATTTATTGGTTTTAGTATTCATTTTATTTTATTCATGACAAAAAGGCAGTATACACATGAACATTCTGAATTCCAAACAAATGAAACTGGTTCTCTATCACCTTTGTGCATTAAAAATAATCACAGTTATCAATGACACAGTATAAATAAATACAAAAAAAATTATAAACATTACTTTCAAATTAAATTTTAGCAAAAAAATTTACTACTACACAAAGTACTGCATCTGTTCAGCATTATGCTCACTCTAAAATAAATAGGAAAACACACCTAAACTTCTATATCCTTAATAACTGACAACTTCTTCCAACTAGGTGCTAAGCATAGCTTCTCCTTCTTACAAGAAAAATGCTGTAACAGTTGAGGTTGGGAACAGCAGAGGTACATACTAGAGAAAGAAGACTGGGCATAAAATACACAGCCAGACCTGTCAGCAACTTAATCTAACAATCGTAACACATCCTTGTAATGCACTTCTGCGAATCTGCCTCAACAGTGGCAACAAGACATTCTTTGTATTTACAGATGCAGTATAATCCTGAAATACTTTCAATTAACTGATTTTTACTTGAAGCATTTTGAGTGTCAGACTTTCAGTAAAGGAATTACTATCACGAGCTAGTTACAAGTTGAAAACAAAACACAGGTTCTTGCAAATAAATGTAATATTTGCAATTTGCGGAACATAAAAATAGTACACACAGCTGTTTCTTTTTTTCTTATTCATACATCATTTCTAGGGTCCATTTTGTAACATTAGAGAAGCAATATTCTACAACTACATACAAGTTAAAACAATATACATTAGCAAAAAAACACATCTAACTTAAAACGTACAAGTTGTGCATTACTGTACACGTCTGCATTTAGGGTATCCAAATGATTTTTAAAAAAACGAGATGCCCAAGATCCTACTTTTCCAACTGAAAGACAGCCAGAAGTTAGAATCAGTGTTAATTAACACGTAAGTGTCAGTGCCTCTACAGGGCACTACAATGAACCAGCACAGCAAGTGCAGTCATCACTCACCATGAGTAATGTTGCACAATACAACCTTTGTGTTTTATACTAACAGCCAGCAGTATGTCTAACTGTTGACAAAGAATGTGCCAAGTAAACTTACAATTTTAAGCAGGAAAAACTTGAAATTCTAAATATAAAGAAACAATGCAGTATAAAGAAAACAATTAATCACAAATGGTTAAACCCCCCTTTTTTAATCAATATATTAACACTACTGGTATTTTAAATTGTATTTACTTGAGAAATTTTATATTACACATTTTCTGATTTGTTAGTAATGGGCATTTTTCACTTGTACATTGAAAATATTATAAGCTTCAAGAGTAATTCATGAGCAGAATGAGCCTTGTAAAGATTGGCTGGCATTGTCTCACCTTTATTTGACTTTCCCAGACATGTCTCTCTTACTGAAAAAAATAAAAATCTGTTTTCCATATAAAGCTTTCAGGTTTCCACATGAATTAAACACATTGTGATATGGGGGGGGGGGCGGGCGGGAAAGGGGATGCGAGTTGTTAAATCTAGAAGAAAACATTTCTTCTACAGATGCATTAGATGTGTTGTTTATCATTAGGGTTGTATTCATTTTCTCACTGAAATTCAAACAATCACAGAGCATACAAAGAAAACCCCTCATACTTCAGGACTCTTCATACTTATCTTTGTCCAAACAACTGAGGAAAGAGGTGAGGGGAAAAAAAAAAAAGAATAAATCAGAAAAACAGCTGACAGATTCTTACCATTTCAGACTAGGTACTGAAAAAAACCACCCTTCTAAGATATACAGTATAACCATCACTTTTCAGTTCTGAAATTTCATCCTCCCACAAAGGAGAAAAAAAGGGAAAGGTTCTCAATGTTTCCCTTTAAGATACAAACAGTATTTTGACTTTACAATGTATTGACTAAGAACCTGGAGAAAACTCCCTCTCTTCATTCTGGCAAATGGGGAGGAAGATGAAGGAGAGGTATCAGTGGAACACATGCACCCCAAAATGATGCAACTCAGATACCAAGTGAACCTTCAGAAGGGACAATGGCATCTGTACATCACGAGCTAATTGAAAACAACTTAATGCACGTTTCTCCCATAAATGGGGATCCAGATTTTTGGCTTAATCGTAGTAAACGTTAAAACTGTTCTCACATATAAACTCCAGAATCAGAAACAAAGAAAAGAGTATGTCTGGCATCTTTGTCTTCTGAACATCCAAAACATGGAGACATCACCACTGTAAACCAGATGTTACTGCAAATAAAGATTATATATATACACCTACAAAAACTTTGACAGCATTCCAACAAAAGGTTGTTTGGTTTATTTTGCTTTGAAGTAGTGCTTTTCTAACTGCAGCCTACTATTATTCAACTAATTCTTTGACAGTAGCTCCACACAGTCTTTCCAGACTGTAGAACATCAGCCAGCATTTCTGGTAGCAGATTTACTCTGTGTTATGACAACTTTACTTTTCTTGTCATCATAATGCTGAAAAAATCCCAACGTCCTCACAATACTGTCCATCCTTTGTAAGTTTTCTTTCCTTTCAGTGTTGTAAACTCAGATCCTTTGTTAATGATATTCCAGCAGCCACTTTACCACACTCCCTTCTTTGAAACTTTTTTATAGCTAATACTGTGCTTCAAAAAGCTGCTTGGTTTCTCTTCTTTGCCTGACTCCTGTCAGCAAATCAGAGTTTTCATCATAATTACATTCTGGTTCACAAAGGGAAGCATAGTAACTAGAATCTGGCCACTTCACTTGCAATTCTTTTTTCTGATTAGAGTTTGTCAACTGGAATGGAACAGCACCTACTGTGAGAGCAGACTGCGTGGCCTGCAGCAATTAAGGCATCAGATAGACTGCTATCCTCACACAGAACATCCACCTCTAACTTCATTTCAGAGTCATAGTGGATAAAATGAAATATCAGACCTGGTTTATGAAGAAGCTTCTGAAACAAAAGTATAGCTTCCTCACTCCAGTGTTCCCCCTTGCAAGGAATTATATCATGCAAAGAGCAAGAGTGTGCCAAGCATGGCAAGTGTAACAGACTTTCTGGAACAACTTTAAGTTTATGGATATCAGAATAAGGGATGGTTCTCAGAAAGCCATAATCAACAAATGTAAGAACAACAGACTGACTTGTTACATCACTGATTTCTGCCCTGTACCACTCTGCTTCCTGCCCAAACTCGATCAAGCAGCTAGCACCGCGCGTCACGTGTTCTTCTGGCAGAGCTGGCAAGTTGTCAGGAAGGTCAGAGAGCAGCAAGGACAAGTGCTGCATGCAATCAAAGAAGACTTCAAACTGGATGCTGAAGTTTGAAGGATCAGTAACTGCAGTTGCACACCCAGGATATGTTCTGCCACTACGCAGCAGCATCCACATGACTGAATTTATGTTGAATGACATATCAAACTCCTTACAGTTTGTATTACTACATTTTTCTGGTCCAATCATTGTCCAACAATGACTTAAGAGCTGGTTCAAATACTCCTGAAGCATAACTTCTCCTATTAAAATATCTACCTCCCAGATATCAGATGATTTCAAATATCTCAAAAACAAGATCCTTATTTCACAATCCAGGAGTGCATTTACTACATGGCCTAAGTGAATTTTCTTCAGGTTTTTAAAACAAATCCACCTACAAAAAACAGTTTGTTTAGGAATACTTTTAATCTCATCACGGAGCACCTTTGCATTGTTTAAGGACACCATTTCACGTGTGCCATAATCCAGGAAAAAAACTAGCATTAACTTTTCCCTGACAAATTTCTTTATCACTTTTGATCTATACCATTTTAAGTTCTTTTCAGATTGCGTAATGCATTCCAGTCCTTGTTCAATGTCATCCACTCTAAGCAAATCACTTCTTTGTGCTTCTTTGTCAAGCATTACATTTAACTCATGCAGTATTTGCAGATTTTTAAGTAACTGTATATAAAATTCTCCACTCTTTGAAATATTAACTACTTCTGCTGCTTCTACTTGTCCAGAATTTAAAACCTGATGAAGAACACTTAAGGGTTTTACAGAAATATTTTTCATCCCAGCAGCCTTGGTTTTATTTTGGCCACCTAAACTATTCTTAGACTTTCGAGGATCATAGTTTTGTTTAGGCTTATTTTCCAAAGCAAATACCCATGTGCTTTTCCACCTTATGCTATCTATTTTATGCAAAAGGCTGTTAGACAAGGACTCTCCATCACAAATTACATCTATTTCCCATTTTTCTCCATGTTGCTGTAAGAATTTGCAAGCTACTGGTTTGTCACTTACTGTTCCTGCAAAATAAGCAGCAGATTCTTTAGTCCAGCTTTCACCAGGAACACTTTTTACACTGCTAAGAAAACAATGAACACTAAACCTTGGCAGAGTTAAGAACTTTTCTGGAATCCTGCAGATTTTTGACGAACTTACAACTGCAGCATTACCATAGTCAATAAATTCTACCTCATACAAGTTTCCTGATTTCAGAGTTTTAATAACTGCTCTATAGTAAAAACAATCAGCGTCGTGCTCTGCAACAATGAGATCCCCTACCATGAGCTCATCTAAGCAATTTTCACAACCTCTGTTCTCCAAGCTTTCATTTAAATCATCTGCTAGTTTTATTATTAAGTTTTCATCCTCTGCAAAGTGAACATAGAAACTTGATGGACTATTCATGTGAGAAATATAACCTGCTACTTCCATATTCACCTGGATATCACGCTGAGGAAGACTGATTAATGTAGGTATATGTTTATTACTCCTTTCCTGTTGACCTGTACAATTTGGTTTTTCATTTGGAGATTGAGAGAGAACACTTACAGTTATTTTCTTTGAATGCAAAGCAGAATAAGAGAGTGAGTGAGAAGCAGGTTGTCCAATCCAAGGTTCCTCTCCATTCTCCAGAAAAGCACTGAAAGTATTTCTAAAACCTTGCTCTCTGCTGTCCTGTAAAGTCTGCTGTTTTGAGAACCTACTGCACAACTCTGCTGTGCTACATGCAGTTTGCTCTTCATCTCCAAAATTCTCATCAATATCTGCCTGGTAATACTCATCATAGACTTGGCATTTCACTTCAGATTTCAATTTAAGTATTTCAGGATCTTTAACACTTACTTTATTAATTTCTTTGTCATCTTTCATGTGACATATCCCTCCTTCATTTCTTCTAAATTGTTCCGTACAGCTTTCCTGTGCCAACTCTTCCAATACCTTTTCTTTAATTTTCTGACTTACTTTGAGCTGTCCATCATACAACTCCACAACAATCTTTCCATCTGATTCTCTGGATAAAATTACAGCCTTCAGCAGTTTACCAAGGAATGTTTTCACAAACCATGTAGTAATTCTTGCTGGAAATTCTGTCTGGCTAAGATCTGACAGATAGAATTTAATAGCTTGCATGGGTGTGAATAGCAGGTCAGTGGCAGAATCTGGAATAGGCATCAACTGGTCTCTCTCCACCATACTCCTATTTCCAAAATCTACATAGTCAACCCACAGAAAAGAAGTTGATTCCACAGGAAAAGCCAAAGCTCTGTAAAAGAGACCATCTTCTACATATCTGGCTATACACAGCCGTGTATTGCTATGATAATTTGCATTATTTGACATTTTACTTATATCACTAACCTGCTTCATCAATGCCTCAAGAGTTTCAGTGTTTCGATTAAGCTGACAATAGAATTTTGAAGGACTATTTATGTGAGTTATATAAACCTCCTCCTCACTTCCAATTTCTATATTAAAAGATGAATAGCAAAAACTGTACAGAGAACCCAAAGATGAAAGGTTTCTCAGTCCAACGTATTCAGACTGGGTGAGACCACGTTCTCTGAAGAATTCCTCGACACTAGTAAGTGGAGTCTGTAAGTCAACCACATTGCATAAACAGCTGGGGCTCACAAGAACAAGAGCATAAATGGTGCAAGTCAGTGGTCCTCTAGAAGAAGAAATGAAGTCTTCAAATTGTCTACGCACTACTTCAGACCAATTAAGTGAGTCAGTCTGTAAGACTACATTTTTAAGTCCACATCGAAATGCTTGACTTTCTAGAGTTAGGAAATCTGGAAGAACACCCTGAAGATCTTTAAGTGAAACTCTTTCCCGATAACCATAGTCTACAAAAACTACATCAACTTCATTTGTGGATACCTGCTGAACAACAGTTGCTCTGTACCACTTCCCATCTTTGGGACACTTAACAACACAGGCAACCTGTCCAGTTTTGTAGGGACTGGTATGATCTTTATAGTAAGTCTGAATTTTTCCCATTAAGTTATTTAGCTCTGGCAGTTTGCTTTGCAGCTGACATGAAAAATCTGCCGGGGAAAAAATGCAGGAACACACGACTTCATAAACTGCTCCTGGTTTAAACACAAGCTCCTTATAAACTAATTTTTCCTCACATACCGATTTATGCATTTTAGAGACAGAACATTCTCCAGAGGAGGATGGCACAACAGATTCTCTAGGCATTGGTGGCACATTCAATGATTTTTCCTTCTGAACTACGTCTCCATTTCCCGATACCTTACTTTTGCAAATATTACTGGTGTTCTCTGGATCGATTTTTTCTTTTTTATATTTCAGGTGATTCCCATTGTGCCGCTTTTTTGCTGCCTTTGGAACAGAATCTGGTGGCTTTAGCCGATATTCAGCATAACCAGCTTGAACCATACAGGTGGCAACGTTTCCTTGCAGGAAACCAGTATGACACTGCACATTAACCATGTACTTGTTGTTTTGCTTTCCAATGACATGAAGCAGCAGTGGTTTGTTCAACACCACATTTTTAAAGAAATCAGTTTCTTTTTTAACCCACACACCATCAACAGGAAATGTGCAAGCAAGGGAACAACACATAGCTAAAGCTGGTAAATCAGAAAACTCGGGAAGCAATGTTTTCACATAGTGACAAGGTATTGTATCTGTATTTCCAAAATCCAAAAAATAAACCATAATGCTAACACGAAACACTTTTGTGACAACAGCCCGGTAATAACAGCCATCCCTGCTATATTGGGCACAGCATAGTAACCCAGGTTCTGGCTTTTTAAGGACCATCTCATCACCTCTACACTGACTGTATCTGCAGGCAATGTTTTTCATCAAGGCCTTAAACTCATTCTGGTATTTACATGTTTGAATCCAAAAGTCAGATGGATTTACGACATATACTACAAAAGCTCCATAAAAAGAGTTCATTTTCATCTCTTCTCTCTTGCAGAGGCTGGAGAAAGAAATATCCCATTCAAGTAAGCAGGTTTTCTTACCTTTGTTTCCAGAGTAATTCTTAGATGACTTGTTTCTCTCAGGACTTGGTTTGTAGTTTCGTGCAATACTTCTGTTTTCTGTTTCCGAAAGTGAGACACATGGCGTAGCTGTCTCATTCCTGTTTTCTGGATGCTCAGCATTAATTCCAAGATTTTGTTTCTCCAGTGTTATGTAATACAAACGTTTAGTGTTATTGTATAAATCAACATGGACACACACTGAAGTTTGTCCTATTAAGGCTTGTGTAAGTTCCTTGAGCTGAAATTTTATTACTGTTTCATCCTGACTACCAAAACAAGACAGCGCACATGGAAATGAAATCATTGGCAATGTCATGAACTCAGCTTTCAGTTTCCGAATACAACTAGGTGGCACAGCTTCAATAATGCCAAAATCCATAAACCAGACCTCCACATGGTCAGAGAGAAGTTGTTTTATCACTCCTCTATGCCACTGTCCGTTTTGCCTCTTGGCAGCACAGAGCAGCCCTAAACTATCACAAGATGTGGTATTTTCTCCAACAAGAGCTTCATAGTACAAATGCATAGCTCCTGTCAAACATTCCAGCTCTTTCTGCCATTTCTCTATCTGACAATAAAATTTATTTGGGCTTACTGCACCAGTTATTTTTACATTTTCTTTACTGCCAACAGGTAGACACGGAAAGAGTTGATCTGGAACGTGCCAAAAATCTGTTGGTTTCTCAGAATTATTTAAGGTAAGTAACTCCCTGAATGGATACTTCTGTTTCAACAGTTGTGGCATTCTCTTACAAAGCATTTCTTGGGGCAATGTTCCTAAAGTTTCTACAATAAGACAAAATGAATCTCCATCAATAAATTTACCTAGCTGCAGTTCAAGAACGTCAGTAATAATCTTAGGCACTTCTAGAATAAACAGCTGATACGGTGTAACAGCCTTCACATGACCTGTGATCTGTAATCCTACCAGAGATGAAAAATAGTTAATAGCTTTTGGACTCCATCTTTCTCCAAGAGGAAGTATGCTTGCAAAAACACCCAAAACCACCCTTGGAGGCAGCTGAAACAATTCATCACAAGCAGCAGCAAGATGCGTTTCCTCAACGGCCAACACGTGTCCAGTGTCTATAAGAAAAGCCTCACAGACATTCCCTTTCTTTCTCAGAACTCTTCCTCTATGCCATTGTCCTTCTGTGTCTTCCACCAAGCAAGATCCACCAACACAGACATCATCTTTTACTTTGAACACACGCTGTATTTCATTTTGTAGTATGTAATAGTCAAGCTCACATCCTGCGCTGTATTGAGCCTGGAACACTATAACCAAGCACTCAGGATGGCATTCTACATGAGTTATCTTCAATTTCTTATCTACTGAGTCTGGTGAAGGAGTCAGAGATTCCATCCTGTCTGCAAAGAAAAGGAGCATGATCATCTTGATAATTTTCAGTATTTTTTCTTTGCAACTAATTCCTTACAAAACATTTGTTTTCAATATGGTTTAACAGCATATTATTAAAATTCTGGTTAAAGCGTATACTAAACATTTAAGAATGTCATGTTTTAGGCAACTGAGATACACTCCACACAATTCTCTTAGTAAAGACATGCTCAGATAACATCAAAAAAAGTACCTCTGGATTCACTCATCTGGCTAGTTCTATCATTTGCGATTAATTTTTAACCAAAATGTTGCTCCCACAGTAATGCAAAGGTATTCCAGTCTGTTTCTCTTTCCTTTTAATATGTAAAGGACTGACGACTCATCCTCTACTCACTCCACTTTTTCTGTCTAAATCACTTCTTCAAATCACTGACAATTTATAGCTCCGTGCTTTACTGTTTACTCTGGCTGTCTGTACATTATCAGTTGTACCAATAGCATATTTAAAGTTCTCATAATTGCAAGGACATACTGAGCTTATCATCTATGTGCAACATTTCTGCACTGCTCATCAAGTAACAACTTTGCCAGCTGTGTTTTGTGCTGTCTCAACACCCCAATTCTGACAGTTCAAATATCTTCAAAACATTCACGTTCTTGTCTGATCTATAATCCAGTCTTCAAGCTCAGCTTCCAGTTCAATTCATATGTCAATGATTCAGTGAATCTGTGACTTTTCATTGTTTAAAAAGGCTGTGCATGACCATAATTTAATCAAGCAACTCCATTAAATAAACTGCTGTTCTAACAAAGTAATTTGAGGTAGACAACATCAAATGCAAAGACAGTGGATAAACACTTAAGGATAGTGTGGATAAAGATAACCTTGATTTATGAATTTTTATGTAAAGCTGGAACTTAAACTTTCAGTTTCAACTACAAGGTTTTAGGATAAGATTCCCCCTTAGCCTGCAAAAAATCTTCAGTGAAACTGTCATGATAGTTTTCATCACAAGCATACATGAAGTAGCTAGTGAATACACAACCTGTCTTCAGAAAAAATACTGATCCCTATCATTCTAGTTCACAAAAAAAATTTTAAAAAAACCAAAACCAAAAACAAACAAACAAAAAAACCAAACTCAAATAAATGAGTACCCCACTGTAAAGCACTAGGGCAGAAGGATGAAGGATGCATAACTTCTAAAGTCAACCAAGAAAGAAAAAAAACAACTAAAAAACAACCACCCAAAAAAACCAAAACCACCAGCCACCAAAAATAACCCCTCCCAGTAAAAGCAGTACCAAACCCAGATCTGATAAATTCCTGCTTCAACAAGACACCTCTTCTCCACCTTCCCCTGTAACAGAAAGTGAAAATCTGCGTGCTTTTCATGAAAGACACACCCTTAAGGAATTGGTTCTGTCTGCCTGGAAGAAATATTTGATTACTACAGAGACTTAAACTTTTGAAGGGGTCTGACTGAAACTCTGCTCCCTTTTTTTTTTCTCCTTCACTGAAACTATGCCCTATTTGCACTAACACATAACAAATTAAAACAATTTGCGCATTAACATTTACTTGTCTGTTATCACAGCCTGAGTAACAGCATCACACTGACACAGCCACATTTCTAAGTTTACAAAATAGCCTGTTTCTGTTTACTCACCTTTCCACCTCGTAAGGCTTATTCATTCGTAAAACGCCTTCTAAAGAAAACACAGCCCAGTAATTAACAACTCTGTATCTCTCTCTGAGGAAAGACAGTAGAAAAACCATTAGAAAAATACACGTAAGCTAAATTCTTGTACTACTTCTCCTACTGAGAGCAGCCCTGAGGATAAAGTCTTTGGGGTGCTCGTTGACAAGAAGCTCAACATGAGCCAGCACTGTGCAATTACAGCCCAAGAAGCCAAACACAACCTGGGCTGCATCAAAAGCAGCATGGGCAGCAGGTCTGGGGAGGGGATTCTGCCCCTCTGCCCTGCCCTACCTAGACCCCACCTGCAGTGCTGCATCCAGGTCTGGGGTCCCAGCACAGAAGAACATGGACCTGCTGGAGAGAGCCCAGAAGAGACCACAAAAATGATGAGAGGGCTGGAGCACCCCTCCTATGGAGAGAGGTTCAGGGAGCTGGGTTGTTCAGCCTAAAAAAGGGACAGTTCCATAGAGACCTAACAGCACTCTACAATACCTGAAGGGGCTGGAAAGGCACCCTTTAAAAGGGCATGGAACAATAGAAAAGGGAAGGGTCTCTTTAAACTGAAAGAGAGTAGGTTTAGATTAGATATTCCAAAGAAGTATTTTACTATGAGGGTGGTGAAGCACGCTGTGCAGAGAAGCTGTGGATGCCCCATCCCTGGAAGTGTTCAAAGCCAGGTTGGATGGGGCTCTGAGCAACCTGGTCCAGTGGAAGGTGTCCCCCATTGCAAGAGGTTGAAACTGGATGAACTTTAAAGTCCCTTCCAACACAAACCATTCTGTGATTCTCTAAATCCTCCTCCTGCCCTACAAACACATTCTGGAAAAGTTCCTCATACTTACTTAGCCTAACTACAATCTTAAGATTACAAAAACCAAAATTACAACACTGAATCCACCTTCCTAAAACCATGGTCTGGCTATTCTTTCTTCACTGAAGCTCAAAAAAACACATCAGTCAGAAGAACACCACACAGGCACCTACTACCTACTTTCTAAGCAGGAGTGGTCACACATTTGTATTTGCTTGCAACTCTTCAGCAATCAAAATGCATATTTCTATCATGCACCACTAACAGACAACTCATGCCATAACAAAAGGACTGGTAAATGCAACCAAACGCAGGACACAAGATACAGGCTGAGCTGCCTGTGCTCCAAAGCAGTCGTTCTAACCGGTGCTGTCTGACGCTGCGCTCACCTGAGAGGAGCCGGCCACGGGCAGGGGAGCACGGGCGGGGGAGCACGGGCAGAGGCTGCGGCCGCCAAGGGGGGTCCAAGCCCAACGCCCAGCGCCCAGAGCCCTTCAGCAGCTGCCGCAGCTGCCTCACCGCCCGCGGCGGCAGCGCCGAGCAGGACCCGGCAGCGCCGCACGCCCAAAATGGCGGCGCGAAGCGCGGTCGGAACGTGCGGCCCGGGAACGCGCGTGCGCAGCGGCACCGCCCGGGCCTTTCGCACCTCCTGCGTGGGGCGTGGAGCAGAGGAGAGCCCGGGCTGGGGGTGCGGCAGCGCCGGTTCGAGTCCCGGTCCCGCCTTTTCGGGGACACTGAGGTCTGGTTCGCTTGCTTTCTAGAGCTGTGCTTTGTTTGTTTCTTTGCTTGCTTGCATGTTGTTGTTTTTCCTTTCGTTTGCACGGTGCAGGTGTGATATTTTTAAGATGTCACGTGAGGTTTGAGAAGAGCCGCGTGGGTCGTGGAAGTTCCTGGAGCTGCCTGAAGAGGACTCGAGAGCTCTTATTCTTTCCCGTTAGCAAAAGAAATTCTCTAGGCTGAGCAAAGTACATCTTAAGAGAGTGCAAAGGGCTGCCCCACTTGTTTTTGCATGTACGTCAGATTCTATTGTTCTTTTTTTTCTAGGGGCTTGGAGGCAGTGTTGCTTTTTTATTTTGTTTGGGTTTTTTTACAAAGAGTATAAGCTGAGGTGGTCACAACAAGAAAACTTGATATGAACTATACTCCTGTAAATATAAACATGATGGTATGTCTGTAACTGATTGCAGACTAGAAAGAGTTCAGCTGCATATAATCGTTTCTAAGGGTTTATCTTCAATTTTTGCCCTTTGTTTTCCCCAAAATGTCAGGATTGCTGCACCATAGTTACACTTTGCAAACTTAAGAGAGAGAAAAGCTAGGTTTGCAGTCCTTGGAGATGTAGTAATCCCCAAAGACAGCTATTATATTAAAGTCTGTATAATATATGTTTAAAGTGGTATCATAGCTACTTGGATTAACCCTGAAATTCACAGGAGCTCTGAATTTGATTTTGCAGGTAAACCATCATGTTTATCAGGGTCAAGTATTTGTAAGAGCTACTCAGAACAAATGTTATACAGGTCTATCATTGGTAGAACTTCCATTTCATGTTTCTGGATAAAATGTCTAGTTTATCTATGTTACTTTTGTTTGGTGTCAGATGATCAGATTTTATGTCCATAGTCTAATTAGGCAGAGTTGCGTAAATGGGTTTCATTAGTACCATATTTAGAGAGGGAAGATGAAACCAGATCTTTTAAAGAAGTCAGATTCTTGTAAAATTGGAACCTCAAATTGAAATCTAGAACCCAAGGTTCTATATTGTGTTAGCATTCTCTATATTGTAAAGAGAAAGTGTTGCCTAAGACTGGACAATTTAGAAGCCTCAGGTACTAGAACTTCTGAGTACAAAATACTACAACAAGATGTGGGATATGATTATGTTTTTCTGGTAATTGAGGCTGAAGTCAGTCCTAAAGGCAGAGTGCTACCACTGCTTTTTTAAACACAGAGACACCTACATTTTTTCCTACTTAAATTACAGTGATGCTGGCAGCTATAATACAATGATCTTCTGGTTAGAGCACTCAGAAATGTATTCTTGCAGCTTGAGCTAGTTCTAAAAACGTGTACCGTTTCCCTACAGTGCGCCTTAACCACGGCCAGTGTGTCCTGCTTGGCTGAGGTTGTGCTTGGATGTAGGATGGGGATGTGGGGGGCAAGGAAAGACAAGTTACAACCTGACAATCTGTCAGGGACAGTGGGATGCTGGAGCTTTCTTGCATTTTTCTGAAAAGAAAGAAGAACTTTTTTGCTAGTTACGAGTTGGTTTGAAAATTTATTTGAAATTTACATAATTACAGTCAGTGAAAGAATATGTTTTTTCTGACGCGGGGGTGGGGGTTGTGTTTGATACATCATTTGCTCAGGAGTTGTATAATTTCCCTCTCCCCCCCCCCGCCAGGCTAGGTATCCACATTGGAAAGTGTCAAGTATGCATAAAACACTGCCAGATCTCAGAAGTGAGGTCCTTCAATAACATTTGAGCCATGAAGAGTCCCTATAGGTTGATGAAAGCAATCAGGAAGCACATAATAGCCCAAAGCAGAAATCAGTGTTGCAATATCCCAGAACATCCTTATCGAATATTTCAGCAAACTTGCAAAACCCACTCAGTGTTTACATTTGAATTGCAGATGTTTTAAAATGCTGCTGAAGCTACACAATCCACATTGATTAGTACTAGATCTCGAGGGGTTTTCCCAGCGTTGTGTACTATGAAAGTAATACAGCTAACTCTGAGTTTTCATCTTTTTCACTTTCTTGAACTTTACGAATTTTGTGGTGTTATTCCCAATGTTTTCCTTCCTTGTCATTATTGTGAGGAACTCATTAAATATTTTTGCTGTTTTATCCAGTATGGAAGGTTAACAAACTCTAGTAAGTCATTTTTATATTCCATTGACAAAAATAAAATACAATTGAAAAATAATTTTATCATGTGAGGCTTTACTCTCTTAACAAATCTTGACTAAGACAAAACCCCAAAAGTGAACCTCAGGTTATTCATTGTCTATATCAAACTACTGAACAAGATGTGTTCCAAAATGTATCTGTGTGCACTCAGAAATGTTTTCTTATCAGAAAAATTCTGCTCTGACTCTCTATATGTTTTAAAATAGCTAATGAAAACCTAAAATTAAAAAAGTCGTCTGTGCTCATGGAAGGATGAAGTGTAGTATAAAGAAAGTAAATGTTTTCTTCAGAGAGTCATAAATGAAGCTCTGCTGCCAGCTGCCTGCCAGGAGGTAGAACATAGTGCTGTGTGAGTGAGCACCTTGTTGAACTCAGATAATATCTGATCACTGTTCTAGCTAACCCAACATCTAGGAAAACTGTTTTTGAGGACAGGGAACGTAAGGGAAAGTTATTATTTGTCGTAAAAACTGAGTGGGGGTACTGAAAAATAGCACCCAAAAGATGGGTTTTGGATAATATGGACGTTGATCAGCCAGTTTAAACACCAAAAGAAGTCTGCAGACTTCTTAAATTGTTCTTGGTAGGTGGTAAATATGTGTTTGCTTTATTTTGAGCAGTAGAAAAATGACAGGGAAAGTTTGCAACCTGTAGGATACCATATAAAAGGAGGAGTTATCAGCATCTTCTTTTCTGTTTGAGTTTTGTTTTAAAAGTGAGTCTTAGTGAATTCCTTGGGAAAAAAAACTCAAAATCAGGTAAATACCTGTCTGCAAGGAAGGCAAGAGGAACAGATTCCAAGAGGATAAGAGTATCTCCCCAATGTAGAAATAGAAAAGGGATTAAGTCTTAATCTTCTTCTTAATGATTCCTTCTGGGGTGACTAAATAGCTGAACATTCATGGAGCTGGTTCTTTGTGCTGTGTGCTGACTGGAATGAATCCCATTTGCAGCATCTGACCTTCACAAAGAATTATGTAATGATCATAACTGCTTTCAGTCCACATGGGGAGAGAAGAATTAAGCAGCACATATCCTACTTTTAATCCCAACAACTATTCTGGGATCTGTCCTTAGTTTTGCTAAGATTGTTTCTGAATATTAATATCATAAAACTGTTTCTAAAATAGATATTTTATGTGTCTTCATTTTTAGGAAGGACAGTCTGTCATAACAAAGTACTTTGAAACTCTCTCCTATGGGATTAGGTTAGTTCATGACATGCTGAACTGTATGAGAAGAGGAAGCACGCCATGCCTCAGTTCCATCCCTCTCAGCTTGATTCTTGTGCAAACCTACAAATCCATCAGTGATTTCTGATTGCCAGAAACATTTTTTATTGTATACAAACGTTTGCTGTTCTGAAAGGCACTGCAGCATTCCTTGTCATAGCCTTTATGTTTGTCTTTTAAATAAATAGCTTTGAAAGGGAAGATGTAGGTAACACAGAGTTCTGAGTGAGTGGTGACAGGAGAAATACGTGACACTTCACAGTTCTGAGAATGAAGAGTGAAGGCACCTCTGCCTAAGATAAATCTCAAAATAAATGGATCTTTTTATCCAGATCACCTCAGGTTGTTTAAACAATGGCATTTACAGTTAGAAATTAGGGATATAAAAATAATCATATTGTTCTGTTATGTTTTCCTGGGAAAATCAGTGTCTCTTCTGAAACATTCATATAATGAGGTCTGTATAACAATTTTTTTTTCTCCTGAAATCAGTCTGAAAGTTTTGCTGGTTTTTTGTAGTAGTTAACAAACTTGAAAAAACAGGGGGACTCAAAATAGTCATCTCAAAACAAAAGTTTGTGCCCATTTTCCTACTTTGTCTTTGAAAGTGTGACTTTGATGTGTTTAGTTTGTGTTTCTGTTAAGCTGAGCGATTACCACGAGGTGGCAGGAACAGCCACAAGTTCAGCGGGATGCTTGTGTTCCTTCGGTAGAAGGAAGGAGCACAGGAGTGATCAGTTCAGGGTTACCCGCAATGAAATATGAGATTTTCACCAGAAGGGCCATCACATTTATCACACGGTCTGAAGCCACTTTCATTGTTTTCCGGTAACCTAAAGTAACTCTTTAAATATTTTCAATCTATTTACAGTACCTATTTACTCAATACACAGTCAAAATTTCATTTCAGATAGTTTACTAAACTCACAGGTCAATTTTACCACCTCCAAATCTTTTCAACTATGTTAATATCATCATTTATATGAAATTGGTCAGTAATTCGGCGGTTTACGTGTAAGAAAGCAGAAGGTAGAAACAGCTTTTACAAAATACTTTCAGTAGCAGATAATTGAATCATAGAATGGTTTGGGTTGGAAGGGAGCTTAAAGATCACCAAGTTTCACCCTCCTGTCATGGGCAGGGACATCTTCCAGTACTTATTGCGGCTTCTTAAAATAGACATTGCACATTTCAGTGACAATAAGTGTCAGAGCAGAGAGGTTTGCCCTTCACATCAGAAGATGTGTCCATTTTACAGATGAAAGAACAAAGTGAGAGTTGTTAAATAGTGCGACAAACTAAAAGGTAGAATTTCTGTTAGTAGGAGCCTGCTAAAATAGATGAGTTTTGCCATACAGATTATACCACACCAGTATTGCTGTGCAGATACAGACCCATATTAGTGGTGAGATTGAGTTTCTCTGCTGTGCAGTTTGTATGAATGGAGCTGTGGGGTAAGTTCACATCACTCTGTCATCTAAATCGTCATTTAGGCCCATAGTGCAGAGTCGTGCTTATGAGAGCCCTGCACTACAGTTTTACCCTGGTACCTGTGTCTGCTGTGCAGGACGAGAGACTCCTCTACATCAACAGTTCCCGTGGCACAATCACAGCAGATCTCTGAAGTTAAATGAGTGGTGCTGCTGACCCAATACCCAAGTTAACAGGTTTGAAGGGAGAGAGGATTGTTTAAGACTAGCTCTAGTGTAGTTACATGGCCTGGATGTCTGCTAGCATTTGAGGTAGTTTCATTCCAAAGAACTTCTGTGCTGCAGAATAGCAATGCTGACCAAAGCAAGGTAAGTGGGAATGGTAGGGAGATTCACCTCCTGTTCTAAACTAAAACTAGTGTAAAAGCACCATAGAGGCAAGCTTAGGCTTAGGCAGTGCGTGGGTAAATTCCCATTTCTTCAGCATGGCAGTGCAGGAGTAGGGCTAATAGAGCAATAGAATGATCATACAGGAAAAGTAAACCATCTTCAAAATAGAACTGTAGTAATTTCAATTATTAAGTCCATATAGTTCCGTTTTGTATTGCAAATACTGTATTTGTGAAGATTTCTAGATCAAAACATTGGGTTGTTTAGTAGGAGCTGAGGGATGGAAACAAAACCTGTTAAATCATCTAGTTGTCTCTGAAGAGACAAACGGAACGATCTTACAGGTTTTTAACAGTATTCCTTTCTATGGTTCATATCAGTTAATTAACTTCTGGCCCCAAACCTACAAGCTATATGTGAAGAGAAAGCCACAGCCTCTTGCAAACTTTAATGAACACTCTGGGTGTCTGTGCAGGTACACGTTTTGGATTATGCAGATCTGACAGTACGTGAGTAGTCTTATTTCATACTCCCTTAAAATCATATTAAATCTATCTATGAATTTTAGACATTCAAGTAAAAATCAAACTTACCATCCTCTCAAGAAAAGAATAATTTTTTGCTCAGGACACTGTCTATGCATCTTTGCACGGAACACATAATGTTTAAGGAATGTAGTCTTACCTGGAATCTCTATGCACAGTTTTCATTTAAATGTAAAAGCATATGTCAGAAAAGAAAAAGGCTCTGGTATCTTAAGTTTTTCCATCTCACAGTGCAGGTCTATAATCTGTAGAAGGCCTTTCTGTTTAGGAATGTTGAACATCTCCATTTCCTACTGTAGCAGGGGTCAGAATCTTTTAGATTTAAAGCCATGGTTTAAGCTAGCCCAGTATTAGCTTTTTCTCAAAAGCATTACAATGTTAGACTGCAATGTTAATCATTATATCCAACTTGTTAAATATTTTACATCTTGTCTCTATTCCTGTCCAGAATGAGGTCTCTAAAATTCTTTTCTGATACTTGTCATTGGCCGTTTGTATGAAATCTGAAATCATAGTGCAAACAGTAAGATCACGGAATGGTTTGTTTTGGAAGGGACCTTAAAGATCACAGAATTATAGGATAGTTTGGGTTGGAAGGGACCTTTAGAGGTCAACTAGTCCAATTCCCTGCAATGAACAGGGACATCTTCAGCTAGATCAGGTTGCTCAGAGCCCTGTCCATTATGACCTTGATTGTTTACAGGGGTAGGGCATCCACAGCTTATCTGGGCAACCTGTTCCAGTGCCTCACCACACTCATAGTAATGAGTTTTTCTTCCTTATATCTAATCTAAACCTTCTGTCTTTCCATTCAAAGCTGTTAACCCTTGTTCTGTCACAGCAAGCTCTGCTGAAAAGTCTGTCCTCCTCATTCTCATAGGCCCTGTTCAAGTATTGGAAGGCCACAATAAGGTTTCCCCAGTACTTTCTCTTCTCCAAACTGAATAACCTCAACTCTCCCAGCCTGTCTACACAGCAGAGGTATTTCACCCCTGGGATCATCTTTGTGGCCTCCTCTGCATTCACTGCAACAGTTCCACATCCCTCTTATCTTGAGGGCCCAAGAAGCGAATTCAGGACTCGAGATGGGGTCTCATGAGAATGGATCAGATCCCTGAAGAGGCCAAAGTCTGCTCTCATGAAATCTGGGGTATGAGTTTGCTGAGCACCCTTTTCATTGCCCTAAGAGGCTTGAATTCCACCATTTCTTGGTCTCTGCAGCCCAGCTTCTCTTGAGCTTCACATTCCCCACTAGTCTCTCTTTGTTGGTGAGAATGAGGTCCAGCGCAGCACCTTTCCTTGTTGGCTCCTCTGTCACATGGAAAAGGAAGTTATCATCAATGAATTTCAGGAACCCCCTAGATTGCTGAAGCTCTGCTGGCTGTCCTTCCAACAGATATTGGGGTGGTTGAAATCTTCCATGAGGACCAAGGTCTTTGAATGTGAAGCTATTACAGACCTCCACTATAATGTCACCTGTCCCTGCCTTCCCTTTAATCCTGACCCCTGAGTTCTTGGATGGCTCCTCGTCTGAGGCTCATGGCTGAGCTCTGTGCACTCCAGCTGGGTATTGGCATAGAAGATGACAGTCCTTCCTCACATTCCCTGCCTGTCCTTCCTGAAAAGCCTGTATCCTTCCATTCCAACACTCCAGTCCCAGCAGCCATCCCACCATGTCTCCATGATGCCAATGAGATCATAGGCCTGCAGTTGTATGTACATCTCTAACTCCTCCTGTTTATTCCCGGTCATATGTGCATTTTCATAGAGGCCTTTAAAACGAGGCCCTGGTGAAGCAGATTTACTGGCTGGAGTGGCAGGAAGGTGTTTTGTGCTGCTCGTCCGCTGCTCTTCTGCTGACCTGTGATCACTCTCCAGCCCCTTGGCACCTCTTGTTGGCACTGGAGTTGACTGGCAAGAATGGAATAGATTGAGGTTCCCCTTTCCCAGCAAATGTCAGCAATGTTCATGTCAACATACACTTGCTTTTCATACTTCAGCACAACCTGCTCTTTCATATTGTACATGAGATGTCCATATGCGTGTGCGTGGACTTTAGCACTAGTTCTCTTTTTAATGAACAATCAAATCCTACCTTCAGATAGGCAGAGGAAGTTTGCTGTGTACTGAGATACCTGCATACATATTTTCATCCATTTAGAGATTAGTTTAGAAGTAGATTTTAAGTTAAAGTGTCTTAAAACTCTTTGGGTTTGGGGTTTTTTTCTGGTAAATTTTAGCTATTTATCCAGCAGAAAGCAAAAAATGTTTCTTTACTATGGTCTTTTAGACAATATACTGGATAAGTATGGTATACTGCAGCAATTTTAATTACTGCAGGGTGCTGATCTGTCCTTGGAATGGAAGTACAGGATTTTGTCATCACATGTATTAAAGGGAAAAAGACTGGCTGAAAATCACACCAGCCCTGGGAGAAAATTTTGTCCTTATTGAAGTCCGTGGCAAAACTCCCACTGAATTCACTGGGGCAAGGATTTCACTCCATATATTTAAACAACAAGAAAAGTATTACATGTGTTACTAATACTGCATGGATAGTAAAAAGCAGACAGATTTTCAGTGTCTATCTGTCTCTTCATTGTTCATGCTGCAGATTGATTTTGATTCTCAAGTTCCCAGAGAAAAAAAGTTTTCACTTTGGGTGTCTGCTTGCAGAGTCAGACTTAGACAAGGGCATCCATGTGCCTGTCAGCATTTTATTGAAATTTTCAGCTGTGAATTTTTTTGTAGGATCAACACTGCAAAGATGATAGTGCCAGAGTTGAAAGACAGAATGTATTCAGTAGCATGATTTTTCTTTGGAAACTCACTCCCGCTTGACCCAGGGCTTGGCCACATCTAGAAGATTATGTAAGTTGCACCTCCCGATTCAGGTTTTGTGCTAAGCTCTTTTCCCGGCATTCAGTCTACTCTTAAGTTTTCCCTTCTCTGTCATGTAAAGTGGTATTTCTGGGCAGGTGGAGATTTCTGCTTCAAATACTTCACTTTTCCTTGCAGTCTAAGCCATGTAAAACACATTTAGACCTTGTACACAGAAAGTTTCTGGTACCAGCTCAACTGCTTTAGTGCAAAACTGAGTCCTCTTATGCTCTACATATACTTACTGTGAGGATTACCTAAAAAAGGCTGAACAAACCTGGTTCCAAATATTACCCCATGGATTTCCATAGAAATTCTTACAACAATCCTTTGTTCTTCGTAGATTTCTTTATACAGTAACAGGGAATGTTCTAAACTAAGAAATCATAAGGAATTACTGGGTGTTGTTAACAAAGTGTTTCACTTGTAGACTAAGAACAGATTCCAAGTACTGAGGCAGCTGCTCATCTTCAAAATTAGTGGAGTTCCAAGGTGCAGTTATGCACAGCTCATGTACAACCCCTGCGTGCACAAAATGAAACTAACTCTCTAATTCCCACATTCTGCTGAACATTCTTATCAGTTTGAAATCCTTCATGTGCTGAGATCAGCATTTAAGATAACTAGTATGGTCTTGAGTAGTAAATGATAATGATCTGCTAGGATTGCTACTGCTGTATCCATGGCGTATGGAGATAAATATGAGCTCAGTAAAAAAACCCTAATCTACAAACTACATTTATCCTCTATTGAGGTTTTTTTCAGTCTTCCTCTATGAAGAAAATACAGTACTGATAATGAATGCTTCTGAAAATAAGGGCATGGCATGGAAAGGAACCTCCTGATCTATCAAATGTGGTCCGTTGCTTTCACCAGCTGTCCTACATGTGACTGATTTCTTACTTGACAGGCTTCATATGAAATTGATTTGGTTTGAAGGGTTTTTTTTCCTTCTGCTGTTTTTCTTGAAATGTTCAGATACAAATGGTTTTTTGGTGTGAAATAAAATATCTTTACCCTACTTGATACTTGTGTGTATGGAACAATGAAATTAAATTTTGTTTAAAACACAGCAAATAAAGTCAAATTAATTTCAAGTACTTATCACTCAGAGGAAGTTCACACTTTTATAGCACCATTACAAAACCTACCTCCATTAGAGAGAAAATACAATAATATTTATAATTTCAGTATACCTTTTCTGTCTGGATTTTAGGTGAGATTTGTGAGAAGAAAGTTGTCATTTCCTATGTTTGATTGCAATATATTTTCAGCTTTATTAAGAGCTTCCAGTTAGTAGACACTACATTATATTGTTCTCTTAATCAATGCATTAGTAAATGAGCAACAAACTAGTGATACTTAATCTATGTAGGAAAAGCAGATCTCTGTTTATTACAAGTGGAGATTTTCAGGTCTAACTACATCAAATTATTGTTTATGCCTGCTGTGTCATTTTCTGTTATTGAGAATGAATGGAATACTGCAATGCTCCTATGGATACTTTAAGACTACAGATTGCAAATATTTTATATTTAATGAGAATTTTATTCATATGTATATCTTAATCAGTACAATAATCCTGAATATCTTATTTCTCACATAATGCTATTGTGAAACTCTAAGAATCTGCCTTCATTTCCACTGGAAATGGCACATAGTGGTTTTTCTAGATATTTCACTGAGCAAACTACATTGTCACTTCCCTAAAGTAAAAGGAGGGTTGTTGAAAATAGAAGTTACTCATTCTCCTCGCAATTTTCTTTGTTCCGTGTGATAATGGAACTGGAAAAGGTAGGAGGAGCTTGAGGGTCACATTCATTCAAATGGTCATAGTGGTTCATGGAAGTGAATCGTTTTCTTTCATGTGTTCTGTGTCAGGGTGATCTTTCAGCTGAACAGGTCAGTGTGGTCTGAAATTGAGCATTATCTGTTGATCTGAGCCCTGAAGTGTTTGCTTTGCCTGATTCTTATCATTCTCCATGTCTGTCCATCTCTGCCCTCCTCTGCTTCAAGAATTGCACAATGTGCAATACCTCCAGCAGGTCTTATCAGGAATCTTTTGTAGCAAGAATAGTCAAGTCCTAAAAGGCAGAAAAATAAGTAATTGATAAAATATAGCATTATCGAATAACTGTATGCCTCTGCGAGCATATATCCAGCACAATAAAAACCAGAGTATAAATATGTATTGAATATAAGCAAGTTCATGAGCACAGTAGCTCTGAACTGGCTACCATGGGTAAACAGGAAAGAGGTGATTGCACAGACTTCACCATGGGTTGTGCAGCTGCATGGGGACCTTAGGCACATGCTTTAGTTCCTCTCCTACTCTGACATCATCTTCAAATAGTGTATTTCGTGCTTCCTTAGACCATTCTCCCCTGCAGTCACACCCTCAGCTGCAGTGTCAACAGACACAAAGAGAAGTTGCTGTGAATTCTCAAAAACAGCAAGGCTGAAAGTCAAGCTATGTACCAGGTTCTTTTAGTATTCAAAAAATGTGTGGGGAAAAAAAAAAAGGAAGAAAAAAGTTGGAACCAGATTGTTTCAGTGAGACATACTGTTTTGAAGATTTGTTCTTCTTAATAGTCTTGGCACTTTGGGGACTTCCCCATCCCCCACCCCTCCTGAAAAAAAAAAGAAACAAAACATAAATTTGGGAGCAATTAATTTATTAAATTAATTCATTTATTAAAGCTGAAAATCAAACATAAATATAAACATAATTTTTCTTTAAAATCTGGAACTTTCTAGGAACTTCAACAGACTGGGGATATTTTTTTGCTAAATAAAATAAAAATATCAACTGTAGGAATTTTTTTCCAGCTTTAAATTTTCAGTTATAGTAGTTAATAGCTCTGAACTTCTGACACTTTCAGAACTCTGTCCTGACCTGCCTTTCTCCTTGGCTTTGAGGCTTAGAGTGAGACACAGACATTTTTGGGCCAAAATGACCATAATGTACGTAGTACACTGATACAGGTTTTGAAGTGGCATAAAACTTCACAACTTAATGGGTGTTGAGGCTGCACAGGCTTTCCATAGTTCTCCCTTAAGAAAATAAATCCTGCCTATTTTGCACTTTAAATGCCCACCTGTCTTTATGATATCTTTTTTTCAGTTCTTATTTAGTAGACTAATGTTTGGTCTCTTTAACAGTGCCACATCAAACTTAACATTTACTTATCACATTATTTTCCTTAAAATAAGAACATTCACATAGATGCCGTTGAAATCACAGAGCTAGAGACAGCCTAGTTCTGATAAATTTATTTTCATTTACAGTTCTAATACATAGCCAAAACCTCAAATTATACTTGGACCTGAATTGGAAATCTGACTTTCTAAATAAGGGGTAGGGCAGCACTGTGATACCAATAGTTCTCTTAAGTTCATCTCACAAGGCTTCCACCTTCCACCTGAACTGAGTTGAAACTGTGTCTCAAACCTTTATTTCACCCTAAGAACTAAAAGCAGGTGATACTTAGCACCATGTGAAGCAGTGCCTGTCATTTTCTATCAAATTTAAAGCAACTTTGGGGTGGGCAGATCCAATTTCTATGTCTTTATTTCCAGCTACTTCAGAATTGAGGAAGACTTGATAATGGGCATCTCCTAAGTATGCCTTCTCTAGAAAAGTCTTACTGTGTAAGAAGTTCATAGTTGCTTGTGAAGTACATATTCATTTGACTGTTTTATTCTTCCCTCATAGGAGGTGGTGCTGATGTATTATGTTTAAGTCTGTTTGCCCAGATGGACTGAGGCCACATTTCAAGAGTATTCTGAAAACTAATAAAACAGTGGCTTGAGAAAAGTGTCCTTGCAAACAAATGAATGGTAAAGATGTATTGGTAATTTTCAAGGGAAAAAACCCAAACTTTTGCAGACAGACTTCACCAACAGGACTACAGAAAGTAGGATAAAGAGAAATGATGCTAATACATGTGACTTCTCACATAACCTTTCCTTGGAATCAATAAAATAAGTCACAGTCATGGTAATTTCAGGAAGTAAATCACCAAAGATAAACAATATAACTAATCCAGTGATAAAGCGGAACAAATTAAGATAGCTCAGTCTGCGCAACAGCACCTCAAAACTTGGGAGACTGTCCCTTGAGTGTGGTAAACACACAGTAACTATTTGCTAACTCACACTAGAAGTTGTGCATATCTAGAAATTTAAAATCCTGAATTTATCTTGAAGATTGCTATTGCTAACAATTGTACATTATTACCACACAATGCTGTTAATTGCGTTTATTACCTTCCTGGGCCTTTTTAACCAATAACTTACATTTTTCTTTATTTCTGGGTCAGACATATAGGTATTGTCTTTTATCATTACTTTAATTTGATGATAATTTTTCTCTTTGCTTATACAGAGCACTGGTCTGTATCTGCTAAAGAATTTCTGTTAATTGCAATACAATATTTCTGGTTTGTCACACTTGGGTATTATGGAGCTAAAAACATACATGTTGCCCTAAAACAATTTACACATTGATATCATGACCCTGACCTTATATATGTGGGCACTCTTTGTTCATGCAGTTTATTCTACAAATACTAGATTTCTTGGCCTGTATTAATTCCAGGAGTCAGACTAATGAAAATAACTCGATTTAATCACATCAGGTCTAGAGAAGTTATTATTCCTTTTCATGCAGCATTCTTAAAACTACATCTGAGGTACAGTGTCCCGGGGCTCTGAAGGAGAAGAGAGGAACTGGCAAACTGAAGAGAGTCTGGAGGAAAGCTGACAACAGGGCTGGGACTGTGGAGCATGATGTGTGACGTGGGACAGCTGGGTTTGTCCGGCCTTAGGAAAAGAGAACTCCGGAGTGGTCTTGTTGCTGCCTCCAACTACCTTATGGATACAACTTTGAGAAAGTGGAGCTGCACACTTCCCAGGGGTGAACAGTGGAAGACTGAGGGAGACAAAGTGCAACAAGGGAAATTCCAGTTACATGCAGAAAAGAAAGTTCAGCGTGATCAAATGGTAGCCCAGGTTTCCCGGAGAGATTGTGAAATCTCCATCCTTAAACATTATTCAGAAGTCATCTGGATGTGGCCCTAAGGAGCCTGATCTGACTTTGAATTCAGCTGTGTTTTGTGAAATGGTTCAACCAGATAGATAGCAACCTGATTTCTCTGCCAGCCTAATTTCCTCTGCAATTCTATCAAACCAGTAAAGGGGATCTGTGGATGCTGAAATGCTGTTAGCAGGGAAATTTTCTCTTCTTGCATTCATTCTGTGAGAACTTTTCCTTTGCTGTGTAAGCTATGTAAACAATAGATAGGGTTTTTGTAAATAGCATTCATATCTGGTATCTTCTGACCTTCTGTACATTATATTAGGAAAAAACATTTCTAAGTGGGTGTCTGAGATTTTGACCCATCACCCTAGGAGAAGTGTGAACACTGTTGAATTGCTTTATAGAACTAGAATATATAAATGGTGTTGTAAATTTAATAAATAATTCATTCCTCGCTCTGACTCCTGCCTCGCTGCATCTCTGAACCCCTGCTTGGAAGCCCACAGGGATCAACCTTTCAATGCTTACTCCCCATAATTTCTGAACTTTCCTGTACAAAGTTTAGATTAGAGGATTGTTACTACCACAAATCAAGACAAAAGATATATATATATCCATAATTCTTAAACTAATTTACTTTGTGTGTAAGAAAACAGGAAAAGTAAAATTCAACTGCATAAATAACACAGAATCCCTCAAACATATAAAGGAAAAGTAAAGTTTATGGCACAAATTTACATAACATTTCATCTAAATTGATATCAAATATAAGAAAGAAATGTATTTTGGGTGGTCCAGATTCAAAAGATGCAGCTATTGAAAACCTTCTTTGGCTGTCTCAGTTGGATGCTTTTCAATCCTTGTAATGTCACAGAAATATCTCTGTATTCTGAAACCATTTTTAAAACATTGCAGAACACAGGGATATGACTTGGAAATACCTTCTAACCTTAAATAGCAGAAACTCCAATATTGCTTACAGCATTATTCATGTTGGTGCTTTTTAATGAAAATATCCAGTGTAGTGTATTTATAGTGTACCTACTAAAATCCTAAGTCCTTCAGGAATTAAATGTTCTTAACTGCCAGTTCCATGTACGTGATAAATAACTGCCTGCCATAGGAATGGATTCTGAAGGAGGAGATCATTTGCTTTTGGCTCTTCCTAGTTTCCTGTCCTTTTGGAAGGGCGTAGCCAAGGTGCTGTTAACTCTGTTTTTTCTGTTTATTTCCTACCCTACTGAGATGAAAGGAATGAACATGCACTGAACCTACCCATGTGTAATGCTAGGAAACTGGCACTGGGGAAGAAATTCAGCTAGGCCTGTCATGGTCTTGTACATCAGCACATACCTGAGCCATGAAACAGTACAGGGCAGAGCTGCCACCATGTCACCAGCTGTCACAAGAAACTAAAGGGAACCTGTTCTTTGGAAGTAGAAGGACTTCAGTACCAGTTATGTATAGAGTATAATGGTCTTGCAGTTAATTAGCAACCATCACAGTGGCAGCTCTGACAATGGAAAATGGGCACGATATTAATGAGATTTTAATAAATTTGTACTGTTTCCTGGTAACACTTAAGACCATTATCTGGGAGTGGAACGTAAGTCAGTTCTTTTCTGTACTTAGTCAGGAGTGCATTTAAACACCTGTTGATGAGTGTGTACTTGCTCACTTGTTTATCTCACTTTTCTGGATAGAGTTTATAATTCCTTCTGTGATTTTTTTTCCCCTCTCCTTAGTTTTATCATCCAGTGGAGAATGAGGTGAGTACTTGTGATGTCTATTTCATGGCAGACAATGGAATTGTCCTAGAGATAATGGTTCAGATTCAGTTATATTGAAAACATTCCCAGCACTGTCTCCTGGTGCTTCCTCTCAGTTATATGGATGTGGAGGTGCTCAGGCAGAGCAGACACTGTAGATGCAAGTGCAGTGTAGCAGATTTTTAGCTGAAAATAACTTTGACAAATAGCCTTGTGGGTTTCCTCAATTGCAGGGCCTGTGAAGTATTTGTACAGGGAGCAGGAGCCTTATCAATAGTGCTGACTCTACTGCCATTTATCAGTATTGCGCATGTAGGTTAAAACTGGTGTCTGTGAGTGAATGAACTCGAGCCTGAAACCAGTGACTGCCTGTACCTCCTGTTTACCCCAGTCCTTATCAGAAAAGTTATAAAGAAGCTGTTCTACCTGAACTCATTCGGATTATAAAGAAGCAGCAAGAAATACTACTTAGCTTTAATTGCTAAGATGGCAGATACCTGGACTTTGCACATAACAAATCTCTGTTGGCTGCAACCTTTGCACGGCACAATAAATACGTCTGCTGCATGACACTGAGCTCATGGAGTTAGTAATAGAAAAACAAAGAAATTACTTGAAGTTAGTCATGTAAAATTACTCTTAAATGCAGAAGGAAACACTACAGCAAATGTATGCTGTAGTTTGTTGAATAAAGAAATTAATAGAGGAAAAATGTCTTTGTCTTTCAGTACTGTTAATTAATAGCAGCTTCATAAAAATGTTTGAATTTTACTCAGACAAAAAAGTCAGATGTAAATAAACAAAAAATAGTACCTTTTGCCTAGAAAAAAATACTTCATATGTGCCAGCTGTAATGCTGGACTGATACACTTTTTGGAAAACCAAAACCAGATAAGTAATTCAAATTGTATTGTATTTGTTTTAACCTGAACTTTTTAATTTTTTTTTTTTTTTGAGGAAGAGCAAAGAAAATTCATGTGATATTTCAATAAATGTCACCTTTGCATTTTTCAGTCAAGCAAACAGACCTATTGCTATAGTTTTAAGAGTTGGAATTTTAAAGAGAACTGCTCCTGGAAGAGAATTCCTTAAGGCATCCAGGCAGCATAGTACAAGTGACATAAGCGAGATTGCTTGAAGTAGTGGCATAAAACATAAACTGATGTTTCCATTAGGTGCCTTTATGTATCACAAGATTCTCAGATGCTTATGTAAACTGGCTGTAGCCATTATTCTCTTTTCTTTGAGTTTCATTGTTTTAGATTAGAAAAACCATGCAAGCTATTAGCAAATCACTACTCATAAAAAAAAAAAATCCAGGTGTAAATTTCAGAAATATTCACATTGTTAATTCCCAGTGTTCAAACTTAACTTATTTTTAACATTGATGTTTTACAGGGAGATCATTTAGAATACTGTTCATGGAAGTGCATTGGGTTAGCCCAAAGCCTGAATTTCATCCATTTGCTTTCAAAGGGCAAGGAAAAAAAAACCCCTTTGGGTACATGATATTGAATGCAGTTAGGATTTTAAGCAACTGAGCTCATTAGAGTTGTTTATATAAATCTTATCTGGGCACCTACAGTTTTGTGAGTGCTTATTATTTTAGTGAAAACTTTATTTGGTGCCAAAATGCTTTATGTTCCCTGAAGCATCACTGTCCTGGCTTCTCAGTGCTGCTCTCTCCCTTCAGGCTGTTTATGATTTACAAACAAGGCATTTCAGCCTCAGCTCCTCTGGGAGGTCAGTTCAACAAGTGCTCTCCCGGCACCTCTAACACACATGGACAGCATTTATTTCAACACGAAGTACAGCAGTCACAGACAGTTTCATCCAAGAGTACAGCTGGAGGAAGCATCAGACTTGTGTATAACAGTCTAGAGAGTTAAACCAACTGTCCAGGAAATGGAAGTTAGGATTTCCAGACTCTCCTCAGTCCATACATGTTCTATCTGACTTTGCTCAGCTTCCAGGTGACTGTTCAGCACTTTAGCTGATAGGCAAAAAGGTAATGCAAACCAGTCACCACTCCTCTTACTCAATAATTTAGAAAATGAATCTGAAGAAAATTTTATTTTTATTTTTTTTCAGATATTAGGTCTGTGTAGCATAGCCCAGCATTGCATACTGAGTCAAAATTCTTACCTAGATAAGGAGTTGGGCAAGCAAAGAATAAATACAAGGCAAAGCTTTGCTTCTTACAAAAGTAGCATTGACAAAAGAAGGCTAACACCATCTTTTCAATTTCTAGAGAGATGGTAATAATAGTGATAGCATATTGATTCTTTGAATTAACCTTAGCTTAAAATACCACTTCCTGAGAAGTGATGCTTAATCTTATTGTTCTTTAGTGGAAGAGACACTGTGGCCCTTTTACTTTCCTAAGTACAAAAAATAAAAGCCAAGAAATTAAAAAGAAGCAACCAAAATTTAAAAAAAAAAAAATCACCAAACCATGAATAGCTGAACTTCCCCAGTGACAGCTGGCAGTGTTTCAGGGGTAAAAGGAGACACAAGACACTCCTTTTGGCTATTATTCTGACTATCTTTATTATGAGGAAGAGACAGGGGAATGAGAAGTGAGTTGTGATGCAGGTAGGTACTCTAAAAAGGAGTAAATCACTTCAGATGATCTGAAGGTGCAACTACATTGACTTCTTAATGTGGAGCAGCACGTGCTCCTAAGGAAAACCTCCCCCTTTCTCCAGTTAGATTCACAGCACAGAGCTGTCTTGGAGTGCACAAACTGGGTTCCTTTGAACTGAGATTAAAGCAGGAGTGCACGTTAGGATCTCCAGTCCTTGCATTGTCTGTGGGACCAGATCAGAACTGGTCTGAAGTCTGCAAAACGTGGCTGCTATGGGCATGGGCAGTTCTGGTCCACGTGGTCACTCCTTTGGATACGCAGCACTTGCAGGTGAAGTACAATGATAAATGCCCAGGAAGAAAATACATCTTTCTGATGTCTATGGGTGAATCTCAAAAGATTTGCCATATCAGTGCCCAAGAACAGGAGGCTGAATAAGATCAGTGACTCTCACAGGGTTTTTTCTACTTTTGTGTTAGGCACCACATAAGCTTGCACTTCCTTGTTGTCAGTGTGTGGCAAAGCCAAGGTTCAGTTCCAAAAGAGTACCATTTTGTAAGATTAATATGAAGTTCTTTCTTTCCTCAGTATTTGTTGTGCCCTCACATAATTTTTTTTCCTGCTAGGAATGTGTTGACCATTTGTTCCTGCTCATGCAGCTTTTAGGAGTAGATATAAAGTGCAGATAGACCATAAGGATTGTAACCAAATTGTGGTCCTCGTCAGAAATCGATGACCAAAATACTGTATTTATTAAAATAAAAACACTAAATATTAGTGTTCAGCTTTTAGCTCAGATAAAGTCTCAATGTATTCTGGCTTCAGAAGTTATTTCACGTCAGCTAAGCTGATCTAGCTGTTGACATACATATGCTTAACCCTATGGAGATGTGGACTTAACCTGACACTGAGTTGCATTTGCCGCAAGCTGGGAGTGAGCACATGGAGAATTATTCTGGTAACTTGGCTTTTCAATTAAACCTTCATGCTATTCCTAGTGGATAAGCATTCAGTTATGTGAAAAAACCCTACAGCCATGTACCTTGCATATTATTTCTTTTCTTTGAGGTAATAGGGATTTATATGCTTTATGATTCACTATAGAGCAGTGGGAATGATTCATGACCTAAGCTATATTAAGCTGCAAACCCCAAGATTTCGAACCATGAAAACTAGTTCTGTAATTTATGTTTAACAGACAATACTTCCTTACACCTCTTTGTAGATAGAATAGTGTGGTACTCACTGGCACTCAGAGAAACAAATGGTTAATGGTGAGGATAGCAAAATAAGCTTTGTAGAAACAGTGGTCACCAAATAAATGTTTAACTAAAATAAATTTGCCCTAGATTTCTTTGGCAAAATAATCAGGACACTGAAGAACACACAGAATTTTTCCCAGCAGTTTTCATTCCCTTTTCATAGAAAACAATAGTTTAAAATTCAAGAAAAAGAGCCCCAGTCTCAAAATACTTTGCTTTCTATTAGTATTTGTTAATGAGAAATTTTTCTTAAATTTGTAGAGGGTTTTCTCAGAAAAGTTTTCTGTCTTTAGCAAGACAGAACTTTTTTAAAAACTCATAAAAAACATGGTGAATCTCAGTTTAAAAGATACGAGTTCAGTGTTTTGCTTTGGGGTTTTGGGTGGGGTTTTGGTTTTTTATTTCGTTTTGCATTTTTGGTCTTTTTTATGGTGCATCTTTAACTATAAATATTTGTGGCTTCTGCGTAATGTTGTAAGGGAGCAGAAATGCAAACCCATCACTGGGAAGGTCCATGGCAACATGGTACATAACTGCCATTAGCCAGATGATTCTAGGAGAGCTGTAATCCCAATAGACCCTGACTGTAACTTTGGGCCAAAAACTTTGTATTTCAGTAGCCTTTACCTGCTGTCACCTATTTGTTTTGAGAGTCTCAATCTGAGCATGTTCTGTGCCAATCCTTGTCCAAGTCAGAGATCTATGAGTGTGCTGATGATACAAAGACAGAGCAACTGGGATTTTTTGGCTTAATCTCTTCCCTTCGCAGATTTTTTTAATGGATAAGTAATGAAATCTTGCAGGCCTGAAAGGTTCTTGAAGGCCCTTCCTAAGGCGAGCTCTATTGCTCTCTGTGAACAAAAACTCAAAGGATGAAATCCTGGCTCTCTTGTAGTTGATGGCAAAACTCCCATTGACTTCAATGGGGATAGGATTTCTTCCAAAGTGCACAGAGTATTCCCAAGTCAAAATGTAAGCACACTGGCTTATTAATAAATGCACAATAACACAGCAAGCCAAAGGCAGTATAAATACTTACACGGAGTGTGATTCTGTTTAAATGCCAGTAACAGACTTACTTTTGGAATCTGTGAAGGATCCAGATGCCACAGCTAAGATCTCTCACATTCAAACATCTGGATTCACTGATTGCTATTCAAAAGGAAATAATTAATAAAGAAAAAGTGGCAGAGTGGTGCTATATATCTAATGGCACAGGACTTTATAGTGATTATGACCTATTTTCTAATGTTTAAGTAAGTGAGAGCTGGATTCTTTTTCTACAGTCCTTATTCTACCTTTTTCCAAGAGAAAGTGAAAAATAACAACTGGAGTTAACAGAGTGCATATGAAAATGTCAGGAAGTTTTAAAATTGCAGTTTAAAAATATGAGAGAATGTAAGGATTTTAATTAATATATTTTCCATTGTATAGCTATCTCTACAAATTAGCTGGCATTTATGTCTATGTTTAAGTTAGAGATGAGTATCCCACTATTGACTGCTTTATACAAAAAACCCCCAAATCATACGTGTTCTGGGAGCATCTTTCCTGTATGGAGTTAGCTGAGGCTGAGTGCAGTGGTCTGTTCATTTTCTCTCTGCTTCAAAGGATCACATCCGCTAATTAACTTGATGCAAATGAGAAAATTGTCTTATACAGTAGCTGAATTTGCATGTTAATTTTCAATGTCTGTTATCAAAGAGGAATCTTGAAATCATTCTTCCTGCCTGTAAGGGCCACAGAAAACATATTTCATGCCTTAGAGAGAGGGAGGGAGAGGGAGAAGTCTTTTACATAAGCTGTTTTTTCTGGTTTTTTAATCCTATCTTTGGAGGACTGGTGACCCTAACCAGGGACTGCAGCAACAACCTTTAACAGTGGTTTGATAAGCCTGTGAAGTAATCACTTTTTGTGTAATCATTTCCACCGCCATCCTATAATGAAAGCATTTGCAAGGCAGGCAGCTACTCGCTAAAACAAAGTTCTTTGCACTCATTGCTACAAGATTTTTAGTTTAGGAAAAGTATTTTTACCAGCTTGTATAATCATATGAAGATGTATCATACTAAGACTGCACTTGAAATTCTGACATGTTTTTGTGACACAGAGCTTCAAGCGGTGCTCATTTTTATACTGCAGGTATCAAAGATGAGCAAATGCTGACTTCCTCTCAGTTATAATTTATGTTGAGTAGAGAGTATCACACATGAACTCTGTAGGTTTTTACAGTGAATTTTATATTTTGTTTCCTCTTTTTTAATGCCTTTGTTATCTGTTAGGTTAACAAGTTTATGCTGTCTTTACTTTGATCTTTGTTCATTTTATCCCATGTGCTTTGCTCCTTGAGCCCTTTCTCAGACTGAGCTCAGCTTGGCATGTGTCTGTGTAGCAAGGGCTGCAGAGCATGGAGGTGATCTTGAGCTCAGTAACCGTGGTTCTGTTCTCAGGCAGAGCCAGCACAGGGCAGAGCTCAGAGCACCTTTGCTGCCAGTCGATCACCCAGCTTCTGAGGTGGGCTTTGCTGCTTTGTTGTCATGACTGACAACAATCCAAGATTGCCTTCCCTCTGTTTTACTGTTAAAAGCCAGAATTGATACTTGGATGGTAACAAGACACTAGGAAATTAAAATCTTAGCAGATTTACTGACGCAGCAATAATTGATGCTGCGTATTTCTTTAATGTCTGTAATTGCAGAAATACATTGAGCTAAATTGAATGCAGATTCAAAGACAAAGCATTTTTGATGACACTGCTTGCTTTCTCAGAGATATTCTGTGGAAGCAGCTGCTTCTCTGGCCAAGAAGCAATTGTTCCAAGCCTGTGACTCTCTCCAGGGTTTCATAGGAATTCCCAGTCAACACACAACACACATTTCACATGCAATGAAATGGTATGTCAGGAGTTATTACCTTTAATCAATTTCATATACTTGAGAAAATTTCACCGTTGTGCCTAAGAACTCTGAAAACTAATTTATTCCACAATTTTTCAAATACGTTAGTGAACAAAAAGCATCTCACTAGTGCCTTTTAAAATGCACTCCAAAAAAAGAATGAAATGTATCACCGAACATCAGTAAGTTATTAAACTTTTGGCCTAAGAAGGCCAAAAGTTTTTTAAAAGTTTCATTTTTTTAAAACTTTTTTTTTTTTTTAAGTTAGGCTTCCAAGTCTCTGTTAAGTATTGGAAACTGTTTTTCATTCAATCGACTTTTTAATCAACTTTTTAAAATTCAATGGAGTCTACTTGATTCTGAAAAAAATCTATGTGATGCTTATTTTAGTTGGTTAACTATGCACTCATATTTAGTGTAGCTAGCAGCCTTGTTTTAATTAGTCATTTTTCAAAATCCTTTCCATCCTTAACTTTTATGAGTTAATCTATATCTATATCAAATATATAGCTTTAGAATGTGTCTTTTAACTATGTTCATGACATTATGAGTTTTTCACAGCTGTATTTATGCTCATGCCAGTGAAGCAAAATGTACATGTTTTCCCCCCACGTCACCTGAATATCATTCCTTGGTTGATAAAAGTAGCCAGCTATATGCCAATGGAAAATAAATCTTTACAATATTAATAGGAATTATCGTGAGTAATGACAGCATAAAGAGTAACACCCATACACACGCAACCCTGCAAATGTGAGAATAGTCACTACTTTCTACCAGTAAAGTGTCAACATTCATTTACAATATTTAGTGCTTTATTAAGCTCTTTGCATGGCCATCACATTTCACAAATTATACCAGAAAGATAAATTAAAGTTCACAGAGAGTTTCGTGAATTCTACTGTCATTGAACAGTTCATTGATATGCCTTCTATTACTTACAATTCTTTTCTTGCCACAAAATGGTATGAATTGTCAAGTATATTCTAATAAGCAGTGATCTAGAAAGTTGTTTTTTCTTCATAAAATTTCCTAATAAAAATTGCCACTGAACGGGAAAAAAAAAAAAAAGAGTATTTTGGGAGAAAAGCCAGCAAAGAGCAAAATGGAACCTGGCAAGGTGTGACTGTCAGTAGAGGTGGCTAAAGCTTTCTGCTGAAGGGAGCTAGGATAATCCATGGGAATGAATCTCTTTAAATCCTGTCCACCACTTGCTCCAGACCTTATTAAATAGTTCAGAGGAAATTAATTTAAACATTATTCCTCTACATTAATTAATAATATGAAATGTTTAATAAACACAGATTTTCATGCAGGCAGAGCTCTTGGGAGCAGGCTGACTGACTTGGGTTTATCAGATAGTTTAGAAGAATAACATTGTCACATTGAACTAGATACCTTATTGAAAACTGCTGTTTTCTACCAGTTTCAGTCATTGTAGGAGAACAGGTCTGTTTTAATATTGTTTGCATTATAAAAGCATTTCTTTTTGTTGGAGGTGCGATGAAGCCAATTTTTTTAGTCAAGGCAAAATTTGACTAAAGATTTTAAGGGAAAGGAGAAAACGTATCCAATTGTAGAACAACAGTTGGTCTAACAGAAGTCCTATACTTATTGCTATGATTGTGTGCATTTTTTATATATAACTTGTAGCCCTATGTACATCATTAATTGCAAAAATTATGGAATCTATATGGAAAGAGGTAATAACCCTTAGGCACTTGGTTTCCATTGATAAACAGTTGTTGGTGCCTTTGAAAATCTTTCTTTTTTCTTCTTCTGTGCATTCCCCGATATAATCATGCATCTAATAATGAAATATAAAAAGTGTAATACTGGACTTGAGTATTTCAATGTCATAAGCCTTTAATAATGTGTGCTTTTTTGCGTACTTGTCAGCAATAGACGTATATAGTTTTTATTTTAGAAGCATTCCTGAAATCTTTGGTGTAGGTTTTTAGTAGGATTTTTTTGTCTTTTTGTTTTTCTAAAAACCCATTAGTGTTTGAGGAAAAATACCATCTGATGTTGCAATGAGTGGCTTCACCTTTCGGGGTAATGTTTAACCGTAGGTGTAAGTGTACGCAAACAGAAAAGTTTTTCTGTAAGAACTCTGTAGTTTTAGTCTAAGAAGCAGAGAATGTGTATTTTCATCATTCTCTTAATTATTTATGCTTAGCTAAGTTCTGCAGCATTTCTGAAGCAGAAAAAAAAAAAAAGGACTATCAAAATCCTTAGGATCGTAGTGCTACTTCCTATCACAAGCAACTGTGTTTTCTTATGCTGGTCATAAATGTATTAAACTAGGCTCTAAAAATGTTTAGGTTTGGTTCCTTGAATGCTGCCGTTTTTCTGCAAAGGCTCATAGACTAATCCATAATTTCCTGTCTTCTGCCTTGATGTACTATTGTCTGCTTTATTTTGTGCCTGTAACAAAACTGTCCTTAAGCTTATATGGCTCTTCTTTCTTTCCGTGGATTTACAGGAATCAGTAATCACCGTCTCAGACTTTTCCAGGACAGAAGTGTCAGGCTTCTTTCTGTCTTCTTGAAAAAGGACTTTTTGCTTCTATATTGATTTGCATAGTCCTTCCATTCCCATCTAGTTTGAATTCATGTTTGCTAAATATAAAGAACAAGAAGTGCTTAGAGTGTTCTACATGAAATCCCAGCAGTACCAGGGAAAATAAACACTAGTTACTGTTATATTCTAGTGTGTAATAGTACCACCAGTACAATACTTTCAGTTCCTTCTGTCTCTTCCTAAATGAATGAACTTTCCCTTTGTACTACAGAAACTGATGCTATTCCTATTATTCGAATTCTTAAGATAATTTAGTTCCTTCCTGGGTCACTTTCTGATGTCTTCCTTGTTGACTATAGCCTAGATCCACAGAAAGATCCAGGATTCAGGAAATACAGGATTCAGTCTTAAGTTTTAGGTTTGCTGTTTGTGCTGGGTTGCTCCCCATCTCTGAAGGCAGTGTCATTGTGAAGTACCTCTCTTTATCACTAGAAACCGTCACTGCAATTCTGCTACTGTGTGTGCCCCAAGCTTTGATAGAGAATTGAGTTTGATGCCAATTTAATTTTCAGACCAAGCTTTAAAGTATCTTTCTGTCAACTGCTTTCTTCTTATCCTTCCATTGCTTTCTGGGTTTTTTTTCAGCATTTATGTATTCTCTCTGGAATTTTGACAGGTCTCCTTCAGCCTTCCAAGATAAAAATTTTTGCTGCTCCTTTTCTTAGTCCCTGTTAATATTCTGTTTATTTTAATAATATTTTCTGACATTTCTGACGTGATTTATTCAATAATGCTGGGAGTTCTTCATTTCAGGTTTTGTCCTCTTGTTTAATATGGAAATTCTGAAGTAGTATTGCTCTAAAGAAATTACATTCTACTTCCATGTGCTGCAAATCAGTCTCTTAATCTGATTTTTTTTCCCTAACAACAGTCTCTTTTCATAAATGCTCACTGTTGGCTGAATATTTCTCTGATTCCTAGGAATTAATAATCAATAATCTACCTATTTTCCTTCCCTTGTCAAGCCTTTATTCTCTTCCTTTGAAGTTAAAAGCCTCTGAAATTGCACTACAAGAATCACTGGAAATAACATTTTCTTGACTATTTTCCCTAATCTAAACTTAATAGACCTGCTTTAGTATGAAACCAGCAGAATCATTGCTTTCCACATCCTTACCTAAAAATTAATAGAAATTTTTCCAAGTTTCCTCAGATTTGTATCTCATATCCTTACTTTTGTCTAACATGGCACGCTTTTGTTCACTGCCTACACTTTGATGACAAAACGTGATGACTTTGGTGGCTTATTGACTGATTCTAGGTAAGGTGCTTCCCACGTTTTTAGATCTAACCTCTCCTGGATTTGAAAGGAATTCCAGCATTTTTCCTCTCTGCTTTTCTTTGGTCCTTAAGTCATGGCATTCCATTGCAGTTCTCTGTATATTATCTTCATGTCTCCTTGGACTCTACTCTCCCAGGCTACACCTACGCTAGGAAACTAAACAGCTCTATGGCAATTGAGCCTTACTTTTCCTCACAGGTAAATAGCAGAGTTTAGTGCCCAGGCACTATTTCAGACTCTCCTGTCAGGAATCATTCCCAGTACACATTTTGCATGTGAGCACCTCATGTCAATGAGAGGATTTAACTTGATGGACATGGACTGTGCTATGACCCTTCGACTCTGACCCAGAAAATTATCCTTGGCCTATTTATGTGTGAGCCCATTTTTTAAGTACTAACAAGCCCAACTGTCCTCATCACCCTTTTCCCCTGTAACTAGTTTAATTTCTGTTCTTTGCCAGACATTTTTTGTGTCTTTCATGTTCTCCACTACAGCAAATCTCTTTGTTTGTCAAAGCAGTGTTTCTGTAGCCAAGGGTGTCTGAATTTCTCTTCACGCAAGTTACTATCTGCATTTCTGGGCATCTTTAGGTGTGTGAATATTTGAGCGTCACCTTCATTCTCTAAAATTCTCTGTTCCATCCCTCCTTGAACATCATCTTTCCTCAGACATTTTTCCCCTTATATTCTACTTTTTCAAATACGTAGCTTCATCCAGGTAGTCATCCAAAGATAATACACATTCTAGCTTTCTGGACCTACTCTCTCCTAACCATCATCACCTTCTCTCTATCGACCATAACTTTAAAGAAATAGGGGGAAAGTCCCATCCAAAGTAACCTGTTTGTAGACTATTTGACTGCTGACCATTTGGTGTTTCAATCTAATTCTACTTCTGTGCTTTGGCTGAGTTGGATGTCCATCAACAGTGATTAAAGGCTGAAAATTTTCAGCACCAGTTGAGCTAAGAGCTGGTAAGCCCATGTGTAACTTCCCTTCAGAATAACTTTTTACCAAAGTGTAAAGTCATGGGAAAATTTCACTTTCCCAACATAAATCTCAGGTAACTGAAATTCAGCATTAGACTTGATATTAATCCCATGAAACTGAATAATAAAAATGCTAACTTGAAATTTTAAGCACAACTTCCATTTGAAAGACTCAGAGAAGTTTTACATTCTGATTTTTACCTCCTTTAAACTCTACCATCCGTCAACAAGTAACTTCATTATACCCTCCGCGTTCTCCCTTAATCTACATTCTACGCTTTTGGGTGCATCAGGAATTACTTCACTTAAGGTACAGAAAATCAAATGTCTATCTATGTGGGCTTGTTGAGAGAAAATTCTGTGTGAGAACATACTTGAATCTTTTAAATTTATTTTTCAGCCCCATTAGACTCAGGCCTTATTAATTAGTACTTAGACTGAAGGATGGATTTTTATAGAATATAGAGTAGACATATAGAAGCAGATACACTCTTTCCCTGGCAATGTCAAGTGATTCAGAGAGATATGCTGGAAACTATCAGAAGGAGCTATAGAGTTATCTTGTTCTGAAGGGAAATTCTTAGTTCACATGCTCAAGCATGACAGTTTGGACCATTTCAAAACCATTGTCTGTGATGTAGGTGTCTGCAGGTAATCTAAATGTCTACGCTTGTGTTATACTCTGTGGAGATCTAAATGCTTAATCAGATGAGTACATAATGCTATCTGAATTTCCTTATGTTCCTCAAGTAATGGCAGCTATTTTATCAACAAGTGGATCTTAGCCTTTTGATGTGGCAGCTGGAAATGAGGCAAGATCCTCTAGGATATGAAATTACTTATGGTGTTCAAGTTTGCAGGTACATACATTGCATCCTTTCTGTATTCTGTTGTTGTATCTGCCTGCTTCAGTATCTTTAGGTTGTATTCAGATCATCAGCTCAGTCAAGGAAAGAAGTCTTCTTTTATGTCTTTGTAAAACTACTTCACAGTCCAACCAGAATAGGACTTCTAGGAGATAAGCAAAGTCAGGAGGTACATTAATAAATAGATTTAAACCAGAGATCTCAAAAACTACCTGTGGGTCATATTTATTCTTTGGTTTTGTTTAGTTAGATTAGGTTTTACATTCAGATATATTGCCAGCTTTCAAGTTCATTGAATGCAAGATTAAATAGGCCTGTGCATCTAGTATAATTTACACCGTAGTGGATTGTCTTGTTTGAGCTTCAATTGCTAGCTGAGATGGCTGCAAATCTCCTGTAAAATACATATATTATTTCCAGCCACCATACAAGTGTCCTTGATAGCCAAGGAGCTAAAAATACATTTGGCTGGCACTGTGTCAGGAATGGATTTCACACACAGGCACCCTCCAAATGTCTTCTAGTACTGCAAGAGTAGACCCTCAGTGCTTTTCATCTTTCTCTGTATTTCTAATTGGTTTGTGTGCCTTTATCTTAGCTCTTCTTATCTCCTCTTCAAAGCACACAATTAGAGTCTCTTGAGTCTCTCTCAGATAAGAGATGGTGTGGTTCTGACCTGTGTTTCTCTGATCCTTGGCTTTGACTACATGTTCATTGAACTGGAACCACTGGAACTGAATAATATCTCTGTTTGCTTCTCTTATTATTTTTATTGTTGCTGTTGAGAACATATAATTGCTTGCATTACTACAGTACTGATATAATATCTTAACACTGTTCTCCATTCTCTTCCTTCATTATATTACTTCTTTGCTTTTTTGCCCGCCTCTCCACATTGACCACAATCCTGAATTGCTCACAACTATGTGCACGTTCTCTGCCCGGCAAATCCTTACTGTTACAGTGGAATTCTTCTTACCTGAATTTAACAACTGAATATTGTAGGCCTGAAGTCTACACTAGACTTGGAAACAAGGTACAAATGTTGCATCATGAGCTTAGGGTGTGGGCAGAGGGATATTTCAGGAAGCCCCACAGTAAAGCACTGTGAGGTTATGCATGGTTTAATGCCACAAAAGTGGGCATTTTAAGGAGCTGAAGAGGTGTATGATAAGAATCTGCTAGGTTGTCCTAGCAGAGGAATTCCGGGGAGGATAATGGATTACAGGGGCTTAGTGAACAGGAAAATGAAGAGATTTCAGCAGTATAGCACTAAAGCAAGACTTAGAAAAATGCTAGCTACGAGGAAGAAGTAAAGATAACAGTGAGGTGGTGTGGGGTATGGGTAATGCACTGGGAGCAGAAAATAGGAAGCAGAAATGAAAGAACAACATTAGAAAATAAAATTCTTTAGGTGCAATTGTGGCAAAGAAAAATTAAATAGAGATACTGGATACAAGGGGAAAGATGGCAAAAGTTCAAGGAATAGAAAGCAAAATGGGGAGCAGTCAATAGAAAATAGCTGCTGAGAACATCAGGTGACAACAAGGAGGCAGCTTTAGAATAGAGCCAAGTCCTCGTATCAGATAGACTAACATAACTCCAGCATGGTCAGCTAATTCATTCTTGCACATAAAGTGACTCTTAGTGTTACATGTCTCTAAGAAACTCATTCTTTTTCGTTAAAATATGCCATAATTGGCATGCAAGTGTATGCCAAAAAGTCTAATTCAGAAATCTTCATTCTTGCCAACTAAATAAATAGATGTTTTATTTACCTTGATTAAGCATGTTTGCAAAGAACTTTTAAAAAAATTAACTTCTGAAAGTTTTCTTTTTGTTACTAAATAACATCTGAACTAATTACTATTTGAACAACAAGATGTTCCTTTTTTTTTTCCCTGAGCTCCAGCTGCTATTGAAAGATTAACCTTAACCTGTTTTCACAGTTTATACCTTATCTTAGTGTTAAATGAGGTTTGGTTTCATTTGAGTGATCAGCATAATGAATCACTGCATTGTTGATAGCAGAGGCAATTGGACAGTCAAGCACAAACATAAGACAAAATGCTCCATCTTCACTGAGCTCTTTAAATAAAGGAGTTTTAGCTCAAGTGGCAACTGCAGGTCATCATTATCCAGAGAGGCATGTTTTCAACAGATGTCATGGACTGATTTTCAAACCCTCAGACCCTGAAACAGAAGCTCTATACAGAAAGAATTCTGTGCCCAATGTGAGACCACAACCACATAATTTGATACTTAAATTTAGAATCCTGTTACGATGTCAGTCTAGCTCCTGGGACATCATCAAATGTGTAGAAAGGGCCAGCAAAGGGTAGCATGCTTATTTCTAGCACCACTCTTTCTGACTGTGTGCTGGAGTTAAAAAAATAACAGATTTTACTAAGAAAAATGTAGTAATATTGCAAATAAATTTTAACCAAAACTTCAGATGTGGAACCCCCTTGATTTTGTCATAAATCTGTTTTAATCAATGTATGGAAGTGTGTATCTGTAGACAAGTGAGGAAGTAACCATTCCACATGTAAGATGTTTACAGTAGAACTCTCATTTTCTGTGTGAAATAATAGAGACAAGTTAGTATTCTGAATAAATACACCTCTCTCATTCTGATTTATATTCCATCAAGGTTGTAATTCATCAAAACTGAACTTCATTTGCAAACATGTACCTCTTATTAATACGGCTTTTAGGAGGCACATTCCCTTCTTTGGCAATACAATAACAACAAAAAAAGTCTCATCCTAGTTAGATGACTGATAATTTTCTTTTTTTTGGATCCAAACTGATAATATTAGAATCACAGAAACACAGAATCAAAGAAGTAAAATAAAATTAAATAAATTAAAATTTCATGAAGTACAGCAAATGCTTTAAGCTTGACAGCGTATTTTAGATAACTTGTTCCTGTGATAAGGAAGTATGTAGTATGTTTATGCCCCACAATATTGCCCCATATATTTTCCCATAGAAGTAAGGATACAATTATTTCATGTAGTAATTATATTACATTTATATTAAAATATATTAAAATATATTTAAAATATTATTTCCACTCCTGTTAGTTGTATGTTAATCTAGGCTGGTATATTGAGTTTAGAAAGGAACTCAGACAGAGAGTAAAAAAGTCCTTTCTTCTCAGATGCGTTCTAAAAATGAAGAATTTTGGATATCATCAGTAGATTTGTGCTGTTTAATCAGCAAAATACTCGGGTATATGGTTAAGCAGGAGACCTTTCAATGATACGGTCTATGTTTAGAGATAAAAGGCAGGTTTTTTCTCAAATCTCTGTGACTCTTGGCCTGTCCTAGATCTTAAAATCACAACCACCACAATAATGTTTCTAATTTTGAAAACATTTTTACCCAGGGAAGGGAACTGAACCCACTGTTTATTAAGGTTAAATTTTCAAAGGTAACCAGAAAGTGAAAAACCTTTGATGTCAGTACCAATAAGATGAAGAGCATGTCCCCTTCCTTCTAACTTTTCAGAGCCTCAAGCTCAACAGGTGCAGTTCATCATCCAGGAATGAGAATTATAACCTGGTCAATACAGAGATTGAAGTTCAGTCCCCACCTCACAGCCATATCTACTGTCGTCACTCTTATGGCTTTGTGTGTTTCGTTTTCCTTTCGGGTAACACCATGCAAGAGCACTGACTTTTTTTTTTTTTTTTCTTCCTTATATAGCATCTGCACCTCAGTAAAGGAAAAAATTATGCATAGATATGTCTTTCTCCTCCTCAGATGAGACACTGCGTAAACCTATTTCCTTAACTGTCATAGTGAGTTCAGTCCACAGACACTTCCTTGTTGCCTTCCAGCACCTGGTGTGTCACGGGGCATCTTCTGCAGTATTAATTATCTAACATTAGGAGAAAGCTGGTTGTGAGGGCTTCCTATGCTCTGTAGGGCAAGTTTGTTTGTTTGTGGTTTTATTCCCTATTCCCTGCTAATATAAAGATGGATTTTTTTTCCCCTCTCCAAGGAGAACAGTTCCCTAAAAAGACTCAGGAGTGATCTAGTAAAATTCCATATAATATTGTGAAGAAACCTGTGATGCACAATATCAGTCAGTTAAAACTGATGGATCAAATTGATGGATTGGCTTAGAGAGAGTGAAAGCGACCTGTCAGACTCTTTGGCTTTGAATTATTATTGAACAGCTCTCAAAAGCAGAAAGAAAAATGGACTGCTCAGAGTGGTGGAAAAAATGAGCTCCCAAAACAACTGGAAAATATTTAAACATTACTCCTCAGTGTATTTGTGAGCAGCAGAAGCCAGCAAAAGGTGCTATTACCATGAATGATAATTCTTAATTTAAAGCTTCCATTTAATTCAACTGCAGAAGGCTCAGTATTTTACTACAGTGTGCTTCTTTGAGGAGCATGGTATTCTGTAGAAAATTGACATGTGACAGATAAATATTTGGAAAGAAATAACAATAATCATTTAAAAAAACCCAAATCTGAAAGAAAGAAACTGTTTCTGTTTTGATTAATTCAGCTTGTAAGTCTGGAAAACAAATTGAGTCTGTGAGAAGTGGCCAGATGCAGAGATGAGGAAAAGCATCATAGAAAGCACAGTGGTGGTGTGAATTAATTTTGGGAAAGCAGTTGGAATTTTGCAGACAGGGATGGCATCCTGTGTACATGAAAGCCTGTGGAGACAGCATGAGCTCCAGCAGTATGAAAATGATGGAGAGTCGAAACCATGGGAGAGATGAAGCAAAAAGGTGCACAGAGTTTCAAGTTGGAGTTCTCAAAAACCATGGCTCACTGAACCACTTATGTCATGAATACAATATTTTGGCAGAGCAGGCCATACTGAAACATTACAACCTGGACAGAAAGGATGACAAAATGCCACTGGTTCAGTGGAAGTTACTAGAACAGCAGCATGTAATTTTACTACAGGAAATCCCCAGATTGTCGTTGTGAGAGTAAATGGGTTATTTCTTAGTCTTACCTTTTTTGCAGATGCACTGAACATCTGTACCAGAAAGAGTATTATTAATACTTAAAGAGACAATACATGATCAGTCTTCCAGTGGTGAGCTAAAAAGCAAGCATTTGAAAGGAAAGTATGAACAAATAAGAAAGAAACAGGGAAAAAATGCTTCATCAAGCACTTCATGATGTCACCTTGTTGATGAGAGAGAATAAATTAGATGTTTGCAACATCTTTGTAGGAATCTCTTGGCAAAATTCAAAACTGAATTTAGAGACCCAACCTACCACAGTTTTGAAAAGCAAATTTCTTTACCGAATGACAAAACAAAATGAAGGAACTGAGGAGGTTTAATACTTTTGAGAGGAGAGTATGAATAAAAGATTCAAAGGATTCAGTACATTTTCTTGTTAGTGCTAAAAGAAGTCAGACTCTTTGCCCAAGAATATACTCAAAAAAACTAAATAAATATGTAAAAAGGAAACATTTTCCACTACCTACAAGGAGAGAAATTCTGGAGGAGATGGCTTATGCCAAATATTTTTCTACTCTTGATGCCTCAGCAGGCTTCTGGCAGCAGTTCTTAGACAAACAGAGGGTATGTTTATGCACCTCCAACACCTCCTTTGGGAGACACAGTTTCCCCCAATTGCCACTGGGTTATAGTTAGCACCATAGGTGTTTCACCAGAAAATACAACCATTTTTCTCTGATGAGGGACATGCTACAACCTAAACAGATGACACTGTGAACTGGGAAACACAGTAGAAGACTAAGACCAATGTTTCCCAAATAACAGGAGTGCTGGGCCTTGACCTGAATGAGAGAAAAATAAATGTGAACGCCACATAGTGGGTATATTTCTTAGAAGAGAAAAGAAGAAAGAAGGAAGAAAATGGAGAGAAAAGAAAAAGGGAGAGAAAAAAGAAAGGAGAGAGACAGAAGGAAAGACAAAAGGATTCTTTGGAATATAAGTAGGAAGGAATATAAGGAATATACTAAGTAACTTAGTACTAACCATAACTGCTTTCACAAACTGTTTTGTTGTCTGTCCAAAATCATTGAATGAAAAGGAGATGCAAAACTCAATAAAGTGTTTCAATGAGTTAAAGAACTCTTATCCTAAGACTATGCAACAACCTCGCCTAACAGTACTCAAAACATCTGACCAGTCTCCAGTGAGAGACAAAGAAACTCTCAGTATCACCAAGCAGACAAAAAGACTACGTTCTATAATATATCATGTCATGTATATAATATATGTGCACACATAATATATACAAAATATTTATATATATGTATATGCACTATAGAATATATAATTAAAGGTTACTGGAATGTCTCTAATTATATTAGTATTAAGAAAACTATTGTTACCATTGGCAAAACAGGCACAATAAAGTAGCTCCTGACTGGAAGACACAAGTGTAGGAAGGAGTGAATTCGGTTTCAGATGAGTGATTAGATGCAGATTTCTCTGTGCAGTTGCGGAAAAAGGTGAAGTCTGAAGACAGTTTCATAAGATAAATTGTTCTTTTAAGAAACAAGTTTAGATTCTGAATGTCAGAACTACAACTAAGAGTTTTCAAAAAATAAAGTGTTAATGCACGATGGGGTTTAGAAACAAAATTTAAACTCAAATCAGTTTAATAGGCTCAGTTAATGTTTGAGTGTTAAATGGGTTTTTTGTTCAATTCTATACCTTTAACAATTCCACAATTGCTAAGGCTTCCACAGCATGTCAGAGATTTTGCACATCCATAATATACACGCACCTATTATCTCTCTGTATAAAATTAATTCAGCGTATCGGAAGTATTGTCCTACTTCCTACATTTCCTAAGACCATTGATTCAGTCCATACGCAATACGTCTGATGAATGCACAAAGCAATGGGCTTTGTGACCCAGAAGAATTGTAATGAAAAGGAGAGGAATAAAACCCAAGGGAAACAAGTGATGCTCAAGACAATTGCTCCCCACCCACCGACCGATGCCCAGCCCATCCCTGAGCAGTGATCAGCAGCTCCCAGCCGACTTGCCTCAGTTTATGCACCAGGCATGACATTCCTTGGTATGGAATATCCCTTTGGCCAGTTTGGGACAGCTGTCCTGGACATGCTCCCTCACAGGTTCTTGTGCACCTCCTCAGTGGCAGAGCATGAGACTGAGACACTGAAAAGATACTGACTTTGGATAAACATTACTTAGCAAAAAGCAAAACTTCAGAGAGTTGTTAGCATTATTCTCATGCTAACTCCAAACCACAGAAGAAAATTAACTCTATCCCAGCCAAAACCAGGACACTAGGTAATACAGCACTATAAACCTGTCACAGCAGATTGGTGCACTCATGTTACCTGCATGCTTATGGGCTGAGTCATAACTTTTGTAATCTTTTGATAGGCATGCAACGTGATATTAATACAATTAGGTTCAACTTCAGCCCAAATAACCACCTGAAGGCAGTGAGGAGACACAGGCAAAATAGGGAAATAGCTGTCTCTGAATGCTGGGCACTCCAGAGCTCTATTTATCTGCTGTGCTACAGTGAATAAGTAAATAGATTTTAAGAAATAGTCAAAGCCTTTATGTTTGAATGCAGAAACAAATCAAATACTCTGAACAAAATGCTATCTTTGTACAGTCTCTTTGGTACAATCATACTATAGGAAAAAGTCATTTTTACATATCACAGCACATATTGGGGCAGCTGTGGACCCAAAAGTAAGCAACAAAATGTTGCTTTTTGGAAGTTAAAAATAAAAATCTGTTACTGATTTATTCTGTCTGTGATTGGTGTAAGCCAAGGACAGAAATCAAAATAGTAAAATCAAAGAAATGCTTTCTTTCTGATGCCTCCAATGCCGATGAATCCATGAAAGGAATTTTTGCAAGAAACGTCTATTAAATGGCATATTTTGTGTTAATGTCATCAGACAAAATCCTGATTACAAGAAAGATGCCTCCCTTATTGGAAAATACAGGCCATCATACATCAGTGGTTACCATTTGGCTGAGCTGATGTTAGGAGTTACATGATCTCAGTGCACCCTGGGAAATGTAATCCAGCTATTAAGTCCAAGAGAGAAAGAGTATGAAGAAATATGAGACTTTAAAGATAACTACCATGATGTATGGTAAAACAGTAACATTGCAGGGTTATAGAAATTACTGCTTAGCTAAGGCAAAATTTGATTTTTGATTCAACAAGCTAAGGAAAAATATTTAAATATGTGAATGTCAAAACATTTCCATTTGATCAGATATATGAAAATTAAATTTACTGAACAAAATGTTCTTAAATATTTCCATAGTCAATTTTTTTGGTGCAGTTAGCTTTGATAAATATGAATAAAGAAAGAATTCAAACTACTAGAATTTCTCATGACATAAACTCTGTCTTTTTTGCCAATGTACATATGCCCTAAAAAGGGGGGTTTTTTTGCATTTAATCAACTTTATCTTCTTCATAGGTTTATCTTCTTCATTCAAATAAAATTTATCATCTTTTTTTCATATTTTTGCTGTTATTAGCAAACAAAAATTGAAACTAAAAATAAGGAAACAAAATAATTATACAGAGCTTACTTTCAACATAGGCATGACCTGTTTTACCTGAATATTGTACATCAAAGTATTTTTTTAAAGGCATATGACAAATTTTAAAGGCATATGTTCCAAATTTTGTTTCAATCTCCTGCCAGTATTTGCAAAATATTCTCATTTTCTCAACTCCTCATATTCTTGAGCCTCTCAACATCTATACTAAAGTATGATGCAGTGATAATTTCTTCCATCTCTAACTTATGCATTGTAATCACTCTTATGTAGATGTGGTACCTTTATTTGAATACATTGTTAGAGTCTCTAGCTGGGGGATTTTGCTGTTAAAACTCTGCTTAAGGAAAAGACTAGTGAACTGGAAGAGTGACTTATCTCCAGCTCAGTCTTCTGCCTTCATTTAAGCCTGGGGGCAGCATGCCAGTGTTTGAGGGACCGTATCCTACCACAGTCCTTCGATCTGCTGTCTCAGTGGAGGTGGGGCATGGAGACCCGCTTTTGTGGCAGCCAAGACACAGCCGTTGTTGATGTGCTAGAAACAGTGGATGCACCTGAGAATAATCACGTAGGAATTAGAGCTTGTCCCCTCAAAAGGTGGCAGGACCAGAAGCACAACTCAAGTGCATCTACACCAATGCGCACAGCATGGATATCAAATAGGAGGGTCTGGAAGCCGTTGTGCATCAGGGAAGTTATGATATAGTGGCCATCATGGGATGGGATGACTTGGATTACTGGACCACCATAGTGGAGGGCTCCAAACTCTTCAGAAGACACAGGCAAGGAAGAAAAGGCACTTGGGTAGCCCTGTATTTTAGGAGTGTTTAGATTCATCATGAAATCATAGAGTTCACAAAATGATAGTTTTCGATTCTCAGAGGAGAAAGGATGGGAAGCTAGCAGGAATGCTCACTGAGCCACTGTCAATCATTTATGAACAGTCCTGACTAACTGGAGAATTCTCAGTTTACTAGAGGTTAGCTCAATGATCTTAGAGTTTTTTTCCCAACCTAAATGTTTCTGTGACTATCAGTAACCAAAGCAGGGCATGGTGTGGAGCACAGTGAGGATCTGGGACTCTTACCTTTGGACCTTTGGCAATTTGCTCTGAGCTTTCTAAACTGTTTGACTCAGCTGCTTGCTACAGACTATATAAATGGAGGTCCAAGTCAGAAGGCTCACTCTCCCTCTGAGGCAGCAGGGAAGACTTGAAGAGGGAAGAAAAAAGAGGAAAGGAAAGAGCAGCAAGAGGGACAGGGGCTCACCATGGGCCCTGTGCAGCTCTTGCTGCTCTCCCTGCTGCTCAGCAGTGGTGTTCTCACACGTAAGTACTCTCTTTTATGTCAGTGGTCTTTACTCCTTTATTTGTGACCCCATTAAAACAACAATATTGAAAAATAATCAAAAGGATCATGGCTTATAGAATTAGAAAGGTTAGTGTGTCAAAAATATAATTTCTTCCCTTCATAGGAATGGGCAGTCGTAGGAGGACCTCAGTGTAGAAAAGTCATGGATGTTGCCGCATGCCTTTTGAACAGATTTAATGTATTTTGCAACTTGTAAGGCATTCACTGTTTTTCTGTAGCATTGTCTTTTTAAACCTTCATGGAACTACTGTAGCTTGGACATACCATGCAGGCTTAGCCCAGCTGCTGCTAACTTATTCTGCAACAAATGTGGAGAGACAGAGCAGTAAAGCAAATTGTGTTTGGCAGGCAGTTTAAATGCAATTTTGTATTGAAGGCACATGGTCATCAGTAAAAGAAGTAGGCCAGTAGAAGGTTCTTTCCTAAGATCAGAACCGACAACCGAGATCAATATGATGCTATGGGTTGTGAGCCATCCTTGCTTCCCCACAAGTGGCCTTTTAGAATACAGGTCTCTAGTGTTACATAAGGCTTCAGGGAGCCTAAGGGGAAAAGTGAGTCTAGAGCTAATTATGCAGGTCTGGTTTTATATGAAGATCTAATTCATCATATATACATCTTTGTTGAACTAATGTTCTATTCCTGACTGACATTACACAAATGTATTGCTATACAATAAACCTTGTTTCTAATTGTTATTAATAATAGTATTAATTTATTTTAATAGCAGTAGTAGTATTTCTGATGCTATGGTTGTTACTGTGACTCATGTTACAGACTATTTCTATAGAGTGGTCTACTTAGAATTTCCAGAATGAAAACTTGGAAAGTGTGCAGAGAACATTGTGGAAAGTGCTGGCCTTCCTGTGTGATATCCCAAAGAATGACATAGCATTCAATAAACGCAAAAATATACTAGATTATGTTTAATTTAATTTAATTCTATTTTATTTAAATATAGTTATATGGAACATATCTAAGACTGATTGGAGCAAGTGATTCTTCTTAACTTCAACAGGCTTCCAACCGGCGTTCTTTTCCTCCAAAGAATGAACTCTCAATAAAGAAAAGCTTTATTGGCAGAGAATTTTAGTATTAACCTTCAAAGTTCTCCTTTTTTTAAACATACAAAAACCAAAGTATAGTCATTCATCCATTTTGCAGTATTTTTGTGTGGTCAAATAGACTAAAATTTAAAAGTAAAGTATGTTATATGGTACATTGTATCTGTTTACCTCTACATTTTGTGTCCATCATTTATAAACTACTTTACATAATATAGAGATTTAAAAATACTGATCCTTCTCAGTTTAAATCAAACTAATTTAATTCCATGATAAAGATCTTATTCTGAGATTTTACTTATATATCAAGGCAACTGCTTGTACCTCTCTTTAGATTTGGCTCTGTACTGTCAATGTTAATGGTAGCTTTGTTATTTACATCAGTGGCCAAACTACATCAGAAGTTGGTATGAGTTAAAAAGGTCTTACAACCGCGATGTAGTACTTACATTTACATATCCATAGCCCTTGTTTTACAAATTTTTTTGTAAACAGATTTCCAACTTTTAATGCTTGTTTGTTTGGATTTTTTACAGAAGAAGAATCACCTGAAAATGGAAATCCAGGATGTTCAAGTAAGTGATTTCTTGCATTTCCTTTTGTTATCTTATGTCACTATTTTAACTGAATACATCTTTCCAAGCCTGACTTTGCCTAATCTTTTCTTCTGAAGTAACTTAAATGAAAGTGATGGTAATATTCTCAAGTCCTTCTTGCCATTTATTTTAAGTATTCAGTTATCCATTAGGCTTGGTTCAAATAATTTTAAAATTTCCCTAAGACTGGACAAGCTGAGGTTAAGTTTCCGAACTTTCTTAAAGTTCCCAGAAACTGCTTTCCGTTGGTTTTATGGGTTTGGGTTTTTTGGTTTTTTTTAAAAAATTTATTTCTTAATTGTCAGATGCAAATTCCTTAATCTAGAAATCCCTGGTTATCAAATGTGAAGCTTTAACAGTGAGGTTATGTACACTACACTTCAGTGTGGACTGAATCTCAAATTTTATTTACCTTTCACAGCTGCTACTAAGCCCACAGAGTTGCACTTAGATATCTAACTAAATACCTGTAGAATAAATCATCAACTCTGAGAGCAAGGACAGCAATTTCTTTAAACAAGCCGAGAGTCAGGAAATGCTGACTTTATGTGCTATCTTTGTAATGAACTCTGACTGGCCCTGACTGCTCGGTTAGATACATAATGTTCCACCACAGGGTCAAAGTACTGAATGAGTTCGTTTGTTCTTAGTCTTCAGGGTTTATTTTTTTTCCTATGTTGGATGCTTTAGCACCATCTCCAGGCAATTTGGTTTACTTCAGATGCCTGAACCACCTCAAAGACTGCTGGCCTTCATTGCCAATTTCTTGTTTATTTTTTGATACAATAAATTATTTGTTATTTGTATTTCTAAGCTTATCATTTCTCTATTCCTTTTTCATTGATTTCTGTTAAAAAGCAGGACATGAAGCAATAATTTTCACTTTAGCAATGTAGATACTGGTGTTGCAATTTTTTCTGGGTACAGTTATAGACCAGGATAGCCAAAAGTGACAGGATTAGTGATGAATCTTTTAATAGCAGCTAATTTTAGGGTTCAATAAATAATTTAATTAATTTTTCAAATGTTTTTAAGATGCTGATTGCTGTATGACACCTAGTATTTATTGCAATAATTCTGTTTAGCAATTACATGAAAATAATCTCAGCTAAAACATTATTAAAGTATGTAAAGCTTATAAAAGAGATAGTGCAGTGAGGAAATAAGAGATTTATAGTACTAATTTGGTGTCCTCCCTGTGTATGAAGTGGTGTGACATTAAGGGCAAGGTAACATTGCCATTGGCCTCTGACATGGCAAGAATTTGACAAAAGAAGAGTAAGCTACATTCATGCAGGCAGAGGCAGGCAAAGTCATACAGACTTGATGGTGGGCATTTGGGTTTGCAGCGGGATTACGTATCTTTGGGTTTTCCATAAAAGTAGGTCAGGACTCTGTATGGTCAGGCAGTCACAAATAACCACAGAGGAGCAATTTAGGAAATTGCCTTTCATTCAGGATCTCAACAGAATCACAGTTCCAGTGAGTTGCTCAGTCTAAACCAAAGGAACAATAATTTCTGCTTCAGACTGATGTAAAATGCTCCAACACAGACACTTCAAGTGCCTCATCGTCATCTTTAGTTTAAAACAATGCCTGCAGTTTTAGTGGGAGTGAATTGTGATTGAAGATATTGTTTGGCTTATGATACTCATTCTAGACACCAAAGGAATGTCTTACATCCCTGTATTTAACACTGAGACTATTTTTTTTTTCATTCTATTTCTATTACCACGTTCATTCCTGCTTGCAGTGTTTAAAATTACAGATGATTGGCTCTGAGGGCAACAGGGAGAGGTTAAATACAGGTGAAATTGATTCTTTTGAGGAAGCCTATTAGGTTTTGGGGCTTTCTTTGATAGAAAGAGAAACACCTCTGGAAATACTCCCTCCTGCCAGTGTCTTAGTCATAATTTGGTGCTTTTCCCTTGTTCTGGATGCTCTTCATAGAACTAAAGCTTATGCTCATTAAAAATAATCTACCCTAGTAAAATTTCCTGATCTAATAAGTGAATTGGAGTAAATCATATTTCAGAGAGTCAGAAGCAGAAAGATTCTCCATAAATTCAGGTGAAATTGTATTGAGGAATGGTAGTTTTGGTGTTCTGTCTCTTTTTGTGGTTTTTTTTTGCTTTCAGTCTCAGTCATGTGATTGGTAAAGCAGCTCCTTGTATTTGCATTATGATGGAAAGATCTGAGCTGAAAAGAATCCTTTTATTACCAATTTGAAAATTACTATTTGATTGGTTCAATTTAGAAGCCATAGGGTAGTTTTTAAAAGAGTTTCATACTTCAAGTTTTCTCCTGTTTTTCTCATTTGCTTTTTGGGCATGATTTGAAGGACAGGTGGGATCATATTGTCAGATCCCGCCTGAGCAGTGGACCCCAAAACTTATGCTGCTCCCACACGCTTTGTCTTATGCTTCAGAAAGTATCCAACTGACATGAACGCATCACTTCTCTGTCTGAAAGATATTCTCTAAAAGGAAATAGTGGGAGCATGGGTCTGCATGCTTCCTTTTTCTGGCATTCATTTTAGTTACACAACATTAAGCATGTACTGTAAGGATTACATATGTATATCCTACCCAGGTCATAAAACTCCTCTCATTTTCCCAATTGCAGAGGATGCAACCAGATTTAAACCCCTCAGGAAATATATTTACTCATATGAAGCAGAGACATCAAGTGGGATCACAGGAACAGCAGATTCTCGAAGTGGTTCAAAGATCACTTGCAAGGTAGGCAAAGAGGAGAAAATACCCCCAGTTGGGGAATGTGTACTTAACAACATGGGAGCCGGCAGCTGGGGAGCATCTTTCAATGATTTTCCAAACAAGATCATCCTTTTGAAGGGCACATATTGAGAATCATGAAGACTAAGCTCTCCCTGTTCGAGAGAGAGGGCACTGAGAATGGCAGAAGTCCTTCATACCTCTGTGCCAGTGCATTTCAATCCCAGTCTGGCTGTACTTTTACATGAGAAAGGGGCAAGACGGTACTTCAGTTTTCCTTAGCTCCCAGGCTCAGTCTACCAATGTCAAACAATTCTAGACGTTGAATAAAAATAACTCATTGATGCCATGAAGATCACATGAGAGCCTGCTGATGGTAAGTCAGGACAATACCAGGACTGTAGGAGTAAAAGGTCCCATAGGCCATTTAGCTACCCAACATCACCTTATCTTGCCCAAAACTTTCTCATCATGGTATTGGTTTTGAGGGGTTTTTTTCCTGAAATGGAGTAACTGGGAAAAATATTTTTGTTTAGCACGTAGAGTCTAAACACATTGATCAGTGTAATGACTCAAGTTTTCATACAGTTCTAATACTCAAAATTCTCAGGAACTAAGTTTCTCATTTAGTATGCTCCATGCCATTAGCCAAGCAAGTACTTTCCCTCTTATCTCCTCCATGGAGTTACCTTAAGCTATTTAGAGCACTTTGGAGTCTTTCCCAGCAGCTGGTAGCAGGGCAATCTTGACATTTTACAAAACCCAAGGAATTTTCAAAGCAGTAACTATGTGATCCTGGAAATGTGATAATGCAAAAGAATAACATATAATATTTTTGTTTTCAGGTTGAACTGGAAGTACCCCAGCTATGCCGCTTCATCCTGAGGACAATGCATTGCTCCTTGAGGGAGACATTTGGTGTTGACACTGAGGGAAGGACTATCCTGAAAAAGTCCAAGAACTCTGAGGACTTTGCAAGTGCCATGTCCAAGTAAGCAATATCAATTATCATTAATACTTGTGACCTTAACATGGAACAGACTACAGTGTTAACAGTCCACCCTGATTATGTTTTTTTAGACATGGAACACATTTCATGATAATATGGTAAATTTATAAGCTGGTTCCACAGCAAAACTCTCCCTGATAACCTTAGGGTTAACATAGTTCCCAATTGCCAGTAGGGAAGGGATTTTTACATACAACATTTTCACCTGGAATGGTTTCTTCATTTCTGTCATCTACATCAAGAAGTTGTTGGGTAGTGCCCCGAAATATTTTTGCAAGTGAAATTATTGTTCCTTCTTGTAAGCACATTCTCAAATGGCTGCATGCAGCCAGTTTAAGATAATTTTCCTTTGCTAATAGACTGTGCAATAGAAAGGCATTTGAGACTGAATTCCAGATTTCCAATCCCGATCTCTAATGGCCTCTATAGCTAATCTTTTCCTTACATATATGCTTTTGTAACTTATTTCTACTAGTCCCTCCACCCAGCTGGTCTCTAGTGCTTGTCAGAGCATATTTTAGTCATGCACCTTCATGTTGCTTTCAATGCCTCAGTAGTCATCTTGTCTCACCAGCCATAGATCTCAAACCAACTTGAGACAGTGTTAAAATATGTTTTACAGAAAATAATTAAGGTTTTTTTTAAATACTCCAACTAGTAGAGAATCTTTCTCATCATTTTCTAGCCTATCGCAGTAGTTAATAATTACCTCATTCTAAAAATTTACTTATCTCCTCTACGAATTTATGCAATTGCAACTTTCAGCCATTGCTCTTGGTATTTGCTTGCCCTTACATAACGTAATCTGGTGAAATCAAAATGTCCTTGGTTAGAATTTTGCTGCTTTAATAGTAATACTTTCTGTTAGTAATAGCAGTGAATAGCAAATAATGATAGACCAAGATAAACATGATGCTTTATCTCTAGCCCAGCAGGTTATTGATAACATGTTCTTCACTGCATGGCTTTAATATGATTTCATACTAATGTTGTTTTTCTGGGGGGCAGGAATGAGCTAAAATTCAGCATTCAGGATGGAACAAAAGTCAAGCTGTATCCAGAGAAGGATGAGCCTTTGAATGTACTGAATCTCAAGAGAGGTATCATCTCATCTCTCCTTGTGCCAACAGAAACAGTGGAAAACATAAAAACAATTCCAATGGTATGTCTTTTGAAAGCATTCACTTTATTGTGTTAACCAATGGAAAAAAGCTCACCTAGACAGAGTTATTCCTGAACATCATTTTCAAAAGGCCTGGACATTCAGATCAGAAGGGGTGCCTTTCAACTAGATCAGAAAATGTCTGACAACATGAGCAGAGACAATGATTTCTTTCCTCTTTCCAGGATACTGTATATGGAAAATGTGAAAGTGAAGTTGAATTCAAATCCAGAAAAGGGAATGTTGCAGAAGATATTTCAATTACCAGGTACCTGAAAGGCTGCGACAACTTCAGTCCCATTAGAGATCATGTCAGCCCTATTGCCATTGTAAAAGGACTAGTAAGTATGCCATTAAAATTATATAATGTAACATTTTTCACACCAGCCCTTAAAATGATAAACAACCACTACCATGACTATGTTTTATATTTGTTTTCTGAAAACGTAGTTTTCTGCACCCTTCCATTAGATCAGACTGTGGTGTTGTTGGCTGTCAATAGAGAAAAACAGATGCAGAGCAAGAGTGTAATTACCTTCTTTCATGTTCTTCTCTTTTTTAAAGGAGAGCTTTTCATATATGGAGTTAGTACTATTTATTATTTGATAACATATCAGGGCATAGCCAAAGTTTTAGTTTTGTGGGTCAAAATTTTCAAAATTCCAATTTTATCTAAAACATGTGGTCCACCAAAACTCTAGTGTATGTGAGGTCCAGGAGGAGAGGGCTCTAGATGCCCTGAAGTGAGTAGTTTGACAAACTGTTCAGTCTACGTGTTAATCCACAATGATCAGATGGGGTTGCTTGCATTAATATTTTCAGATTTCTTTCTGATATGATGGTTACTGTGCTTTTGGGTTTTTTAACTTAAAAAAGAAAGTTTCATATAATGCTGAAAACAGATTTTACAATTCCTGCCACTTTTACAGCTCTTTGTAGAAGTCTTTAAAATTACAAATATATGAAAAATATAAAAGCTAAAATCCTAAAGCATCAGTGTCATGAGACTGAAATTAAAGAGACCATGAGTTGTTACAAGGGTACTGAACTATTCCAAAAATTACAAATTGGTTTTATGAAGGAGCTTTTGTTGTAGGCAGCAGGGGATCAATCATGAAGTAACTACTAACCCAAACACCTCAATAAGGCCTGAGGGAACATTTCAGTGGGATTTTTGTCTGAGAAGAGTCTTAAGTCGAAAGATTGTTACTGGCACAATTTTGTCTTTGTGCAAGAATGATTCCAGTTATGCACCTTCATTTCCAATATGTAACTGTTAATCTTAGAGTAAAACTGTTCCAGCCTTTAAAACTATGATTGTTTCCTATTCTATTCAGTAAGCAGGCTGCCAAACTATTTATTTTACAGAACAGCCCATTATCTACCCTTCTGAAGAGCACTCAGTTCTGTCATTACAATATTGATGCAAAGAAAAGGCACATAAGAGATGCTGTCTGCAGTGAAAAACACCTGTTTCTGCCTTCCTCATACAAGTAAGTAGGTTGCTCACTGTTTATCATTGGCCTTTATTTATAAATATCCATTTTAAATGGTGATGTATCGCATTCTGCCCTGACTTCATCCCGAAAAATACATTTTAGTTTTAAGAAGGCAGGAGGCCTGTCAAGACCTCTCAAAGGCACTTGGACTCAACTAAAGCACTGAATTTTTCTTTCTTTCCTAGAAATCGTTATGGTGTGATGACAGAGGTCAACCAGACCCTGAAGCTTGAGGATACCCCAAAGATCACTAACAAAAATTTTGATGGAGGTATAGCTGCAGTTCTCAATATTATAAATACAGAGACAAAATACAAATACAGGGACAATTTTTTTTAGTGAATTTTTTTATAGTGAATTAATTAAAGATGAAGGAACCAAATAAATTCATATTTTTAAATGAAATTTTATCAACTTAGTAAGGGAAAAGTTTGAGTATAAAATGGGAAAACCTGAGAAGTTTATAAACACCACTAATTTTAAATAATCCTTGTGTTTTCGTTTTAATTCTAAAATTATTCTTTATAATTAAAATTGTATAATTTGCTTGAAAATTAATTTTAATCTTATTGGAAATTAGTTTAATGAACCCTTTTCATCTATCCTTAATTTCTTATGCATCTTTTAGCTTCAGTGCCAAATTTAAACAATCCATTATTACTATATATTTTGTTCTGAAATATGCTTTTCTCACCTGCAGTTGTTAATCCCACTCAGAACATATTTCTTAATACATGTATTTCTTAAAAATTGAAAAAGCAAACTATTCTGGTATAAGAGATGTTAAGGAATAATCTTCATAAAAATGTAGAAGAACGTATGCAAATATTCAACTTCTGGGACAATTACATTAAATTCCACCCCATTATTTTTGTAAACTCTTAGGTGTCTAAACTTCAGCAGTTACCATATAAAATAATGGACAGACTTTGTATTTATAATGAATGTATGACAGAAGATACAAATTAACATAGCTCCCTGATAAAGACATAAAGAATGCAATTTTTTCCAATTTCTAGATGCACTGGAAGAGAAGGGACTTGCACTGGAAAGTACACATGCCAGATTCCCCAGGCAGGGCGATGCTGTTCTGAAAATCCTGCAGGAAATGCAGAAACTTACAGCCTCCCAGGAGAACCAGCAGAGAGCAAGACTCTTTTACAGATTTGTTTCTGGGCTGAGAAGTTTACATAACAGCACTCTTGGCTCTCTTGTACCAAAGATGATGGAAACCTCAAGGTATGTTACAGCAGTTCACGCTGCAAGAACACCACACACCAATGCCATGGCAAAACCACGCTATAGCTGATGATCTGCTGCAAATTATTTTAAATCAGAGGTGTATTAGATGTAAAGAGTGGCTTTCAGAAAGGTAAGTAGTATGAGAACTATCCAGAGAGGAAAATGAGAGAGTGTAAAGCCAACTGTGTGTGCCTGACACAATCCTTTGGATGCGTTTTTACAGGCAAATACCTTTCATGCAGCTTTGCTGAAGGACAATGGCTGTAATTCCAAACTCCCAATTGTGACTTATAGCAAAGAACACAGTTTTGAGTGTGAGACTTCGGCAGACATGGAAGAGTGCTATTGTTTGGTCTGACCCTGCCCTCCGCTCCACACCCTTACTCTTTTTTCTGAGCTGGACTTGAGCCAGTTTATATATACTTTATGTCCTCCATCTGTAAAGGAACTAGAGCCTCAGTCTGGGTCGATATATTAGATTATAATACTTAAAGTTGTGGAAAAGTCTGTTGGGACGGAAAAAAAGATATGTCCATGTAATGATCATATTTTTAATACTTACTTTTTCTTACTTAATTGGGTTATTAGTATAACTTGTGAAACCAAGAAGCTTCTTTTTGGTAAAAAATTGCGTGATTTGCTTCTAGTCACACATAAGCTTACATCATTTATATTAAAACACCTTAGTAAACTTGCCATGTGTTTGTTTCAAACAGTCAACATGCAGCAATAACTGCAAATAGGGAATTAATTAATGAAAGTCATATTCTCGTTTCAGCTCCATCACCGTCCAGGCCCTGGCCCAGTGTGGGACTCCAGAGTGCTACAGTGCAATCCTTCAAATTCTGAGAACTGGAAATGTGAATCCACTCATGGCAGACCTGGTCACGTACACGCTGGGACTGTTGCCTTCTCCAACTCCGCAAAGAATACGGGAAATTCTGAACATGGCCCAGTATCAGCCAAGCAGGGCTTCATTTTATGGCTTGAGTCACTCTGTTACTAAGTAAGTAACAATAGCATGCAATTGTACAAAATAACCTCAAAGAAACATTACAGTGCTTAGAATAAACCCTAAGAGTGTTCACTTTTGGAGGATATTCTTGTTGTTCTCATGAATTTGCTCTTTAGACATAAAATATAGTTATTTCCCATATTTTCTTTTTGTTTCTGATGTGTTTATCTATTTCTTTAGGTTCTACAATGCGAAGAAGATTGTGACAGAGGAAATAGCAGATGTTGCAGACTTCATGGTATCACTTCTTGGCACTGATTGTTCTGGGGAAGATGAGCTCACATACCTCACACTTCGGGTATTTTTATTTCCTTCTTTCCTTATGCAGACTTTTATTATATTACTGTATTGTATTATATTACATTATATTATATTATCACGTATATTACTCTACTTCTCTTGGTGGAGAGGAAGTGTTTATTATCTTTCTGTGTTTTAATCACTGACAGGCTGTTGGAAACATGGGTGCAGTAATGGAGAAAGCTAAACCCAGTGTGAAATCTTCTCTGAAGGCCTGTATCAGAAACGAAGCTGCTTCACTTTCAGTTCAGAAAGCAGCCATCCAGGCATTCAGGAAAATGACAGTTACTGAAGAGGTAAATTGGTCACAAAAACCAGGATAAACTGTTCTCAGTTCACCTTGACTGTTCACAGGAGTTACTGAATATGCAAAGCTATTCCCATTATTTCGATTCTATCTCCCTTTTAGCTGTCTCCAGCTTTTCAGAACCCCTTTAGTAAGTTTCCATGCACATTTCTGAGAAGCCTCCTGACTTAGTGGGTGTTGCTCTTTTGCAATGGAGTTTCTTTGTGTAGATAGTCTCAGTTTAAATGGGAACTTTGGATCTGTTCCTTTTAGTGTCTTAAATGGAGTTCTGCTTACTTAAAGGTGGTGTTAACTAACGAATTACCTCAGACTCAAATGTATTTAACTAAGAAAAAATCATGTCCCTATTTTATACTGGCATTTTGTTGTCATTGTTTACAGTACTGGGTAGATGTGTGTTTACAAAGCAGGGACATTACAGCATCCCTTACAGAATAGGTGTCATTATACAGAGCATTTCAGCTCGGTATGGTGAGATAGTTTCAATATTAAAAAAATTCTTCTCTAAAAGATACACTCTTGTTTCCACACGAGACTTAAAAAGTCTGGGAGACTGGAAACACCTGAAGCTCATATCCTCAGAATCAGTTTAATACATTTAAATTTTTTAATTATTACTTAGTTTTAAATGATGTTTTTAATTTTCCTGCAGCAGATTTTGATCACCTTCTTTTCCTAAAATGAATGGGGTTGTTTTTCAAATTTTGACAACTTGTCTGCACTTATAATTCCCAACAATCAAAAGTTAGAATTCTGAAGTAAAAATGTAACCTGTATGTATAAGATAAGAAAATAAAGTGGGGGGGGGGGGGAGAGGGAAAAAAGAGAGGAAAAAATAAATAAAAAATGTAAGAAAATACAGGATATGAGAGACTATTTACAAGATCATGTTGTGACAGGACAAGGGGGAATGACTTCAAGCAGAAAGAGTAAGTTTAGATTAGATGTTAGGAAGAAATTCTTTACTGTGAGAATGGTGAGACACTGGCACAAGTTGCCCAGAGAAGCTGTGGGTGCCCCATCCCTAAAAGTGTTCAAGGCTGAGTTAGAGGGGGATTTGAGCAGCCTGGTCTATTGAAAGGTGTCCCTGCCCATGGCAGAGGAATTGTAACTAGATGGTCTATAAGGTCCCTTCCAACACAAATGATTCAATGATCCTCTGATTCTATGACAATCAGTTTTAATAAAGCCATTACTTCTATAATGATTTCTAGCAAAAGAAAATATAGCAAAATAACTTCGAAGAAATTGTTGTGATAGGTTGTAGAAATAAGGTGCAAAAATAGATATGCAGTCACTAAAGACTTGAACTCAATGGTCCTTATGGGTCCCTTCCAGTTCAGAATATTCTGTGATTATTTCACCCTATATATTCCCAAAAGGGTTTAGCAATATCATCCATGAGCCAGTTCATCAATGCAAACCTTTCTCTATTTATATAGGACCGTTCAGCACTTCTCAAAGCATTCCAAGAATTGGATGCACCCACAGACAAACGTCTAGCATCCTATCTCCTAGTGATGAAAAATCCTTCCCCAAGTGATCTCGCAAAGATTTTGAGAGTTCTCACAAAGGAGAAAAATGAGCAAGTAAAAAGCTTTGTTGCCTCACACATTGCCAACATCCTGGACTCTGAAGAGCTGGGCATTGAAGAGTAAGTGAAATTCAGGTGTATACTGGTCTCATTGGAAGAAAAAGGTTTTCACCATAGTTGCAGTAGTAGTTATCTAGCAGTGGAATTTTTGATTGGTTCTTCTGTTTATTTGAACTAGCACATCAGCTGAGTAAACTGGCTTTGTCAGAGCATTGCCAGATTATAGTCTATCGTTTAAGTCTTAAGTTTACTCTTAATTATGTGCAGAGAGCTATCCATTAGCAATCAGCACAGCTGTATGAATGTCTGCAAGTGGCATAAAAAATCCCTTAACTAAGACTAAATGAGTGTTTGGAATATATGCTAATCATATTTTAATTGCTATCCTCTTCCCTAGTCTAAAAAGCCAAGTTGAAGAAGCTCTGAAAGGAAATCAGCTTCCAACAGCCAAAGATTTCAGAAAATTCTCACGAAATTATCAGATTTCAAAAAGAGTTGCTGTACCTGGAACTGACCCACTCTCTGCCAAAGTAGAAGGAAATGTGGTATTTGACCCAAACAGCTACATTCCTAAAGAGACCATGCTGAAAACCACCCTTCATGTCTATGGATTTGACTCAAGCGATGTCTTTGAGGTACAACAATTATCAAAAACATTTGCTAGTATTCAGCTGCTTTCTTTCTCATTTCTGTTTTCTTACAACAACTTTCTGTGAATAATGTATTGTTTTTACAAGCCTTGGGAGAAATCTAAAGATCACTATGACTACAAGGGGACTTTGATTTGGTCTCAGTGGGCTTTAGAGCAAGCCATCCGTTATGTGATGTCACTTGCCACTGACTGGGTGGACGACCCTGTTGAAGTTATTAAAGGGCTCAGGGTAAAATGAACCCATCTGTAACAGATTGACTTCATGCTAATGAATCATTACTGGCACACTGAAGTACTCATAGTAGATTTTAAGTGAGATACAACCGATGCATAGGTTTTTTGTTGAACCTCACCACAGAGATAAAATAAGACATAGTGTTCCACATCTTCCCTGACAAGTGTCATGGGCTTCTAGGATACTTTAAATGCATTTTTTACTCCCCAGACAGTCTGTTTGTTGTAAAGCTCCAAAGAAAAGGAGGCAACTGTCTCAGTTATACATGTCCTTTCTGTTCATTTCAGCTTGGCTTGGATGGAAAGGGGTTTGAACCAACACTGGAGGCGTTGTTTGGAGAGAAGGGATTTTTCCCAGACACTGCAACCAAGGCCTTGTACTGGGTTGATGGCAAAGTGCCAGAGAAAATTTCCAAGGCACTTTTTGACTATTTTGGTTACTCACAGGATGGCAAGCAGGATCAGGTACAGCTTGAAAATATTTTCTGTGCCGCACAGAATTCCTATTTTTACAAAGTAATTACTGCACTTACTGCTTTACTCTATACATTCCTTCTCCTCTTCTGGTGAGATAAACAGAAATCCTTAATGCTATTTAACAACTTGTTTTCTTAATTGTTTTTGGAGGGGTCTTTGTCCGGAGAGAAATCTGTAAGTGCATGTGCAGAATAGCTGACATTCACTAAGTACCTGTTCTAGATATATGATCTTACATATTTCTTATAAATCTGTGTTGTTGCTTTCTGGCTGAATTTTCAGGATATCACAAAAGGAATATTACTTAACCTTGAAAAACTGATAAAAGAATTGGGCAGCAAAGAAGCTCCGGAAGGAAGAGCATATCTAAGAATCCTGGGAGAAGAACTTGGGTACATGAAACTCAATGATTTTAAGCTGCTGGGAAGCTTGATTTTAAAGAGTGTTAAAACTCTTCAGACTGTTCCTGAAATGGTACGTTTCTGGTACACCAATGTGCGTTATCAATATTTCTTTTCTAACCAGATATTTTTTAAGATTTAGATTGTATTTAACTATTATGTAAAAATATTTGATACCAGCATGGAAATAAAATTATTTAAAATAAAATATCCTGGCTTATGTTGAAGGGTTCTGAGAAATCCAGGAAGACTCCTCAATAACCAAGTGGAGTCCTCCTGGAGTATTGGTGAGGGGAAGAAAAAGGGGAAAGTTCAGATCATTTTTGTATTATTGAGATATCTACTGGAACAATGCCCAAAACTTTAGTACTGGCTATTAAGTTACACAACTCAATTTTAATTATGAAAATATGTGTTAATATTAAAAATTTCATCCTTATCATGTTAAAAAGAAAGGATGTAGTACATTTTAGGAATATCTGGTAATATCCTTCTTTCATTGAAGTAAAATAATGCTTTGCCATTGGCTTTGGGGAAACCAGAATGCTACATGGTATCTAAACCAATTCACCTTTGTATGTGTATGTTAAGATAGATAACCTGTGTGTATCAAGGCTGGTAAAAAATCTGGTATTCATTTAAAGTTCAGATTTTGCTGACAGTCTTTAGTATATTCTTTGAAGGAATGAATCTGTGCAAATTAGATTCTCTACTCCATATGAAATTAACTTTTGGATTATAGAATTGCAATTGTTCCCTGATCAGTTTGTAAAGGACAAAATGTGCATATTCCAAAGTGTGGATTTGTTAGTGTTCATTCCCTTGTTTGATTCACAGATTGCACAGGCCATCTCGAAAGGTGTTGACAAGGATCTATTTGTCCACTACATATTCATGGACAATGAGTTTGAGCTTCCAACTGGAGCAGGTTTGCAACTGACGTTTGCCTTGTCTGGAATAGCAACACCTGGGGCCAGAGTAGCTGCGAAACTTCATCAAAAAAGCGTAAGTCCCAATAGTTGTCTATATTTTTTCTCCTCCTAATAATCTATATTTTCATTTATGGATAAAACTGTAACACCAGAAACATTTTAAAGTTTGAAAAATGTTCTCAATATTAAAAAAGCCCCAGCTCATTAGAGGTCTTTGGTTAATTTGTGAACGACATTTAGATCAGATTAAGTAATGCTTATAATAAATTACGAATGAGACATAAGAAAATTTATGAATTAAAAGTATTTCAGTCACTCTTTCAAAAATAACCCTTTTAATCTGTTTCTTTCTCTCCCCCTGCACTCAAATTACAGTGGTAGAAAAGCTACAGTATGTGAATTTGCTGTTCAAGCCAACAAATTAAGAAAACATTTTGTTGTGGCCAATTCAAAGTGAAAAAATTTGATTAGCAGTTAAAAACAATATTGCAAGTTGAGTCAAGTAAAACATTTTTCACCTGAGAGGAAACATCTTAAAATTGTAGCAATGAAAAAGCATATGACACAAAATTAATTATCCACTTAAAATTTAAAAAAAATAAAAATATCTATTCATTATATGGTTCTAATAACTACCTTGCTCTAATCTAGTCAATATTTTGTAAGAATTTCTTAGTAGTTTCAGTTCATCTAAACTTTTAATCTTCTACCATATACAAGATCTAAATAAAAATAAAAAATCAGTCCTCAAATTTAGTACTTGTTTCTCTTTAGTTAGCTTTGGAATCTTTTCTAGAATTTTACATTCTGTCCTTTCTTAATGGACAAAGCAAAAGCTTGAAAATAAGCTGATTTGTGTTTAGAGAAATTCAAATCTTGGATCCATTTCTTTTTTGTCAAACAGTTTGCTCACTGTCTTTGAAAACTGCTATTTTTTTTTCTTACAATGGAAAACTGGCTCTTGTCTTCAGATTTAAAAATACATACAAGCAGCTCCATGTTTAAAATCTTTCTGAAGCATGAGTATTTTTACATTAAAATAGGTAGGGCTCCTTGGCACTATCATCTTGCTATATTTGTTACATTATAGTTACCACTTATATGGGCCATTTAATTTTGTGATTTGGGAGTCAGGTTTTTTGAATAATAAAATCACTTCTATAAAACTTACCTCTGTATTATCAGGAGTGCTATGGGGGGTTTTTTGTATAACCAGCAAGAAGTGTATTGGGCAAATAAATACCCCATTTTGTTTTTATTAAATAGATGCAAGCAGATCTCATTGCTAAACCATCAGTAGCGGTTGAGTTTGTGACACACCTGGGAATAAATATACCTGAATTTGCTGGAAGTGGTGTGGAGATGAATTCTAATATATTTCATGAATCTGGAATTGAAGCACGTGTTAGTGTAAAAGCTGGACAACTGAAATTCAGCATTCCTGCTCCGAAGATTCCAGTAAAACTCCTCAGCATCAGGTAATGAGGACTGAATGAGAATTTTCAAGGCTATGTTCTTCCTTCTCTTCTTGGTTTTTATTGTGGTGGAGTTGAAAGGCTAGGACAGGCATGGAGATATTTTCAGTTCAGAAAAATCCCAGACATTGTAAAACTGGGATAACTTCTTTTGTAAGACAAGCAAATATGCCAGATAAGTGATGACTTGGAGTCGTGGCTTACAGATTATTTGTCCCTATTTTTGAAATTTTATAAAATAATCTTACCATTTCCGTTATTTTGTTTTCTTTCACATAAATTTATTATAATAGCAATACCTATTTTAAATTTAATTTAAGTGAACTACTTACATTAGTTTTAGAGAGAGAAAATTGCTCAATACACTAAATTATAATCATCAATAATAATACCTATATAATTTAAAACCAGATGTTATTTCAGTTAGCCCCTACATTAATAAGCGAGTTTTATTCAGAAATAAGTGTGTTAATAGGACATCTGAGCACCTGTCCTGGAAATAAATGACTGATTTTTCTGTTCCAGCAATACGCTGCATTTGGTGTCTCCAGCCAAAACTGAAGAGATTCCAACTGTGATAGAGAACCAAGCGACCTCAGCTTCTTGCAAGCCTTTAATTCCTGGTCTAAATTTCTGCACCAAAGTATTGTACTCTAATTCCACTGACACAGAGGCAGCTCCATATTTTCCCTTGACTGGAGAATCCAGGTAAGTCATGTCAACTTAAACTATGTTTATTTTGTGGTAACTACCTTCCCTCAGTCTCCAGTAGTCTCTCACATAAAGCTTACCTTTAAAAATCTTTCAAAACAGACTGGCAGCAGTAGTTCAGAAAGAGAGCTGTTGAGAACTGTATGATTTCTTCTGTTTGTGGTCATGGACAAAAAGGTTATTCACAAGGCATTTGTTTACTCCTTCTGTAGATTTGAGGTTGAATTAGTGTCCACAGGCGAAGTAAAGGAATACTCTGCAAGTGCAAACTACGAACTGCAGAGAGAAGGAAATGACCAGATAGACACCTTAAAGTTTGCTGTCCAGGCAGAAGGTAAGAGTTCAAAAAACCTGTGGTTTTTTTGCTTGGTTTTGAGCTGTCATTTACCAGAAAAGAGGGGTTTTTTTAATAAATCTTAATGGTATTCTTTATAGTGTGAGATAGAATACCATTTTCACCCCCAAACAGACCAACAATTTAACTACATTTCCTTTCATAGATGCAATCCCAGTGCAAGATTTTCATGATGAGAGGCTGATTTTGTATTTTGCATGATTTTAATAAAAGTGTGATGCTGGTGAATGGAAGCAAGGAAGAGGAGATGTTCAGGGGTTCTATATAAGCAAGAGAAAAATATGTTTCTGATTAAATATGGAATAAAAGCATACAAAATATCTATGGGATTATTTAAATAACAAAATTATTCGTGAGTTGGTGGATCAGCCCATGGTGTGTTTAGAAGATGAGAGGAAAAATCATGACCCAGTTGCTAATCAGTCTCATCAAGAGTTGTGTTAGATCTTTAGCAGGATATAATTTCCAGCTGGTCTTTTTTAATTCTCCTTTTAAGAAAAGTCCAAACAGATTCCATAGTTGTGAATAAGAATAACCAAATTATATTTTCTAGGTGTAAACCAGCATGAGGCCACATTGACCTTCAGGTACAACAGAGGCAAAAAGATTTTGACCAGCGATGTCCAGATTCCAGATGTTGATGTTGACTTTGGTACAAGCTTCAGAATTACTGATGAATCAATTTCTGGGAAGAAAGCATACACCTTTGTCTTAGACGTCAACAACAAGAAGATTCCAGAAGTTACTCTTACTGGCCAGATAAGGTAACTCAGGAAAACATTTAGAATTTAACAGCTACCTTTGAAAAGGTTTTATTGGATGTAAAAATGTGGGGAAGTTTTCGCTTGTTTTGGAGAAATTTCTTAAATACAGAGACAGATAAACTTGCCATTGAAACCTCATTCAAAAAACTTGAATGTACTTTATTTGTAATACATCAAATGTATATACATAATACATTGATTGATCTTTCCTACTATATGTATATATATAATTTGTATTACAAGCTCCTTGAGGTAGTTCTTCCATGTTTGCACACACATGACTACAAGAATGCATTGTACTACTGTTATTGCAGGTGTGATAATCCAAGGATATAAATAAGGCAAGGTTTGTTCAGAGAGGTATTCTCTTTTACTGGATATGCTTGGCTCTAAAAAAAGTTATTACATCTCCCCATGAAGAAATCTAATGGCACTCAGTAAGAAACAAAACCAAAAATAACTGAGAGCTTCCTGTAAAAATTCCCACGCTTCTCGATGAGAATATTTCCGGGAACATCTACAGGGGAGCTAACAAAAATGTTTAGCCTGCCAGGGTTTCTAAAATTGTCTGCCTCACAAGCTCCTAGTGAAATGGGCTGATCACATTCTTTAATAAACCTCAATCTTCCATGGAATTCTGTGATCTTGATGGTGCCCCAGGGAGTCTTTGTCTTTGCTGTTCATGTAGAATTGCCTCTGATATCAGTGGGAGCTTTGGACAGATGTCAGGGACCTCAATTCCCTTTCATTTGCACTAACATAATATTAGAAGTTTGCTCAAGTCAACAAAGTTACAGAGATATAAAATAAATGCGAATAAAGGAAAATGAAGCCCAGTGGCATAATATATTTTGTCAAGTGTTTTGTTTCTGTATGATTCATGGCCACAGTCTGTATCCTGAGTAGAGAATTCAGCTTGAGTAAGGCATTCAGAATTTGGTTATTACAACTTTACCAGGACAGGTACATATTTCCATCCTTTTCACTCTTATGAAATTAACACAGACTCATTACTGTGTGTATCTGCACAGTAGCATTATAATAGTCTACTACAGATTTTCCAAAGTAACTAGCAGAAACTGAAAATATTCACTGAATTAGAGCAGTGTTTACAAGTTTGATTCAATCTAATTTTTTATAGCACCTACTATGCATTTGCTATAGATTTAAATGCTGAAGTTGCTCCTGAAAAGGTACAGTTAAATAGTTTTATTGACATCTATTTTTTCTTACACAGATATGCTGGAGTGGAAGAGGCAGTGTTAAAAGGCACCATTTCTTTTCCTCGCCTGCAAACTGAACTTAGAAATGAAGCATTGATTAATTATTCACCAAACAAAGCATATCTTCAGATCAGCTCAGCTGCAACAATTCATGGAAACTCAATTTCAAAAAGAGTTCTTCTCAGATATGGTAGGGGCAAAAACATGATCCCTATACACAACTTATAAACTTAATAATCTTTTTAAATTCATTTATAGTATCTCTCAAAATAAGAATATTACTAATTTTGCCCTTTTCTTTTAAATTCATGATTTTTAGATGCTGAGAAAGTTGAGCTAGAGTGGAGTTTAGATGCCAATGCTGCTGTGAAAAAACTGTCTTCTGCCTTCCCAGTTGACTTTTCAGACTACCCAAAAACTCTAGAGAAGCATGCCAACGAACTGCTGGATCAGAAAGTGGCTCATACAGATATGACACTGAGACACATCGTGTCACAATTCATCGTGGTATGGTTTTCAACCTTCAGTAGACATTACAACTCCACCACATAACCCTAAGGAATTCTTGCCTCCCCCAGGAAAGCCAAAATAAGAACTACTTGTAAAACCACTCATCAGATTGAATAAGCTGTGTATTTCCAAATTCAATAGAACCAGTCACTTGAGCAGATACCTAGAGCTCAGTATTTGGCTAGTCCAAAAAACTCTCAGATAATTTTACTGGGAAGTCCTAAAACTTGTTATTTACTTTGAAAAACGTTTCTCCTCATTGCAGGCAACCAACACCTGGCTGCAAAAGATGTCAAAAGATGTCCCCTATGCCCAGACTCTGCCAGACAAACTAAGTGCACTGCAGGAACTGAACATTCAGAAACTTAACCTCCCTGTTTTCACCATTCCTGAAGAACTTTTCCTTAAAAGGTAGGAAACAAAATTTGGATAGTGACACAGGAAACTGAAAATAGATATTTGTTCATATTTTTGTGTTATTTTATTTTACTTTGGTTTTATAAAGCAGCATGGAATTGCTGTAAACATTAACATAAAATTGGAATCATAACAAAGAACTTTAAGGTCAGAGAAATGAAATTAATGGAGGAATTGATGCTCGTGTTTAATACAAATTTGACTTCATGTAGTATGTGAATAGATCCTAAAGTATTGTATTATAAGGCATACTGAATAAAATTACAGCATTCAACAGTCTTTAAGCCACAGAACTACCATGTTTCTCATAGATTTTTATCCTACATTCCTGCAGACACTTTGGCCATAACCCTCATAGCTCTACATTTTCCCGTGCAGTCCTGTTGGATAGTTCTTCCCATTCCCCTACACATACTGGGTAACCTCCACCAGTAGAGCAACCTGACTTCTTCCCATGCCCGACTTGCTCAGAGGGAAGTTGTACACATATGGACTGGATGCTTGCACTAGTTTGGTCCCATCTCTTCTACCTAATACAGAGTTTCACAGGACTTGCATGAATGTCATTACCCTTCTGTCAAATTTCATAGAAATGAAATGCTGAAATGAAATGAATGTAAGGGACAACAGAGGCTAGCGTAAGATTGGATTCCAAAAACAAACGGAGAACAGTCTTGAATTTTATATCTCTTAGATCTGTTTTTCCATGAATTATCTTTCATTGTGGTAACATGAAATTGTATGTTAATGGCACACATCTCTGTTGCTGCTATTGTGCTCCTGAGCTAAGTATAAGCAAGGAAGAAACTGATTTTTCTCCTAGGTTGTTATCTTCTGTGCTAAAAATAATAGGATTTTTTTACTGCTCTTTTATGTTGCTTTTTAACTCTTTTGATGTAAAGGAACAAATTTCAGAAGTGTTTGCTTAATTTTCATCTTAAGATGTAGCTCTAAGTGTAAAAATTGAAGATTTTGTAATATAAAAGACCAGTTAGGCAAACAAGACAAGTATCTTTGCCAGCTTATTGTTCATTCACAAATTAAGGCCAAGTTTCCTTCTGTTTTGCCTTTTTTTAATTACACTTTTTGAGCTGACAGTCGATTTTCCAGTCCTAGCACCTGGTCCCATGCTTAGATTTTTATTTCTTTTTATTCAGGATAAAAAAATATGCTGATTACTTGGATGAAACTTTTGAAATGCTTATAATGAGAAAGATATATAAATTCCTAATAATTTAGATTCTTACCATGTCTAATGCTAATATGATTTCATGCATTTTTATAAGAATACATTACTTTTTAAAAATATACAATTGCATTTTTCTGGTGCTCAGCATCCTGCAAGTGTGCTAGTGTTTTTTTTACTTTACCTACTAGTCTCTCTGTTTATGAAATGAGAAGAAAAAATATTGGGAGAATTCCCTGATACCAAAAGTACTTTCAGTAAATTCTGATGAATGAGTGCTTGAAAATGTTGATATTAATATTTGATCATTACATTTCTCTCTAAAACTAAAGTCAGGACATTGATATAAGCATGTAAGTAAGCTCAGTATCATGGGCAGAGGAGGAAATCATGAATATTCCTGTATATGCTTTATAAACTTAGTTTCTAACAGAGTTATCTTTATTTTCCAGTGGAGGCCGGGTCAGATACAACTTAAATAAAAACAGTTTTGTAATTGATATTCCATTGCCATTTGCGGGAAGATCATCCGATGAGATATGGATGCCACAGACTGTTAAAACACCTCCTCTGGTGATGGAGTCCATGGGAATAAGTGTGCCATCTCAGGAATACAGAATCCCAACATTTACTGTTCCAAAATCCTATCCTTTCCGTGTGCCTTTGCTGGGCAAGTTAGAGGTCTCTGCTAACGTGTACAGCAACTATTACAACTGGACAGCCGCGTACACCGTGACTAACAGCACCACAGAGAGAGCGACCGGCGTAAAAGCCACCTATAACACAAACGCTGATTCGGTTTTTGAGCTGCTTTCCTACAGTGTGAAAGGTAAGAATTTTTGCTAACGCTGCACTATTTGCAAACCTACTTTAATTATTTTATATCCCTTGTATCAGATGCAGTACATTCATTTGCCTGTGCTTATTTAAAGACAGCTGTTGTGTGATCTCGAATCACTTTCCCTTTGAAAGATATTATGTGTGTCTGTTTATTCAGACACTGAAGGTGAAGTCAGTTTAATTCAGTAAAGACTTTTAGAGTCCATATTTTCCTGAATATTCCTTAATGAAGAAAATGTCCTTCAAAACTGAAGGCATGATTCTACAAACACTTGTGCAGCTGATAAGTCAACTGTTTTCAAAATCAGGTGTGCAAGTGTATGTGTAGGTATGCCGACAGTTTATTTCTCAGTCTTTATATATGCGTATATATGTATATAAAATTGTCTTATCTTTTTTTTAATGTCCATATATTGCCATAATATGATATTTTTAAGTTAGTTCCTCAAAAATTTCAGTTTGAGTTCTCAAAGTGCAAAAGGACAACCTGACTTCATTTTCTTCTAAACTCCTCACCATAAGGAGTGCATGATAAAGAAAACACTAAAATCCAGGAATGTTAGATATGGGCTATTCTTGAGTGCATCTTCTTAATTTAAGTTTAAATAATGACATCATTTTATGTCATTTCACATTATTATACTTAGTATAGTAGTGTAGAAACTTAATTTATTTGTAGTTCAAAACTTTATCTTCAAATGTCAAAATAGTAGCCATTTTTACAGAAATATTCAGTATATACCAAAACACTTAGGCCTTTAAAACAAAATGGTATCACAGTAATTGCAATTCAAGCAGTAGCATAGAAGATCAGTGGCATCAGACACGTTCTTAAAGATGGAAAGGTATAGACACACTTACTTTTAGTCTCCTTTTTCCCATTTCAGGTTCTGGAGAAGCATCATATAACAGAAATGGATTCATCTGTGCATATGAAAACCACCTGAAGCATAGAATCATAACATCAGTTTTTAAGCTGTCTGGCAGAAAGAGTTATGAACCTATTCCAGTTGCAAACTACACCTTATCACTTACAGCATCAAGTACTCTGGGTCCTCAACTGTCATTTTCCAGTGATATTGTTTCTGAAAAGATAAATAACATGAATACCAATAACGTCAAAATGGAAGGGCAGCTGGAAGTGGCTTCAGTGTTTGCAAGAAGCATTTACACTCTGTCTACCACATACAATGAAAAGAGACGGGTTTTAGAAGGAAAATCAAATCTGAAGTTGGATTCTTCTTACCTTCAGGCTACCAATCAGATCTCTGGCAGATACAGTGATGGTTCATTTTCCATTACTTCAGTTTCTGATGTGCAAAATGGACTATTAAAGAACACAGCTTCACTGAAGTGTGAAAACAACCAGCTGAAAATGTCTTCTGAAACCAATGGGAGGTATCGACATACTGCAGGTGCCAATAAGCTTGAAATAATTTTGTCAAAGAAGATGGCAGCACTTCGATCCGAGTACCAAGCCACGTACAAGCAAATCCAGTATTTTGCTTTGTTTGCAGGTTCTCTCAATTCCCAGGATCTTGTTTTCAACACTGATATTTCCGTGACTGAGCAGAAGAATCGAATTGCACATAAGTCATCACTCAATGTCAATCGGTATGGTCTAGCCAGCAGTGCAACGACCAACGTGCAGTTTAGTCCCTTGGCAGTGCAGAGTGAAATGAATGCCAAGCTCGACACTGCTGGAGGCTCCATGTCACTGTCCTCTTCTGGGCGCTATGGGAAAAACAATGCAAAATTCAATCTAGGTGGAAGAGTGAGCCCAACAGAAATAACGCTGGGAAGTGAATATCAGAGTACGGTTCTGGGTATGGACAACAAACATGTTTTAAACTTCAGAGTTAATAGAGAAGGACTCAAGTTTTCAAATAATTTGCAAGGATCATTCAAAGAGATTAAGTTGGAGTACACAAATGATTTGAATATTCCAGGCTTATCCTTAACGTTTGCTTCAAAATTAGACAACAGCTTCAGCTTTGACAAGTTCCACAAACATGTTTTTGACCTACAACTGGAGCCTAGCTCACTAACAGCTAAACTGAGCAATAATCTTAAATACACTAAAACAGAAGTTTCCAACAAAGCAGAACTCCTTCTCAAGCCTCTGAATATGAACTTGGGTGGCAACGTCAGAGGAGCCCATGGAGCAGATGAAATAAGGCACACCTACACCCTTACCTGTGCTGGTCTAACTGCAGACTTGAAAACAGACACTGTGGCAAACATTCAAGGTGCAGCAGTGAGTCACAGAGTTCATCTGGATGTGGCAGGACTTGCTTCCTCTCTTACCATGAACACAAACTGTGATTCCAAACCTCTCCGTTTCAGCAATGCTGTGCGTTCCACTATGGCCCCATTTGTCATCACTGCTGACATACACACTAATGCTAATGGAAAACTGGTTGCTGTGGGTGAACACACAGGAGACTTGTACAGCAAATTCCTGTTTAAAGCAGAGCCTCTTGCTTTCACTTTCTCCCATGATTACAGAGGCTCTACCAGCCATAGCTTGAAGTCTAGAGGAAGGTACACTACACTGCTTGACAACAAAGTTCACATGCTTTTTACTCCATCAGAGCAGTCAAGTGCTTGGAAATTGAAAAGTCAGCTAAACAATAATGTATATTCACAAGATTTCAGTGCTTACAATAATGGAGAAAAGATCGGTGTGGAACTTAATGGAAGAGCTTTAGCAGATCTCTCTGTAATGGATACATCAGTCATGCTACCATTAACATCGGAAGAAGTTAATTTAATTGATGTTTTGGGTCTCAGGGACAGCATATCGGAGCCTCAAGAATTCAGCATCTCTGGGTTTGTGAAGTATGACAAAAATAAAGATATGCATGTTATTAGCCTACCCTTCTTGGAAAATTTGCCAGTTTACTTTGAAAAACTCAGAGGCACCATTCTATCCACACTGCAGGCCATACAAAGTTACTTGAAGAACATAGACGTAGAAAAACACATGAAAAAATACAAGGCAACTTTGGACAAACTGCCACAGGACATTAATGACTACATGGACAAATTAGATATCAAAGGCAAAGTTAGCAGCATGAAAAATAGTTTTGTTGCTTTCACAAAGGACTACAGAATAACATCTGATGATCTCCAAATTATGCTGGAAAAAGCCATGGACAATATTCAAGAAATACTGTCTCAGCTGCAGATCTATCTGATAAAAGTTGAGCAATACATCAAAGACTGTTATGAGCAATATGACATTAAAGCACTTACTGCACAGCTTCTTGATCAAATAGTTGAAACAATGACAGCTCTAGATAACAAATACCAGGTAAGAACAACTGTAATCAACATCATTGAAAAATTGCGGGTTTTTTTCCGACAATATGATCTTAACAAAATCGGAAGCAGCACTTTGGCTTGGATCAAAAATGTAGATGATGAGTACGGGATTACGGCTAAGATACAGGAAAACCTAGAACAACTCAAGATTCAAATTCAGAATATTGATGTCAGAAGCATTGCAGAAAATTTGAAACGACAGATTAAAGCGTTTGATGCGAAAGAATGTTTAGAGAAATTTAAGCAATCTTTGCCAATCGAAAAAATTAATGAAATTCTTGAACAAATCAAAGACTTTATTCTAAATTGGATAGAGGAATATGAATTATCTGAGAAGATCAGCGCTTTCCGTGGTCGTATGCACAAACTGATTGTTAAATATGAAATTGATAAGCAGGTATATTTTTTAATTGACAGAATGATAGAACTGCTTAACAAGTACACAATAAAAGAAACTGTCCAGAAACTGACCATCTACCTGCAAAATATTGATGTGAAGTCATGCTTTGATAAAGTTGTTGTTTTTGTTGATGATACTGTCAAGAAACTGCAAACCTTTGATTACGAAAAGATGATAAAGGAAGTCAACAAGTTCCTTGACATGGTTATTAAAAAACTCAAGGCTTTTGACTATAACCAATTTGTAGATGACACAAATAGCAAAATTCGAGAAGTGACCCAGAAAATAAATGAGGAACTCAGAAATCTAGAACTTCCACAGAAAGCAGAAGCATTGAAACAGTATATAAGAGATTTTAGATCTGTGATTTCAAAATACATGGAACAACTAAAGGACACGAAGCTTGCTGCAGTAATTAACTGGCTCAGGGAGCTCATAGACTCAACAACATTTGCTAATCTCAAAGCCAAGGTAAATGAACATCTGGAAGACCTGCGAGAGAGGATTTCTGAAATGGATATTTCCCAGGAATTCCAGTGGTGTCTTCAGAAGATAAGCCAATTCTACAATTCTGTTGTCATATACATTTCTGATCAATGGAACACAGCTTTTAAAAAAATCGCTACATTGGCCGAAGAGTATGATCTAAAAAATTGGGCTGAAAATTTTAAACAGTTTGTTGAAACTGGATTTAAAGTCCCTGAAATCAGAACAGTTATAGTCACTATACCTGCCTTTGAGGTTAGTCTCCGAAGTCTTCGGGAAGCAACATTTCGAACACCAGAATTCATTGTCCCACTGACTGATCTCCGTATCCCCTCCTATGAGATCAATATTAAGAGACTAAAGGACATGAAAATCCCAATGAAATTTACTACCTCAGAATTTAAAATTCTAAATACCTTTCAAATTCCTTCCTTTACAATTGACTTGATTGAAATTAAGTTTCTGATTGTGAGAATAATAGACAAATTCATGTCTGCTGAATTTCAGTTACCATCTATCGATGTCTATTTGAAAGATCTGAAGATGAGAGATATGCCTTTTTCTGACATTTCTTTCCCAGAAATACAAATGCCTCAGTTTCAAATACCAGAATTATTTATTCCAAAGCTAAATCTAAATGAGCTCCAGATTCCTAACATGAAGATACCAGAGTTCCAGCTCCCACATATCCCACGTACTGTGACTGTCCCTACATTTGGCAAATTGTCTGGTGCTTTCAGAGTCACCTCTCCATTCTTTACACTGTCTACACAAGCTGAGCTTCGTAATACCACAACATCTGCAAACAGTCCAGAATTTGTGACCTCCATTTCAGCTCAAACAACATCCAAATTAGACTTTCTAGTTTTTAGTATTATTGCAGATTCACGTCTCCTGGCCGCTGACATGAAGCAGCTGAACCTTAAAAATGCCATGAAAGTCAATCATAAGTTCCTTAAAGTTGATCACACCAACGAAGTGGTATTTTTAGGGACCTCAGTAGAAGGTGAAGCTGAAACTAGAGCAAACTTACATACAAAGAAAAATTCAGTAGAACTACAGAATAATTTAATGGTCAAGCTGCAAAGAAAAATTTGGATGCAAAGTGGAACGGCATATTCCCACAGACTGAGTATTCCACAAGCTGACTTCTCCAGCCAGGCTGATCTGGTCAATAACATGACAACAGAGGTAGAAGCGGGATACATATCATTTACCTCTGCTGGTAAAGGGAACTGGAAATGGGCTTCACCTAGTTTCTCCGATGAAGGCACTCATGATTCACATGCCACTTTCAAGATTGAGGGCCCCAGTATTACATTTTCTGCCAACAACAGAATAAATGATAAGTACCTGAAAGTCAACCAAGCTATGAGATATGAATGTCATTCCTTAATGTCTGCAGCACTTCAGATTCAGTCTGAAATTGAGTCACAGCGTGTGGGGCGTAGCCTTCTGAATGTGAAAGGCACAGGAGAGCTTCTAGGAATGGAAGTAGAATTAACAGGCTCTCACAATGCTCGGCTCCATGGACGGATTACTGGAATTGTAAATAATGAGCTTTCCTTCTTGGCAAACCCTTCTGAAATTCGTCTTTCAACAAACAATGATGGAAATGTGAAAATCAGCTTCCCAATGAAACTGACTGGTAAAATTGACTTCCTGAATAACTATGGGTTTGCCCTCAGTTCTTCTGTTCAGCAGGTCAACTGGCAAGCTACTGGCAGATTCAATCAGTACCGATATTCCCATAATATATCTGCTGGCAACAATGATGACAGAATTGAAGCTCATATTGAAATGAATGGAGATGCCAACCTGGACTTCCTAAATATTCCTCTAACCATTCCTCAGATTCAGATTCCCTACATTGGAATCAAAACTCCTCAGCTGAAAGATTATTCACTGTGGGAACAGGTAGGCCTGAAGGAATTATTGAAGACAACAAGACAATCCTTTGATTTAAATTTGAATGCTCAGTATGAGAAAAACAAAGACATGCATGTAATCCCACTTCCTTTAGCAAAAGTGCATGAAGTACTTAATAAAAACATCCTTTTGTTCAACAAGCACTTTGAGAAAGGGAGAAATGCAGCTTTAGATTTTCTCACAAAGTCGTATAATGAAGCCAAAACAAAACTTGACAAATACAAAATACAAACATCACTGAACAAACTACCACGGACTCTCAGGATTCCAGGATACACTATTCCATTTGTGAATATTGAAGTTTCTCCTTTCACTGCTGAGATGCCAGCCTTTGGTTTCACGCTTCCAAAAGAAATAAGCACAAGAGGATTCACAGTCCCAATTATTGGCTTTACGGTTCCATCTTACACACTAGTCGTACCTTCTTTTGAGCTTCCAGTCCTTCATATCCCCCAGGATCTACGCACTCTAAAGCTTCCTAGATTCAGAATCAACAGCTCAGCAAATCACATCTTAGTTCCTGCCATGGGTAACATTACTTATGACTTCTCATTTAAATCCAGTGTGATCACTTTAACTGCAAATGCTGGGCTGTTCAATCAGTCGGATATTGTTGGACATCTCAGTGTCTCATCCTCTTCTGTCATTGATGCTCTGCAATTTAAGCTGGATGGATCAACAAGTTTGACAAGAAAAAGGGGGTTGAAGCTGGCCACAGCATTGTCCCTGAGTAATAACAAATACCTAGGAGGAAACCATGATAGCACTATCACTCTCTTAAAGAGGATCATGGAAGCTTCAGTGGCAACAAATATAGAAGTTGATACATCAGTTTTAAAAATGAATTTCAGCCAAGAACTTTCTGGAAATACAAAATCTAAGCCCACTCTTTCCTCAGGGATAAAATTAATGTATGATTTTAATATTCCCAAATATAGTACCAGTGCTAAGGGAGAAATTGCTCACAAATTTGCTTTAGAGAGCCTTACATATTACATATCAGTAGAATCTTCTACAACTGGGGATATTGAAGGAGTATTTTACACTGGAAATGTGTTTTCTGGAAGTTTAGACCATGAGGCAAATGCCTATCTGAATGCTAATGGAGCTCGGTCATCCCTCAAGTTTGAGGCCCACTCTAAAGCAGATGGACTTTGGATCATTGAAATCAAGGAACTACTTGCAGTTGAAGCATCTACCCGTCGTATTTATGCAGTTTGGGAGCACAATGGGAAGAACTATGCACGATGTACATCTCGTTTCACAACAACGGGGACTCAGAGATGCAAAGCAACCTTAGAGTTGGCTCCTTGGGATGTATCAGCAGATCTTCAGATTCAAGCCATTCAGCCAAATCCCTACCTGGGCATGGCATCAGTTAATGAGGTTGTTGAAGTGAAAATCAGTCCTGCAAACCAGAAAGCTGGATGGAAGGGTGAAGGCCAAATTCACTCATTATCTCTCAGTCATGATATGCAGATATCAAATGAAAAATCAAAGGCAAAATTTGTTATTTCTGGGTCTTTGGAAGGATACATGGACTTCCTCAAAGACATGAAGTGTCCCATTTCTGAGAAGAGCTTATGGGATATTTTGAAGCTGGACGTCACTACCGGTGCTGACAGGAAACAGTACTTGAATGGCTCGGCATCCCTCGTGTACACAAAGAGTGAGGATGGTTACTTTTTCCCCATACCTGTGAATAAGCTGACTGATGGCTTCACTGTCACTGTTCCTGAGTTACACCTAAAGGCTCCAAGCCCTGTTCTCAGCACTCCAGAGTTCAGCCTTCCTTTTACCACTCTCCAGGTCCCAGCATACACCATTGACTTGCGCAACATAAAAATTCCACAGACACTGAGCACAATGCCATTTGATGTCCATTTACCTACACTGCCAAAACTAAGATTCCCCAAAGTGGATGTAGGAGCAAATTATATTACATTAGAAGAGTATAAAATGCCATTTTTTGAGGTGACAATACCTGAATACCAAATAACTATGTCTCAATTCACTTTACCAAAGAGTGCTTCATTTGGCAGTTTCTCTGTAGATCTAGATGAAGTAGCTAATAAAATTGCAGATTTTGAACTGCCTACAATTACCATTCCTGAACAGAAAATTGAGATCCCCTCTCTGAAAATATCCTTGCCTGCTGGAATTTACATCCCATCATTTGGTTCCTTGACTGGATCTTTCAAAGTTGCTTCCCCTTTGTACAATGTCACCTGGAGAACAGACTTGACAAATAAGAAGGACTCTTTTGAACATTCCATTGACTCTACCTGCAGCTCAACATTGCAATTCCTGGAATATGACCTGAATGGTAAGACATTAAAATTCTATATGCCACGATTTTGGGAGAAAAAAATTATTGTAGACTAGGCTTTTTCAGATCTTTTTTCCCCAGAGCTTTGCATAGGAAGGTGTTTCTGTCTATTTAGTATTGATGTTAGATGGCACTTCTTTTATCAGCAGCAGCATTTTTTCATAAATTACCATCAGAGTCTCAGTCAGTCACCCTGAAGGCTAATGACATGTGTGTCATATCTATGTCAGTATAATATCTATAATACATATAATGTGAATTTTAAAATGCTCCAGTCAAACAAATGTTTTCATATATTTTTATTTGGGACATTATGGGCATTCAGTTTCTTGAAGCATAATTTGACATACTAGTGAAATACCCCACAACTGGCCATCTAACGTAGAACTGGATATGTCTTTGATATTATTGGTTGGTAATACACACATTTTAAATCTTTTTCACAGTTGTTTCAAACTACGAATATAAAGAAGGCGTATTTGTTGTGAAGACAACTGGCAGCTTTTCACATCGTGACATGAGTGCAAACTACAAAAAAAATCTGACTATTTCAGGATTTAGGTAAAGATTTGCTCTAATAATATAATTCATAATAGACATAATTGCAAATGATGTGCTGTTGCTTTGATCTCTAATGCCCCAGGGTGCTTTGCAGTAATTAATAAGAACCTGTGTATCTACCCCGCCATTATTGACTGTGTCCTTTTTGCTCTCAAGGTACCTTGAAAGCTGTTCCCTCGTTTCTAGAACAGCTTTTCTCTCCAGCCCCATGTCAGAAAACCCCTGAGACATAAACACAGTATTTTATAATCAGAGTAGTTCTAGATCTAACCATCAGCATAGTTGGGTTTCTTCCCAGTGGATCCCTCTGTCACCACAAGCCACTACAGAGTAATTTTATTCACAAATGCCCACACCAGAGATAAGACTTGGCTCTCTTACTGCATGTTTTGATCTGCAAGTGTTGTGTTGATACATCCAAGGGACAGAATCAGTGAAGGCAAGTAAAAATGCAGATAAACAGTAGTGCCTATACTTGTGCTGGTGGAAAAATTGCAGTCAGTTTGTAGAAATCTGTAGCAAGCTGACAATGGTACAGTTACAGATTTTATTTTGCTGCCCTAATTTAATGAAAATTCTCAACAGAGCTCAATGCAGTTTTACATAAAACAGGAAAATTTGAGTGATATGAAGTTTTGAATGTGTCAGGCTAAATTCTAAGAAATGTGGATAGTAAACCCTACATTTTCTTTTCATGATAAAGGCATTGTTTACATACATATATGTATATGAAATTATAGGTGGTACTGTGTTCAGACATACAGCATTGGGCTTGTGCTTTGTGCATTGCTTCATAGCTCTGTATTTACTATGGTTGCAGAGCCCTGGAGGACACTTTATCGCTAGACATCATCAGCCCAACTTTGACAGATGTTCATGTGCATTACCAAAAGAATGAAAGGAAATCTTCCGGCTCAATATCGTCACCCTCAGCTGGGACCCTTGCTTATGTCATTGAAAAGGATGATAAAATTTTGCTTGCCAGAGTTTACTACCAAACTCAGGTAAGCTTGAAATGAGCAATAAAAAACAAAAATGTTTGGTGCGGTCACAGGAGAAGTTCCCTTTTAAATTTTGTGTGTGTTTATGTTGAGATATAAATTAACCACCAAATAAAAACTATATTCTCAGTAATTTAGGATTTTATTTCCAACGCTAACCTTTCCAGTACTAAAAGTACTATCTGTGTAAAGAGGTGCTTTCAACTCCTTCACACAGTTACTTTTTCCATCTCCTATGATCAAGAAGGCACACCCACTGAAAGTGAAGGATGTACAAAGTCAGTTTTAGATAAGTTACCATCAGGTTCAATAGATAGCCATCAGGCTACTTAGAATTACTACACAAGTGACCATTATAGGAATAAGGCCACTGGAAGAGGTCAGACCATCTGTGAAGTGTCTTTTTTAATCCATTAATATGTTACAATACATGCTCTTATTATTGGCATACTACAATACTTCCAGAATTAAAATCTTACCTTCCAAAATTGTACTCTAATGTAGGGATCATAAGCAACTCATAATTCACTATTTACTATAAAAATGGAAAAACCATATATGTGAATATATTCTCATTTGAGGATTTATTAACTACTCTGTCTAAATTGTCTCATTTATTTAAATGAATACAAAATTAAATCCTCTAATATTTTCATATGAAAAAATGTGTTTTGAATTCACTGTAACTGGTTTCAGGAATGAGTAGAAGGCTCATTTTCCCAAGTAATTCAGCTGCCTTATGAGACATGATAGGCATTTAATACAAAGGAAGGAAAAATCTTATTTGCAGTCAGATATTAAAGAAGACCAGACTAAGTTATGTTCTAGCCTTGCACTTTGAAGAAGCTCGAAGTAGCTTGGTATGAGATCATTTCTTCCAAAATAACCTTTCAAGATTAGAGCAAAAAGACAGCAAACAGACAGTGGACAAAAAATTGGAGAGTGCTTGTCTTAATAAATGATAAAATTAAAGATGCAACAATGAGACTGTTGAAATATGCTCATAAATAATATTGAAGTTTTCTTACCCTGTTTTGTGTTTTCAGTCTGCTCCCCAGAAGGACATTGACATACTAAAAGGTGAGATATCCTTCAAGGAACCTGACTGGATTCAAATGAAATTCAACTGGAATGAGGATGCTGCTAAAGACTTGCTGTTGGGTCTGAAAGAAAGAGTGCCTAAAATGACAAATGCAGCCTACAGGTATGTTAATCGGTACCATAAGGAGCATATGGGACTGGAAATTAGTGCTGCCACCTTAAAGATGAAGAATATAATGCAGAATAATGCTGAAAAAGCATACACTTTTGCTGCAAATCAAATAGATGAAATAGATGTTCAGCTTCGCACAGCCGCCAATGAGGCCCCTGACAAATATCAGGAGCTGAAGTTCAAAGCTAAGCGGCTTTATCGAAGAGCAGCAGATGAGGCTGAACATTTTGACTATCAAAGAATAAAAGCAAAACTTTTGGATGTTTTAATTGACATAATAGAGGAGTACCACCAAAAAATAAAACATGTAATTGACTCAGCTACTGAATTCCTGAAAACCACAAAATTTCAGGTCCCTGGGGTGTCTGAAAAGTACAGTGGTGCAGAAATATACCTCATGACTACAGAGAAGGTAGCAAAAAGTGCTGATGTATGTCTTTCAAAACTTCAGGAGTACTTTGATGCCTTGATTGCAGCTATCAATGAGCTGGAAGTCAGACTTCCTGCTTCTGAAACAATTCTTAGAGGCCGTAATGTACTTGATCAAATTAAAGAAATGCTGAAAGATTTGCAGGACAAAATCAGGCAGACATTTTCTACTCTTCAGGAAGCTGACTTTGCAGGAAGGCTGAAGCAACTAAAACAAGCAGTGCAACAAGTTTTTCAGAAAGTAGAAGAAATGGTTAGAAGCTTGCAATCCAAAACTTTTGAAGACATCAAAGTCCAAACACAACAGCTGTACAAAGATGCAATGGCTTCAGACTTTGCCCAGAAGCTGCGATCCTTGACAAAAGATGTTAAAAAATACATTTCTCAGTTCAAAGACTTTAGCCAGAAGACATTCCAGGACCTTTCAGAAAAGCTGCACCAATTGCTCCTCTACATAAAGTCATTGCGGGAGGAATATTTTGATCCAACTACACTTGGATTGTCAGTGAAATACTATGAGGTTGAAGACAAGGTACTGAGATGGCTGAAGGATATCATAGATCTTCTCGTGGATTGGCACAACCTGTGTGTTGGAGATCTTGCTGACATTGCTACACGCCTGACAGACCAAGTAAGAGAATTGGTGGAAGTCTACAGTCAGGAATATTATGACCTTATAACTGATGTTGAAGGAAAAGGAAAACAGAAGATCGTGGAACTCTCATCTGCTGCTCAGGAAAGAATCCGGTATTGGTCTGCAGCTGCTAAGAGAAAAATCGATGAACATAACAAGCAACTCAAAGAAAAATTCCGGGAGATATATGGGCAGCTTAGTCAGTCCCAAGAAAAGCTAATCAGTAAAGCCAAAAGGTTAATTGATCTAACTATAGAAAATTACTCTGCTTTCCTGCAATATATCTCAGAGCTTCTTCATTGGCTTGAGAAAATAACAGCTGAGAGCATAAAGCCGTATGTAGCTGTTCGTCAAGGAGAGCTTAGAATACAGGTGCCCATGTGACTGGCAGTCCATTTACCATATGCCCCAAAAAAGCAGACAGGCACTCAGGAATAAAGTGGAAATGACACACATACTGATTCAGCAAGGCATTGGGAAAGGCTCCAGAAAATGGAAAGAAATGCAACAATTCACTGATGAATAACTTGACAGTGAACGAGTGAGTCCTCAGGAGATAATGGAAAATACTCAGCAGCGCATGAACACCTGAATGGACATGTAGAAGAGAAGTAACAAGTTTCTACCAAAATCTATTTAAATATAACATCAATCAGTGTATGGAGCTTCTGGTAGATACGTTTGAATCTGAATTTGTAAATGAGAACTTAATAATCTACACTAGGTTATTTTAATAAGCTTAATAAGCCAATAAATGAGTTGTTTATTACATTTTTGTGTCATTCATTACAACTACTTTACTTGGAGCATAAGGCTTAATCCAACAATTTTCAAGGTCAATGGGAAGTCTTTTCTTTGATTTCACAGTATGTTGGATCAAGTCAATAATGTGCAATGCATATTGTAAATAGTCACAAAAGCTATGGAATACATAGAATAAACAGGTTTTAAGATAAAGGTCACATTCATAAGCCAGTTGAAGGAAGACTTGGAAACACATCTAATTCCCAGCATAGAAAAACCTTCACAGATAAGTAGGAAAAAGTGTATAAAAACATGAATTTAAAAAATTGTAAATTCTGAAAATGGCATCAAAAATTGAAAATTAACATATAAATATAAACATATGTAGAAATCTGACTCCTGAAAAATTGCAGATAATAATACAAAGGTTTTCTTAATAGAATTCATTTATGCCTGTATCAGTTTTCAGACAACTATGCCAAGAATTTTAGATGGGTTTTCTTTCTACTGGCTAATTTATATTTCAGAAATACAGGTTTTTTTCACCTGTTTCCCCATGATATTTCTGGTTTCACTTTAAATTGTCTTTTACTTATTATGAGTTTAGTCAAGTGTCAAAGTTTCACAGATATCACTGTGTATCATGGGAGTCAAAAAGTTTTCCTCTCCTAGGCTGAAGCCTAGACCATTTAAATGAGTTCTCAGTTTAAAGATGAATTTAAAGCATTTTGAAGAAGTCCCTCACAAAACAAGACTTTTCAAGTGGAAAATATGTTGACCTGCAATGTTGTACTATATAGAGGGTCCTAGAGAAGTGCATGCTCAGGCTGAAATAATGTTGCCTCTTTGAGAATAAACTTTTTGACAAACAACACTAAAAAGTTTTTGCACGTCTCTTTTGATACAATCAGTTCACTCTGTAATATGGTTGTTGCTTGTTCATTAATGGGAAAACAGAAAATCTGTTTTCATTCCATGATATGATGGAGTACACAGATGAAGCAGTGGAGCACCAGGACTTTGATATCTCTATTGATAGATATTATTATTATTGAGTAACTTTGCCAGTAATGATTATTATCAGATAAGCTACTTTAACCCTGAAATCAGAATCTCACAAGCATGGTATTATACACACATCTATCTAACTTTCAGCAAGTGGGTATCTCTTAGAAAGTGAGGTAAATCCATTTTCTCTTCAGAGTTTTCAGCCATCACAATTACAGCAAAAATTCTCAGAAGAAGAGATAGAATAGTCCTCTACGAACTATACATAAGTTTTGATTCCGAATAGAATTAATCCGCATATGTCACCCTGCCCAGGGGAACCAAAGGTATAAAAATCCCTGTTTACATGTTCTACTGAGTCTATCAGTAAAAAAGGTGTTGGCTTCAGAGCCCTTTCACCTTCATTCACAAGGAAACTGAAGCCTATGGGTCATCTGATCTTGATTGGATGTCAGATTGCACAACTCAATTCCCTGAATTTCACAAATGTTTAAGCACAACCAGATTGCTCAGACACTGACAACTTGTTGCTTCCCTTCATCATGACAAACAGTCCTGTGAAACAAAGGACAATAGAATAAATGATAATAGTTAAGGGAGAAGAGAGATTTAAAGTTTTGTTTTCTTTTGTTTTCCCGCTTATGGCTATTTATTTCTGTCCATCATCCATCATTCTTGGAGGGATTATAAATGCTAAAAAAGGATTTACTTACAAGGAATGGGTTAACTAAATAATAAATATGCCAAGTAGTTTAAATACTGGCTCTTATTGGCAGGAATGAAGCTTCCCAAGAGCAAACACAATAGTTTGCACACTAAGCTGTGGTTAGAGGTTAGAGGAGATTTCCAAGTCTCATAGCAGCATTGCCGCCAATTGGATTAAAGCTCTCAATCCTGTAATCGATGTGCCATCTTGCAGTCATCCCACAGTTGGTCTGGGGAGGGCCTGGAAGCAGAACATTGCTCTCAAAATTGATCTTACTGGAACTTAGCTGTTTTGTAAATCCCCACACCAGAGAGGTCATCTCAAACACCCCTTCGAAACTCAGGCAATATTTTGACACAGGAAGAGGTTGCTTATGTTTGTGTGTGTCCCACAAGCACATACAACCAGGTGTCACTTTAATTTCCATTCCTTTCCGTGTTGTTTTGTTGTTATTGCTGTTTTCTTTCAGGATCTAGCAAATTTATTTCCCATGTAGTGAGTTACAGAAATTAGACAAACCCACAATTATTCAAGTTGTGTTGCAACTTACTAAGTGTTTGCAATATAATAATTTGTAATATTATTAGTTTTATTTTGATTTCTTTTCAATCTAGCTTATATAATAGGAAATACTCTATTTCATTAAATCGAATTATGTGTGAGATAACAGGGCATCAGCAACTATCTGGGGCTTAGTGACACTGCTTCTTTTATTTTCTTTTTCTCTATAGTCTTCATCATCTGAATTCTCATAAATGCCAGAGGGGCTTTTCTTTATAATTTACAGCAGGTATCAGACATAGAGCAGAACTGGTTGTAAAAGTTTAATTACGTGAAACATTTTAACAAGAAATAGAGAGAACAATATGCCCTGCTCTAACTAAGTGATTGTAGAAATAACATTGACAAGAAACGTGTGTGTTCCTAAATGAAAAACTTTGCAGACGTAGGACAGCAAAAATGTTCCAGAATTTTAGATTATGCAACCAACTAGAGCTGATCTTTTATTAAGTGATTTAAAAGTACATGAATAGTTTGCTGCATATGCAGAGATTCTACACACTTATCCGCATCCACGCACACCATCATCCACCTCTGGCTCTAAATTGTGCTATTGATACTTTTAGAGCAACTGCCATTATGGCCTACTGATACCTTTCAAAATTTATATTAAAATATTTAGTTGTTCAGTAAGTGACACCAAAATTTGTACTACTCTTCTGCTGGCAGATTTATTGCCCAGGTGGGAAACCAGAATTTATTAAAGGCCATGCGGACATACAGAATTGCTTGTATTCCATTTCTACACAGCCAAATCCTGGCCCAAATGAAATCGATAGCAAAATGTCTATTGGCCTCAGCAGGAGTAGGCTTTGGCCAGTTAGGTGTATAACTTGAGAAGCACTCTGGGATCCTGTAGAACAAAGCTATATTATTATCTATAAAAATCTACACAAAAATATCACTGAAAAAATATGCAGACAAGAAAATTAATCACTAACAAATTCAAGACAGATCAGAACGAAACTTGTCTGTACAACATTAACCAGAGCTTCTTTATAAGTTTTCACCCAGTTTTACTTAGTATCACAGAGAAAATCTGCCATGGCCAAAAATTCTAGATTCTAGTCCCAGGCCTTAGACATGGAAATATACACATGCATCTCATCACCCTTTCCCTCATTTCATTATCCATTCAAGGCATTAAGGGAAACTGGGGCCTTATAGAATAAAAGCCTGTGTTGGATGTTTTGCAAGACCCAACTGGGCAAATTCTTGAGCAACACAATCTGAGTTAAAGCTTGCCTCTATTTGGAGAAGTAGGTTGTACTAGAGACCTCCCTGTAACCTGAGTTACTTTGTGATTCTTTTTGTGACTAAACTGATGCGGCTTTAGGTTGCCATCTTTAACACTGTACCTACCCTTTGGTAAATGGTTTATGAGCAATCGGCTGCCTCATTATTGTAATATATCATTATACAAAGACAGAGAAGTTTTATCATATGTAAACACATGTAAACATGTTTACATGTGCATGTAAACACATCCTCATTCTGATGGCAACCGTGAGGCATCCTAAAATACCCTGAAGCATTCCAGCAATTGAAGCTTTCTCAGTTGGTTCTGCATCTTTCCTCTTCTAGGCTTTTCACGTGAATACCTCTGCTGTACCAAACCACAGATGCTTTCCCAACATGCAGGAACTGGTGTTATGATTACCATTCATATTCTGACAGCGTGATTATGGTAGCTGTTAGAAGAACAAGATGCACATCTTCTCAGAGTGGCTGGAGAAGGGTCCTCTGCCAGGCTGGGCATTGGCAGAGTGAAAGGATCAAGTACATGAGCAGCAGTTCCACCACCAACTTGGGGAAGTAACAAAGGTCAAGCAAAATGCCTACACCATGCATCTGTTGTGAAGAATATGCCAGGTATTTGCTGTAAGCAAAGACCCACCACAAGTTATAACCTCATATTGATTTCCCAGCAAATTAATTCAAGAGGACATGTTAAAAACAATCTTGAATATATAGATAAATCTATTAATCTACACTGCTTTTGGGACTCAAGAAGCAAGTTCTGGTCTCTGAACAAGTGATACGAACTAGCTCAAACATTATATAGCCTATAGGAAATAGGACTTGGAACAACTCTCTGTTCAAGTGTCCAAGTTTCCTTAAAGAGGGAGCCAAAAGCCATATGCAGCATAGGTGCCTGGGGGACCTGAGACTTGGTCTGAAGCAAGGAGTGAACCAAATGTGCAGCAGAGAGAGCATGAGGAACAAAAACATTCACTACATCTACCAGATAAATGGCATGGTTGGATACTGAGAGGAGGCCACTGGGATGAGTAGAGGTGGTCTTAATTAAGGCCGTGCATGGGGAAAATATCAGACCTGCAACTTTTTAAGTGCTGTCTGCCACTTCTACTACGCTACTGAAAGAGGCTGGTGACTCCTGGGTTTCTGGGCAACCTGGTTATTCTTACAGGGATAATATTCTGCTCTGGTTTCTGTGCAGCTTTGACTAAGGATGGAAAGGAAACACTTAGCCTCTATACCATAATTTTCTTTCCCTACATTTTCCCTGCTACCACCACCTCTACCACAGTTAAGATGTATTCTAATGTTGTTGCCAAGTAGAGGAAAAAAGTTAACATACTTATTAACTTGTTATTTTGCCATAGTATATTTTCTGGTATTTGCAATGACTACAGGACTTTATTTCTAAAAAGCTTGATAGAGCTTTTATTCAGAACTGTTTTCTATTAAAAGTGTTTTATGAATGTCTTTGTATTCAGCTCTACCACTGCCCTGAAAGCACTGGTAATTGTAGTTCTATTGATAGGTTTCATCTAAGGAAAGTTTTTGCACTGCAACCCTCAGAAATCACTTCATCTCCTAACATTGTGTTTTGTCACCAGTCTCTTAAACAGCCCCACACAGTGCCAACCAGTCGCTCTGAAAAGTCATTTGTTTCTTTCCTTCTAATACCTGTAATATTCTTAAGTTTTAAATCAGTGGCTGTCCTGGCTAGAAGCAAAGGTGCAAAGCCAGTTACAAGATACTATTAGGCCCCTACGCTAAGGCCACCAGATCAAACTTCTGCATATGCCAGAAACTCCCCATTTCCCAGGTATATGCTCATTCCTTTACACTTCAGAATCCCATTGTGACTGCATCATATTATGCTGCTAAAAAGGAATAAAAATGGAAAGGTGGTATCACTGTCTCCGAAGTTCAGCATAGGTGTTAATTTATTTCAAGATTACTACCTTTGAAAGTTCTCAAAGAGAAGCTGGATTTAAAAAACTCTCACCAACATCTACTACCTCTGTGTTGCATGACGCTTTGCACAGACATTTCCCATTGTTAGCAGGCTGTTTGTCTCTCCATAATGCTCTTTCTCAGCTGTTACTATATTTGTTTATTTAATAAGCCTTTGTTTTTCTCTGTGGAAATGACTGGCTTGTAATTCCTTACAAGCAATATGGACAATTATGCAAAAGCATTTCATTTTGAAGCTGCAGAACAGAAAACCAGCCAAATCTGAAGGAACGCACATCTCTCACACATAGCCCATATTCTAATAGTACAAACCCCACGACATCTCTCTCTCAGACACATCTGTCTGTATGTGCAAACATCCATGCAAACACATGCACACACACTATGTACATTACTGTCAAGTTAAAAGCCTAAAGTTAATCCTTAATCCTTAGGTCATCCCCTTCATTTCAGCACATCGAGCCAGCCAAGCCTTCTCAACATGCCTGTCAGCAGTAAGCTGACGTAACTCTTCCCACTCGAGACCCACTAATTCAGCAGTTTCACCAGTGGCATTCCACCAGTTTCATCTTCCAAAGCTTTAATTTTTGTTTAAAGACAGAATCAGAAAGTTACAGTTTTGGGGTCCTGCAGGGAGGCAGCTTTACTGTTTTTCGCTCTCCATTTCAGCTGGAATGTGCTGATGAATTCATTGCACAATTTTGTAAAGTGATACAGTTGACCTTATTCAACAATGGCCAGTTCCTCCTCCAAAAGTTTTGAGCTGAAATTTTCCAATCCTTTTAGAAACACACTTTTTCAAAGAAAAATTTTGTTGATATTTTGCTAGCCCAGTAATGACCTGGTGACTTCTTTGTGGCCATGTGTATGTGTCATCTGCACTCTATGTCGTCCCTCTTCAGGTTTCCACTGAACATCACTATCTTTTTGCTTTTTACAAATCTTCTTGATGTATATCCTGTGCCTGATTTCCCTTAAAATTTGTTACCAATGGCAGAGACAGGGTCAAGTTTTAATACCTTGCATTCTGGATTTGGGTTTAGTTCCTAGGCCAGTTTTTTATCCACTGCATCATTCATCCACCTCATTTTCACATATATTCGTTTCCCATGAGTAAAATGGGAATTATACTTCTCTGCTTTTCAATGGAATTGTCAGAATGAAACTGACTCATGACCTGGAGATAATTTGATAAGTCTCATAGTGCTGAAGACCATGAAGTAGATAGACACACTGTAATGGCAACAAGGAATCAAGATACATGTATTGACGTCTCTCTCCCATCATCGTGTTTATTGTTTTAGAAACTTGGAGCTGATTTTGTGTGCTAAATCACTCAGAAACACTCTAGTCCACCCTAAAACCATCATACATACCAGGCATCAAACATATAACACTCTCATACAGATAAATGATCCAAGGAATGGACTCAACGGCTGCTAGCAGTTAATTTATATTGTGGTTTCACCATAAACTTTTAACTTTGGAAATAATCTGCCACCCGTTTCAGTTTTTGGCTGCCACATAATGTACCTTTGTGAAGTCACTTTTCTGTCTAATAGAGATATTTCTTTTTACGGATGAACATTTGTTTAAAAATAACAAATAGTAATCTCATTTACCATTCAAAAAGAGCGTGCTACTTAACTGTATGTAACCAAGACCCATTTCATCTGGTTTAATGTTTAGCAAGGCATGCAAACTAGTCGATATTACAGGGAGAATATGATTTATTTGATAAAATTACATTACTTTTTTTTGCCATTAAAAAAACCCAAATAATTGCAACCAAAAAAAAAAGTGTTTAAAGTAAAAAAGCATAGCCTGCAAAGATTGATACTGAAAAGTCAGCACATATTGGAAAGTCTGATGCTAAGCTCAGCTGCTTCTTCACCCCGTCTCCACTTCTGTTCTGGGTCTGGTGTGCAGCCAGTCTCTGTTTCTGAAGTCGAGTACTCCCATAGTGATTACTGATATCCACCATAATGTAGTTAGCAGATAGACCATTTGTTCCGCTCTGGATAAGGTTGCAACAGAACATTTTAAGCACACTTTGTTCCCTTGGGGAGGATAAAATTTAGGATATATATAGATATAATATGTAATGTGCAATGTCTAATATATACATTTACATGTTATATCTACCTGTCTATATTCTCCTTGTGACAAGAAGTTGAACAGGAGTCAGCAGTATGGTCTTTTGCCCAAGAAGGCCAACCACATACTGGGAAGTTGTAGCTAGCAGGTCTGTGAAGAGATCCTTCTCCTCTATTTGGCATTTGTGAGACCACATCTGGATTACTGTGTCTGGTTTGGGGATCCCCAGTGAAAGAGAACCATGGACATACCAGACTGAGTTCAGCAGTGGCCAGCAACCTACTCAGGGGGCTGGAGCACACAGCATGCAAACAAGAGGTAGATGGATGGGTTTGCTGAGTCTTAAGAGGAAAAGGCTGAGGAGAGACATTATTTCTGTTTTCCATGACCTGTTGCATGGTTATAGAAAAGACAGAGTCAAGCTCTTCTCAGAGTAGAAAGACAAAAAGCAATAAATAAAAGCCATATAAAGGATAAAAAAATTGCCCTGTGAATAATCAAATACTAGCAGAGATCCAGGAGAGGTTGTGGAATGTTCTTCTTTGGAGATGTTCAGAACTCAGATGGGAACATTGACAAAGAACTTCATCTGACTTCAAAATTCAACATAACTTCCAAGTTAGTCCTACATTGTGTAGAGTATTGGATCAGATGATCACAAGAGGTACTTTACACTCTGAATTATTCTATTTCATGATAAGACCTAAATTCTTTTGGGGGTTTGCCCCTCAAAATCATTGAAAGGCTGCAAATTCACACCTATTTAATGGCAGAGATTTCTCAAAGATAAACTTAGTTATGAAAGTTCTACACAGGAAAATCTTCCAGTGGATCTCACATTCAACCATGCAACACAAATATGTATCAAACCTGGCTTCAGCAGTTCTTGTGATCCCAAAGCTATTCAGTGTAACGTAAGTGAAATGTTTCCCACTCACATTGCAAGTCATAGAAAATTGCCCTACACGACATTTAGTAGTCATAGAGTCCCTGCTTTGCGCTATTGTTTATCTTCAACACATGTAGAAATTGTTTTTGGTGGAAAGATGGGCCAGTAAATATGCTCTTTTGTTTTGATGTAATGCATTCCTCTTACTCATTAGATGCCTTTTTGAGATTAGTCTAAGAATGTTGCTCTTGCAGTCAACCAGATAACACTTCTCTTTTCTTTTGGGGAAAGGAGCAATGGGATGTCTACAATTTTTTTGGCTAGAACAACTCTGATACTTTATGCATTTGAGCCTTTGTTCTTAAAATAAACACATAAACTTGGCTTAAAGTAAGAAGCAGTAGAATTTGTTTGTTGTTATTAGAATGCGCTTGTGATTAGAAGAACCATTAACCAGCAGCTGTTCTTATGCACTGTGTGAGATGACCACACTTTCCCCACATATTTTGAAGGGCAAGAATGGCATGTGCTATGATGCTAAGGATCTCACAAATGTCAAGGATTCCTTTTAAATTACATTTACTGCTCTGTGTTTCTCCAGAAAGCACTGTAGGAAAATAAGGAGACCCTGAGCAAGACAAAAAGCCTACGTCCAATTATTTTTACCTGTGAGCTTACCTTCTGCTTTCAGGTTGTTGAGTATGTTTTCTTGTTGTCTCAGAGAAAAAATACACAAAAAAAGACAATTCATGCAGACATGCACATCTTCCTAAGAGTGTCTGTAGCACTGCTATGTGTACATCAGAGGTCGTGAACCTTTTCCAGAGAGCTATCACTTCTTCAATTTCTTCTATTTAAAGTTGTTTATGCCCTTTTCATGTCCGCTCAGACACTGCCCCAGAAGTGTCTGGTAGGAGCCATGGTGGATTTCTCCATATTTTGCCCTTCATTGGCAAGTGGACTTGACCTTTAAGATCATCGAGACCTTTAAGATCATTGAGTCCAACCATCAATATGACACTGCCAAGTCCATCACTAAACATGTCCCTAAGTGCCACATCTAAATGTCTTTTAAATACCTCCAGGGATGGTGACTCAACCACTTCCCCAGGCAGCCTGTTCCAGGGCTTGACAACCCTTTCCGTGAAGAAATTTTTTCCTAATATCCAAACTAAATGTCCCCTGATGCAACTTGAGGCCATTTCCTCTTGCCCATTGCTTGTTATTTGGGAGAACAGACCAACCCCTACCTGGCTACAACCTCCTTTCAGGGAGTTGCAGAGAGCGATAAGGTCTCCCCCGAGCCTCCTTTTCTCCAGCCTGAACACCTCCAGCTCCCTCAGCAGCTCCTTATAGGACTTGTGCTTCAGACCCTTCACCAGCTCTTGCACCTTTAGGATCTCCCTGTTTCAGAATATCCAGTCTTCCTGCACTTCTTTGCCCTTCAGGCAGAGGCATAGTCCCAGCTGGTACCACACTGTAGTGTTACCAGCAGCTGACAATTCCTCACAGCCATGGACAAGGTAGCACCCACCACCTTGCATCTCTGTATCCCACCACAGTCCTCCTGGAAGCTGGAAGCTCTATTCACAATAAACCTGCCTGGAACAACTGAACAGACATCAAATGTCATTACATGAATTATCTATAAGGATAATTTGTCTCTAAGGATAAGAGTGATTGCAAACGGGGAAAATATCATTGGTATATGGATTTTAGGGTGCAAAACTCTTGCGCAACAACAGTCAGGAAAGGACAGATTCAGGAAAAACGGATAAAAACACAGATTCATGAAAAGCCGTGCAGCCCATAGAAGACAAATAGTGGCTCTAGGAAAGGGTCATTATCCAAATGGTAACTCATGATTAAGGGCATCCTATGCTGAAGAGTGAGACAGCAACAGCAGCAATGAGAGCTCTGGCCTTACATTAGGCTCTATGAATACATGGATTTAAGGCATGGGGAAAGAATCTTAAACCAATCTTTTCCCCATATTCAGTACATGTACAGACCTCACATCATGGCTTGACCTTCACTGGTCCTAAAACACTTGAAGTACATTACTTTTGGCAGCTCTACAGTGGGGTCAGCAACCTCCAGCAAGAGCCAGTAACAAAGAGCTCAGGTGCAATAACATCTTAAATCACCACAGCTGCTTATTTGGTGTGCATGAGTCACAGGTCCAAGTGGATGAGTATAAAAACCTAAAGGTTAAATCTATATTAGTAAACTAAATAGTGCCAGGGCCATCAAGCCATCTGGAACAATCTGACGCATCCATAATATTAAACTCTCTTAACCTCTAGCACAGGACAGCTGCCTGCATGTTGCCTGCTGGCAATGGTCCCCGGCCTGAACTATCTCACAAGCCATACCTAGGAATTGTTTGGGAGATTGTTAGTTGATCTAGGCCAAAACCACACCAAGGACTGTTCTAACAGTTGAATAGTGTGGATGAGTAAATACCAGTGCCTGTGCCCATGCCTTAACACTGTTTAATTTACCAAAATATCTGTATCCATAGTTTTCTGAACATGTCACTAATCCATCTGCTGTCTCTGAGTGTTTTGGTCTTTGAATTTATATATTTGAAACATATGCGGCCTGACAGTACCTCTTTACTCTACACACTCATAATTGCTGTGTTGGCATACAGCACCCAAAATTTCCTCCATAAATACATATTTTTTGATGACTGCAAATGAATACATCTCTACTTGGAATAAAACCCTCCATGTTTGGTCAAGCCAAGCATACGTTCAGAACTAGAGCAGTCTGGAATGCACATCTGGAATGTGTGATGGTGTTAAGAGATCCTAAATACCAGAAGAGCAACAACTTGGGCTTCTGAACACAGCACTTATATTTATTGCACAGGCTTTGATATTCTCTGGTTGTCAAGCCTCTGTGGACACCACTGTGGTGTGAAGAGTCTTGATGCTTTTTAACCCCTCAAATTTTGGTAAAATTCAGCAAGGTCTCTGGCTCTGGTCCCACAAACATATGCCAAAGGTAGACTTTTTGTACAACACTACTTCTGGAATTGCCTGAAGATTTTTCCATTTACTACCAAGGGCACCACTGGCTTAAGCACACTTCCTTTTCTACCCCTCCCTGTCCTTTCCCATGGAAAGAGGCATAGGGAATTATAACTTAGGGATAGTAAGTGCAGAAACCTGAAAATCTGCAAAACAAGCCCAAAACATAACTTTCCCCCTTTAAATTGTTGGCTTCTTCTTTGCTTTAATCTGCTTTCCTTCCAAATAAAACATGATTTTTTGGAACATTACCATGCAACATGCTTTGTTGTCATTCAGTTAGTCCATTCTTATTACCAATCCTTGAGCAGATCTCAGTTCTTTAGATATGAAAAAATCACCTTTCACAGAAGAGTGATGGCCCACAGATTGCTCCCCACCTCTCTGCAAGAAAGATTTGGGAGCAGGAAGTTTCTACCTTTTAAATTTTTTTTTCTCCCAGTTGTTTTGACAATGATTACTTTTAATGTGGTGTCAATAAATCCATTCAAATCTGTAGCAATGTTGGCTTGAATAAACAAGAAAAATTTCAAAAATAACCTTTCTCCTGTATATGTTCCAATAAATGGAGTTGTGTTATACTCAATAGTAATTATGAGGTGACCCTATAAATTATTGTACAGTGATTCATGTTATTCTGTAGACTTTAGGTCATACACTTCATTTCAAGCTGAAAGTGCTGCAAAGGATATATTAGGCTCTAGAGGAAACAGGGAAAGAATATAGTGTACACTTCATATTGGTATCACGGGAGACCTGGCTGTGAGAAAGCACTTTCCAGCAAAATATACTGAAATTACTGCAATGAACCTGAGCTGAAGAAGCATCTGCATGTTTCCCTACTGACTTGAGAGAGGGAGGACCTCAGCTTGTCAGCAGAAGCAGTGACTGGAATTAAATCTCTGTAAATTCTTTGTCTGTTCAGCACTAGACAGAAGATTAAACATAAGAACATTAGCATGGTTTTGTCTCAGAACACAATTTATGATGATATGACACCGTATAAGAATTGACATACTTCATTCTCTCATAAAATTTTCTTCAGTCTACCTGAAAATACTTTCTGTAGGAGGCAAATAGACCTAAATTTCAGAGGTGGGAAACAAGCACGAGCAACTAAAAGTAAACCCCAAAACCACTTAGAATCTGGGAGTATGTTGGCCAAGGCACATATTCCATCCTTCTGATTTTTTCAGACATTTTTTCTGTACTTTACCTGTGTCCCCTAGAGGAACAAGTGCATACCTGTCAGGTCTGCAGCAGTTAACAACCACTCTGTTCAGCTGACTGACAGAAACTCAAACTTTGAGAATCAATCAAAGCTGGCAGAAGGAGAAAGGAAGCCACCACTAAACTAGGAAATCTAGTTTTCCCATCTCAGTTCCTTTGATATTGGAGTTTACTGATTCTACGTTTTGCCTTTGATTTTAATTAACGACAGAGGGAAGTGTCTTGTTCCAGGAAAACATTTCTCTATTACTGAAGATGAGCAGGTGGCTCCATGATCAATTTTCTCTCTACAAACACTGGGCACAACCAATCCTCCCTTTGCCTCTCAAATACACAACATCGAAAACAAGACTTTTTTTCCGTATCAGTTCTGTCTGGCTGGTCCCATCTGTGAGCTGCCCAGACACTGATGAGAGGAATTGGCTGCAAATCAGGTCAAGACTCCAACAGAATCAGTTTACCTCAGCTGATATCTTCCTAGTTTTCTCACACCTCTAATCACATCACCAGCATTCTGGTGTTGAATATATGACAGAGAAGTGGCTGGCCTGAGGATGGCACTTGAAGTGGGCTGTCCCACATAGGGCAGTTCGTCCTGCCTAACTCTTGCTTCCCACCCCACAGTGTGCAGAGCTCAGGACAAGTGAGCTCTATGACCTTCCCTGCAACAGCAGGCAGCCCTGAAGGGCAAAGAAGTGCAGGAAGACTGGATATTCTGAAACAGGGAGATCCTAAAGGTGCAAGAGCTGGTGAAGGGTCTGAAGCACAAGTCCTATAAGGAGCTGCTGAGGGAGCTGGAGGTGTTCAGGCTGGAGAAAAGGAGGCTCGGGGGAGACCTTATCGCTCTCTGCAACTCCCTGAAAGGAGGTTGTAGCCAGGTAGGGGTTGGTCTGTTCTCCCAAATAACAAGCAATGGGCAAGAGGAAATGGCCTCAAGTTGCATCAGGGGACATTTAGTTTGGATATTAGGAAAAAATTTCTTCACGGAAAGGGTTGTCAAGCCCTGGAACAGGCTGCCTGGGGAAGTGGTTGAGTCACCATCCCTGGAGGTATTTAAAAGACATTTAGATGTGGCACTTAGGGACATGTTTAGTGATGGACTTGGCAGTGTCAGATTGATGGTTGGACTCAATGATCTTAAAGGTCTTTTCCAACCTCAATGATTCTATGATTCATCGCTTCCAGACAGATTTACTTTTTCCTCTTCAGAAGGTCAATGAGTTCAAGGTAGGTGTGAGAACTGCTGCACAAAACAGCCAAAGGGTTATGTAGTGCACCTTTCAGTGTGTGGTCCCGCCAAATATTTTTGCATGGACTTTTAAGTTGGCCCTAAAATGGTTTCCAAAACAAGGTCAAGGGAATGCATTGGAAACTACTGCTGCCATCATTCAAAGAACAAACAGCATCAAAACTTTAGAACTGTGGAGTAAAATGTACCATATGTTCCTGCTGTAACGACATCCAGCCTTACCTCTGGGGCTTTATTAGCCCGAAAGATCCAGGCAGCACGTGGAACACTTTGGCTGAAATGCACTGGTCAGTCAGACGATGGCACTACAGATCCAGGTCCACCAGCTGCACTCATTAAAACTTCTGCTTGGCCGTTCATTATTCTGGTTTCATTCTCCATCCCAGTTTTCCCCTGGTTACCTGGTTGGAAACTGTACCCCCTGATAATTCATACGCTGGTGCAGACAGTCCATGGCAAACGTTGCTAAGCGAGGGACTGCCACCTGTTAAGAATCCATGGTTTGGGGATGCAGTGAAGTGTGCTCCTTTCCCACACTAGTATTTTAAAAGGTTATAGATCATGTGTGCATAATAGGCAGAACATTAGGTCACTTGTCTCACTTACAACAATAATCCGTTTTGATATGGGTCAGGTTGACACAAAGGGTCCACCCATACCAGATCTATTGATGAAACTGATCCCTTTCCCCCAAACTAATGAAATTTTCAACTAATGGGTACTTAAGTTAATAAAGTGTGCCACACATCTGCTAGAAGCCATTTGTAAAATAAAGCACTGGAGTTCAATTTTGAGAACATTGACATAATGTTTGAGTGGCATCCCACGGGGACCCAGCATGGCACCAAATTAAGGAGAGTAACACAATAAACGTGTGAGAAATAACGTTAGTATATAAACAGTAAGTAGGAGCTTCTCTTTCTTTAAAGGAAGCGTAATACTACTTGGGGTTCATACCATCACTAATGAATTGAACGGGACAAATCCTGATCTCCCCTCACAGCCAATGAGCATTTGGACAATGACTTCAATAGGACCAGGATTTAACCTGGGGAATTATTTTGACGGAAATTGGCAACAAGCTGGTTCTTATAGCTAAAAAGTATCTTTTCACTGAACTTGTGCATGACTCAAACTCTCCACTCCATTTTGTGGGATTTTTTTTGTTACTGAAATTGGAGGGAAAAAACATTTCAGCAGAGCCTGAGAGATTTATTTTTTAAGTCCTGAAGTTACCTAGCTTGATAAAATCCAAGCTAAATGTTTCTTAGCAGTATCAAAGCTCTCCTTTTCTGCAGCCCTGGGGATAAAACACAGGAACCATTCTAGACTATCAGCTGAATTTTAATAGTCCTCTTTCCTATGCCACTCACAGCAAAACAAGGAGCAAAAAGAAATATCCGTGACTGACTGATAATCATGAGTGGCATTGCTCTTTTTAAAAAAGGTTATTTTCAAACACTGCATTGTTATAGTTCGGCAACATTTTTGCATGAAAAACATGTTTGATTTTACAATTACATTGAAAAATGAAAAAACAAGCAAGTTTTGATGGTACCACTCATAATCAATTTCCTTTTTAAAAAAGTAAAGCAACATCTGAAAGAACTAAAAAAATATATTTTTTTAGCAAAATAAAATTATGTTACTTTTTGTAGTAGTTCTGTCATATTTTGAAGAGGAAAAATTGCTACATTAATAAAGCTAAAATTTTAATTCAAAACTAAGAAGGATTTACAGCTCTATTTACTAGTTACTCTTTTTCTCAGAGTTTATATGGAGGAGAGATGTGTTGATCTTATAAAGAAGACCTTTAAATCTCCTTGTTAGCATATTCTTAAAGCAGTTTTTCAGTTAAATGGGCAGTTGCCAAGTGATGCAAAAAGGTTATACTGAAGAATTAGCAGAGTTTATGCCTTGACTTAGATACACATTTATTGTCCCATTAAAGATGGGATGAAACCTAGCCACAGACAAGAGCTCCAGGCCTGCTTTTGCTTTGCAGATCCCACAGTTCAAAATGCTGTTAAAGTGTGATTGCATTCACAGCAAACATCGGTCATTATTCGATCTATGTTTTTTACTAATAAAACCCCTCCATTTTTAACCTTTTTCATTCATACTCCACGTAGATTAACATTGTAAACATGCTGATTTCCCTCTTTTCCCTCAATTGTCCTCCATTTCAGCTTTTAGTTTTGGAAAACAGGAATCAAATGATCATCCAAATTTATGGGCTGAGGTTAAATCTGGCCTTAGTCTAAATGTGGTTGGAGTCCCCTTAACCACCCTACACTGGAACACAGTCACTCTCATCCCTCAACGCATACACATGTTGTTCCAAGAATAATGTTTCTCACAATATTCCTAAGCTTTCAACACTGAGTGCAATTGTCTTTTACAGTACATATATGGCAGGGTGGGGAGGGAATAGATGGGCATGTGCAGAGGAAGATCCCACTCAAACATCACTGCTGTGAGACTGTTTTTTCCAAGCTGGTTCACTCCAGGATACATTCATGCAATAATGCTGTTTCCCAAAGCAAACCATTTATGTTTTCCTCACCCTATAGCACGCAAATACATGGGAGCCTTCTCAGCAACTGCAGTGGGGTTTGAACTGCATCCTGCTTTGCTCAATAAAACCAACTCGAGTGGGCTGAGGCGTCTGGTGTGTCTGCATGGCAGCTGAGTGGGTGGGTGAGTGGGTGAGTGAAGTTTAACTTCAGCCAGGGCCACATCCACGCTCACTTGGGTCACTCAGCTGCCAATTTCACCTGTTTTATCCCGCTCTCAAATATCAGCCTGTGTGTCTGTCTCTCCAGGAGTGAGTGCTTATCACTGCAAAGTGCTGGATATGTGTTTTACTGACTCCCTCAGCACCTGAATTTAGCAGCTTTGAGTCATCTGGTCCTGTTATGAATATTATGGTCTTTTGGGGAAGGTCAAATCTAGAAGCCCAGCTCCCACTTTCTCCCATTTCTGAATCAGGTCTCCATTGCTTTTAGCTCATTTGCACCATTACAAATGAGAGAAGAATCCGCCGTACAGCTTACACTTCTGCTCACTACCAAGGTGTGACTTCAGCTGGTGTCTTTGAAGATTAGACTGCTGTAACTAAGGACGTGGTGGGACAGTCCTTTACCTGTTTGGACTGATCCTGACAACTGAGGCAATGGAAAGTAATCTTCCATCCCAGGGTGCAGAGTCAGCAGGTTAAGTTTTAACAAAATCTTCCTGAAATTGCCAAGTAGAGCTGTTTAAAAAAAAAATGAAGCCTTCTCTATTTCGAATGTTTTCATTTTGAAGTATTTATCTTTTCCATTTTTTTGATTCTTCCCCATATTTATAATTCAAAAAGCATTATGGGAACAGCCACCAACATTTTTCATTTATCAAATACAGGGATTTTGACACATGATATATTTTAACATAAATTTCCTTATGCTTTCTATAAAAAATGTATTTAAGTAATATTGAGGATATCACAATTATTTCCTGGTCAAAACTCATGCCAAAAAGTCTACTTGCCTGTGCTATCCTTTGGAGGAAATAAATTGCCATCGTATCTATTATCAACTTTTCCTTTTTAGGGAAACACCTGCACAGTCTGCACAGGGATATCTGGCAGAACTCCACTTCAGCCTCCTCATGTCTCAGTGTTACTCTTACAGCCTGAGGTTAAATTCTGCTGGCAGCACACATTTATGTTCTGGAAGCAATTTTTTGTTAACACCTATGGTAGCTCTTAGCATCGAGTTACTAAACACGACAATTAGTAGAAATCACTGCAGTGGTGCTCTCTTTTATGTCAAATTCCTACCACAAAACCAGAAAGAGAATTAGCCACATCAAATGAAGAGAAGAAACACCACCTAAGTATTGTTTGGAATGGGGGGAAAAGGTGTCAGACTCCATGAATATTGTTAGACATTTATTTGTGCTGGTGATTTTATATGAGTAATGCTTAGACATTCCATATGCTGCATATATGTCAGTGCATGTTTTAAAACAGAACTAAAATTCCTCTTTAGTCCTTCCTTTCTCCAAGGTTAGTAAGTTTTTGCACATCTGCAACTTTTGCTTGGTCCCTATACCCTCACACAGTTTTTCATCTGAAAGGTCACATTTTTCCAATCAAAGAATATTTGCTATGAGCATAGCAAAAGAACCTTAGGTGCCTCCTAACTGCAAATTATGGTTTCATGCTCAGCTCTCATGTCTCTGGACAAATGAGGTATGACCATTAGACACACAAAAAGTGACATTTTTCATGTGCACTTGAAAATTTGTCCTCTGCACATAGAATCAACTGGAGTTTCGGAGCTCTAACTGTGCAGTATCAATAGCATGTACTGCAGACCTCTGGAGTGTTTTCAGTTGCCACACTGCCAACACAGGGAGAAGCCCCTCTGCAAATCCATTCCATGTACTTGTCATGTTACCTTTGTAAAAAGCTGACTGGAACAACTGATCTTCAAAGAATGCGGTCGCGATGTACCGCTGCACAGATCAAGAGAGGAATCCAGATTAGAGAGCAGGAGAAGGCATGAGCAAATTGGAAATAGGAAAGATGATTCGTTCTAGGGATCAACAGCTGGACACCATAAGGCAATCATGGCCTGACCCTCAAAGACATCTTGGTACCTAAATATCTTTGCAAATTTTCATCTCAGCATCAACATAAAAAGACAGAAACTATGCTGCAAATAGGATTAATTCATAAATTTCCTAATTAGATATGCGTATTTCTTAAAAGAAATGACAAATTTCTTGGAGAAGAACAGCAGAGGGACAGAGACATTCTGCTGCAGGGAGATCTGGAATCAGATTGTGCAAGCAGCATCAGAAAACTCCATCTGTAATTGTCATCTTCCTGGTGGGCCACACCATCAAGCACCTCCAAGGTCTGTCATGGTCTCTTTGCTCTGTGGCGAATAAGGATATTCATCAAAACGCTCCAGGTTCCCAGCTCTCACACATGGGTGGCTCCGCTTGGGAGTGAAAGGATACAACTGTATTGGAAAATAGCCACATTATAAATCCAGCAAAGGAAGGGATTTTGTAATAAACAGGGAATATCAGAGACAAATGAGATATAAAAAAGTAAAGAGCCCCCTCCAGTGTCACCACATACGTGATTAATGAGACTTTAGGAATTCACCAATAGACTCTCCAAGCAACTGAGTTCTCTTTCAATGGTATGCAGTCAGGTTGAATTTGTATTCAGAAATCCCAGCTGTACTCAATACCCAGGACTATTCCATATATGTGAAAAGAATTACACGCAACTCAGCTAAGAAAAAAAGAAATTGCCATTCAAGCACAGGATATTTTTAAGGCCAGGATATTGCAATGGGCATTTTTACTATCTGACTGTTTCTCCTCTCCTTAAGTAGAATGCAGGGAAACTGGAAAGAGATGAAGTTATCACAAAGGTATGATTTAACAGTGGTCTTCAGACAATCTTCATTTGGATGGTACAAAATTAAGTTAAAGTACTTTTTAAAAGAACACAATACAAATACAGTGTGGTGAAAAATGAAGACAATGGTGTTCTGTCTGCTTGACTTTTGTCTTGGTATCTAACTTGCATGCTTAGCTTCTCCCTGAATGTGATCTCACTGTCAGTGGAAAGAAGACACGCTTTCCCTGGATACTTTATTTTTCAGACTGTTGGCTTCAGATCTGAAAAGTCCCCTGTGCATCTTGCACATTGGTCATCTTTCCATGTGTTGGAGGCCACACACTGGGTCTTTGAGATTGTGGCAGTGAGACTGAAGAGTAATCGACTTCACATCTGTAAAAGACTTAAGGAGAGAAACCTGAATAAATATTTCAAGGGGTGGATAAAGTAGCATTTATACAATTCTGGTCCATTTCTAATACCCACTGAGATCCCAGGCTGTTTCATTGTGAAGCCAGAAGTGAACAAAAGCTGAGCTCCTTTCCCATTCATAGTTGTTCTCTTTCTATTTAAAACAATATTTTGAAACATCTAAACCATATGGTTCCTTTATAGATAGTTTACATTTTTCTGCAGTCAAAAATGTATCGATAGCTCCTTATTAACTGACAATATGATACGATCATAATATATTAATAGTTAAGAATTAGTATGTAAACTAGAAATAATGCCTAGCCTAAAAATCAACAATCTACACCTTAGGATAATCCAGAAAGGGCTACGGTGGTTGTATGTGGTTTGGATGGCATGTTCTACGAGGAAAAATGTTTAGTCTGGCAAAGATTCACTTGAAAAGTGGTTTATTGATAGTATACAAAACACAGACAACTGAAATCTGGACAAAAGACAGAGGTATTAGAGAACTTAATTTCTTCAAATTCTGTAAGATGATTAAAGTAAAAAAAACAACCAGATCTTATTCTAACAGACAACTGCTGGTCTTGTGTAGCCCTTTAGCCTTTTAAAAATAACCAGGAGAATTGCAGAACAATTAGTAGAACAAATATTTGTTCTTACGCAAAGCATATTGAATAGATTTGGAACACAGGATGCAAGTAATTATTAGAATAAAAATAGGCTAATGTTCTCCGATGCTATTTGTAAAGCAATTTGAGTTTCATTATTAGAATGTGTATTTAACATATCATTTTGAATCTCATTACATGCTATTTGGACTAAGCTTAATAGGATTATTATTTTTGGCATTCATGGTCATGCAATATCCATAAACAATGTTTCTGAACTCTTTAATACAAGAAACAGACATATGGTGTCAAGAAATGAGCAGACTTTTCAGCATTTTTAACAGCACACATAACACACTTTCGATTTCTGCATTTCTAGGAGTATTTGTGAATGTGTCACTGTTAAAGTATTACTTGTCCATCTCTCTGCTTGTTTACTCTATCTTCTACAGATGGGAATAAACATGGCTTGATTAAAAACCTTATTATATTATTTACTGCCCCTGGTTCATTCTGAATTTTTTTTCTAGCACATTTCTGAGAATTACTTAATATTTATGAGGTGATAGAGAGAAAACCTTAGCACTTATCTTGTTCTAAATGTACAAGAAAAGGAAACAGTAAAAATCTTATTTCTCAAATATGAGAAGTAAAATTGTCTGTCCCCACATCTAACGTGGTTTCTAATGTGCACTGCAAAGCCTCTGTGACTGGAAGTGGCTGCTCTACAGCATCTGCACAATGAGACATTGTCTACAGAGACCTTTGAGACCCACCTTGAAAAGCCCAAGACCAGAGGAAGGTGAAAGCTGCCCTGCCCTTCAGATAAGAAACTATGATGGTAGCAACTAAATTTAGTGTTCATCCACTGGGTGTCATATCCATCACACATCCATGTGATCAATGTCCATCACATTCTGATGTTACAAATGGTCGCTGAGCTTCAGGATGAACATTTATTAATGGATATGCTAACAGAATCACAGGATGCTCCTGGCTGGAAGGAACCTTTAAAGACCATTTAGTCCAACCCTCCTGCCATGAGCAGGGACACTTTCCACTAGACCAGGTTACTTAAAGTCCTATCCCACTTTACCTTGAGTACTTCCAATAATGGGACATCCACAAGTTCTCTGGACAACCTGTTCCAGTATCTCACCACCCTCAAATGTAAAAAACCTTCTTCCTTATGTCCAATCTAAACCTACCCTTTTCAAGTTAAAACCATTTCCTCTTGTCCTGCCACTACAGGCCTGGGTAAACCATCTCCTACATCTTTCTTGCAAGCCCCTTTTAGATAATGACAGGCCTCAATAAGGTCTGCTCCAAGCCTTCTCCAAAACTTTTAAAGCTTGATTTCTTCATACGCCACCAGTCTCTGCTTGCTTTCCATGGCCACCCCTTCTGAGAAAGGCTGAAAAATCACTTCTGTCACTTGCTTCTGCATCATGGCCTATCTAACTCAGCCAGCTGGGATCTGCCACGTTCCACTGGAGAATCCAAAGGAGGTCACAGAACTTGGACAGAATAAACCTTTTGTAATACATCAGCAAGAAATGTTTGGTGGTTTGATCCCTGTACATTCAGTCATGATTGCCCTGATTATGTGTGCTGAAGGGAGGGAATGAATCTTCTGACAGGATGTCAGATGGAGCCCTCTTCACAGGAGGTTGAATTTTTGGGTTTTTTTATCCATATTATTTAATCCAATGTGATGTCTTTGGTGTGCATAAGTATCTGTCAATGGATTCTGTGTAGGAGAAGGAAATTTTAAAAAAATTGATACGTATGCAAATATGGTGATTTTAACCATTAATATGGAGTCAGCAAGAAGTTTGTAAGAGGAATTGAAAACACCTCAGTAAATAGATGGTGCTGCCTAACATAGTATATATCAACTCCATCCAAGTGAGTGGCTTCTGACTTTTTTTCCTTTAATCTTGCCTTAACTGAGTCTTTGTGCTAAATTATAAGATCTTTGGGAGAGGGACTGTGTAAATGTTTAAGGAACACCTACTGCAAGAGGGTCACAATTATGACTTGGCAGCATGTAAGAAATAATGAAGAAAAGAAGAATGAGGATTGGGCTCTTGGAATGGCATTGTTCAACCTTCAATATCCCACAAAGATACAATTGAAAGTAACTAAATAGCAGGCTTAGTCCCACAGGTCTGAAAGAATTCCTGAAAGAATTTCCAGCCTCTTCAAAACAACAAAGGAAGCTGCCAGTCTGGCATGTAAGGATAGATTGGTGCCTGGTGGAAGAAAATTCCTCGTCTGAGGCAAACATTTCAATTACATAGCAGGAAATCCTATAGCAAAGGAGTTTCTGCCACATTCAGGAAGATTAGACGGGCTCGACTCTACTCCTTGCACAGCAGAGAACGCTGAGAACATTTCTCTGACTCCCTAGAGCAAGAAAAAGGGCAATTCTGTTAATTCTGCCTCTCATCCTTACACAGGTCCTGTGACATGAGATTGGGTCCAGGTCTCAATGAAGTCTAGGTGAAACCACTTGAAATTAAACAGGAAGCAGGAGGGAGAGATGCCATCTCCTCCAAAAGTGCAGAGGAGCCAGCTGGCAATTAAGCAACCAGAAACAGGCCAAGGATGCAAAGTTTAGTAATTTGTTGTTTCCCAATTTGTTAATGCATCATCCAAGATCAAAGCTTTGCAACAAATGTTGTTTTCATCAGAAAATTTTAATTGCTTTATACCAAAATTTAGGCTTTTGTAATTCAGTGCAATCTCTCAATTGCATTTAAAAAATGTGTGTAATTTTAACTTATTGTTGTATTTCAGCACAGTGAAAAACAGTGAAATATTAAGCATTACCACATAACTATGTTGTGCTCAGCTCAAGCTTTTGTTTTACATCTGAGACATTCGTTTTGAAACTGAATGCCAAGTCATTCAGTAACTCTTTGGATTAATGGGTTTCCGCATGTGATTTTGGGAAGCACTTCTTTATTTGAAACATTCCTTTTCCAACACTGCTTTGGCATAAATTTGCTTAACTAATTATGATGGAAACCAAGGGAAAAAAATAGATCATCAATTCATAGGATTTACAGACAAAAGGAGAACAGGATGACGATCTGTCTCCTTGCAAATATGGGGCATTATGGAGAAAAAAGGACAAAGCTGCAAGAACTGTGCTAAAGATAAGTGTTTCAATGGCTTACTTCTCTTTTTCCATTCACACTGGAATGGAAAACTGGGTAAGTCGGAAAAGGCATTCTATGATTACTATGGAAAAGCTGCAATCAAACTTGTTATTAAATATGCATTTTTTTCTTCTGAATGTGAACAGGATAGTGCTCATACAGGTTCTTTCAATATGAGGTGCTTGTCTATAAACAGTTTTATACCACTGTGACTAAATCAACAGAAAATTACAACCAGCACAATTGGTGCAGGCCCACAGTGCAAAAGGAGATCTCTTGATATGTGTCTAATGCTATATACACTGCAGGGTATTTTACGTGGAGGTTTTTGTCTCTTTATCTGTCTGTTCACTCAGCAGGTGCCATCATGGCTCTTGGTCCACACAGACTCCTGTGTCCTGGCACTGCTACTCCCACTCAGAGCTGCACCCCTTCGTACTGTGAGGCTGGGAAAAGGGCTGCCACAACATCAGTGTGTCTGCCACCTCTGTCCTGTCTTCACCTGATTCCTCAAGGCACCATATTCCAAGTGCAAATGGACAAATGGTACTGAAGCGACTAGATTTATTCTGTATCTCTTCAAGGTGAGATTTTTAGCTGTACAGCTCTGCTCTCAATCAAAATCTTCTTTCAGCCTTCAAGGTGCTGGTTTGGAGGAAGGCAGAGAAAATGGAAATTTGAGGGAATGTATCCTACTGTTAATATTAATTTAAATGACCTAAGGAGAAAATGAGTGAAATTAAGAAGACCAGATACAAAGGAAACATAAATGTTGATCAGAAGTAGAAAGGCTTTGGCATACGCATGAATATGATTAAAATGGCTTTTATCCTGTGCATAAATACTTAGAATATTTGTGCTTAGAAACTTAAGAAGGAAAAAAAAAATCATTAAAATAGATTTTGAAACAACATTCGCATCATGCAAAGAGTATAAACTTTAACAACCTTCTCATATCGAACCTGTTTTATCAAAGAAACAACTCAGAGGTAATGGCGTCTCCATGACAAAGAAAATATCTCTGCATGAGAGAAAAACTATCCCATGTACAGAAAACTCTTGGAGTATGCCAGTCTGCACTCTCTGCCTGGCCAAATGCTGGCATAGCATTTGAGAAACAAGGAGGCATGCAAGAGTCACAGGTGAAGGAGTTGGATGGCTCAGGGTTGGTTCCCAGGGATGAATTGCAATAATAACACTGAACAGTCTCCACTGGCATTGGTCACAGCTGAGCCCCTTGGGTCTGCTCAGGAGACAGGTGATGCTGTACTGAGGGTAAACACAGCCTGAACAACTCGAGCGCACCCTCAGCAAAAACCAGCTAACATACCAGAAATCCAAGAGCCTGAGTTTTATGTATGTTGGTAATATAGGAGAAAGTCAAACCATGAGGCTGCCAAAAGGCATAAAATAGAAATCAGTTTGCTGAGCAGTCGGGACTATTTTCACACTTTACCTTTTGTTACAGCAACCCACTCCTTACTATGTTTCACTAAATTACAAAGCAGGTTTTCATCCACAAGGAATGATTTTCTTACAGACTAGATCCTGTTCCAGCTTGGACCACTGCACCTCAGCCATCCTGCTGAATTCATGGGACACTGGAATCAGTTCCACAGCCACATTTGGACAAGAAATTCATAGATTCATAGAATCATTAACGTTCGGAAATATGTCTAAGATCACTGGGTCCAGCCATCAGCCTAACACTGCCAGGTCCACTTCTAAATTATGTCCCCAAGTGCCACATGTAGATGTCTAAAATACCTCCAGGGACAGTGACTCAAATACTTCCCTGGGCAGCCTTTTCAAACACCTGACCACCCTTTCAGTGAAGAATCTTTTTCCTAATATCCAATATAAACATGCCCTCGTGCAACTTGGGGCCATTTTCTCTCATTCTGCCACTTGTTACCCAAGAGAAGACAGTGACCCACACCTCTACACAACCTCTTTTCAGGCAGTTGTAGAGAGAGATAAGTTCCTTCCTGAGCCTCCATTTCTCCAGAATAAACACACCTAATTCCCTCAGCCACTTCTCATTAGACGTGTTCTCGAGACTCTTCACCAGCTTCATTGCCCTCTTTAGACATGCTCCAGCACCTTTGGACACACTAGAGCACCTGAATGATCATACCATCACCTGAATCAGAAGTAACTATATCCAGAAATAAAGGTGTATTCCACCCAAACTAACTTTTGCCAGCTTTTACCACGTCCATCATGCATCCTTCCACAGGTTTGCGTTTTAATGATTAGTTGCAGCCATACACTTAAGCAAATATATTTGTTCACCCTACTCCTTATTTGAAATTCACGTACAAAGGGTGTGTTCCTAAAAGACTTCATAAATAATGAAGAAGACCAAAAGTGAGTTCATCTTAAGATCTGCCTAATTCTTCCCATGAGAGAAGAACATTTTCCTTGCTGGTTAAGGAGGTTTAGAGTAAGTGTAACTTATATTCCTCTTGCTATGGATAAGGTCTTGGAAATCATAGCATCCAGAAGGTCACCTCTTCATGCTTGAAGGAGACACCCTGGGATGTGTGGCAAGTTGTTACTTTTAAACAAACTTGTGTTTTGTGGTCTTGTTGGTTTGTTTGGGGGCTTTGAGGGGATTTGATTATTTGTTTGTTGGTTTTTGTTTGATTGTTGATTTGGTTTGGGTTTTTGTTTGTTTTTTCTTTTGTTAAACACGGATAATGGCCTATTGGAGGCTAGAACTGGCAAGCCTCGTAAAGCACTGTTCTGTAGATAAATTAAATATTTTGATAAGTTAGATTTATACACATAAAATATTTATTTTGACGGAACATTTGCTCATGTTTTCAAAAACAGAAATACATTTGTTAATCCATAGAAAGGATTTGTACTGTTTGTTTCCAAAGAAGGCAGCTCCAGTTTGGTTACACTGGTATAACTTGGGCAAAGAGTTGTTCTAGAGTCTGGGATCAAGTATCCTGAATTTCCATTTCACAGATTGATCGTGGAAGAACAGGACCTGGAAATGGCATGTCACAAAGAGAATTTTTTATAAACTAATAAAAAATGAACAAATCAATGAGTATATATATATATATATATATATATATATTATTTTTAAAGAGGAGGGGAACAAAAAAGAAGTCAGGATAAAGTCTGGTTTTCTTTCATTAAGTGTGCCTCCCTACCTGTTTCCTACTACTCAAACTCAGATTCAGTCACCTCATGTCAGGCATGTAGCTCTAGCAACCAAGTTAGAGGAGACTATAAATTTTTATGTTCCTCCTGTGGCCAGTGGATTGAGAGAAGGCTCCAGAATGTGGGGCATCTTCTGTATTGTCTCCTGGAAGAATCTTTTTCCAATGACTATTGGGGGTGTAGAGTCTTCTAGATTTTAAATGGCTCTGAATACCCAAGATGGATCGAAGTTGCAGAACTCAGAGTAGCATTTGAAATGTCAACCCCATTTCAAAACTGCCAATATTCTAAATCAAAACCACAAATTTTTCTTGTAAATTCTCAAAAATCTCTTAGCCTTCAAACTCATGCAGACTTTGCTATGCAGAAAACTGAGAACTCAAGCCTGCAGTCAGCAGCTGAACAATTTATCACGTGACTGTCACTAGTTATGTGTGGTTAATTTGAGTCCACATCTCAACTAATGCACTTCTGGTAATGAGGATCCACACAACCAGGCACAAAAATGCAGACAATCTTACTGCTTTACATGACTTTCTATCAATCTTACTCTACAGTTATATTTAGCCAGTACATGGCTTGCACATAGAGCTTAAACCAACCCTTAAATTTATATAATTCATGAAACTGTTTAAATAAACTGCAGTTGGGTTGGCAGGTGACAAATATGCACACAGAGATGTATACAAGCCCTATATATAATAAAAAAAACTGATGCAAACCTAATTTTTAATCTCTCTGACTGCATATTGATGCCAACAAAAGATTGTTTAGAGTGTACAGTCACTTCTTGATAGTTCATCAGCATTCATGGATGGTAACCCTGCTGTATTGCAAGGGACTTTTCTCTTTTTCCTGGCATCTGATGGAATGAGTATCTTATTGACATTTATGAGGCAACTTTTCTTTTCCTCACCTAAAAGCTGCCTTTCCACGCAGGGCTGACCATGCCAAAATACACATCTGATTTATGTGGTGGATTTGTTGCAGCACAATTGTCACCACACATAGTCATAAATGATGCAAGAAACCCATTAATACCTCTAAATCAGTATTCAAAGCTGTTTATTTGGATGTAGCCAAAGCCATGATGTGTCTGGATAGATCCCAGCCTGGACAATGAGTTCAGCCATAGCTCTGCCAAAAGCAAGCTACTTTTTTTTTCTCCAGGTGCTTGTCTACTACAGAAATTACTTAACACCTCAGCTGTCATTCAGTAACTTTATGAAAACGTCCCAGTTACTTTAGCCCTTGTCTGCAGACTGCGGATGGCACCAGCTTAGTCCATCAAAGCAGTGGGGTGAGATTTTCCACTGTGCTCGTTTCAGTGGACTGGTGTGTAATTGCATTCAGAGGAAAATAAATCTTTCTAGAATAATCATGAAGCTCAACAACCTTTAATCCAGCAGAGCACACTGGCATCACCTCCTTACATAATAAATATATGTCTAATAAATATATGTCTGAAGGAGGCTTCATGGCAATAGAATCCCATTAACAGGGGTCAGGGTTTTACATCAAGGCCGGCTGGAGCCCTCTCCAAAGCAGTAGGCTGCTTTTCAGGTCTACTGTGGAGGTTTTGCTTTCTTATACAAGCGAATGTGGTTCACCTCAAGGGAAAAGAAAACAGATCATTTGATGGTTCACAGTAGGCCTGCACGCCACACTGCGAACCGTGAAGGGCTCATGGAAATACTGCGGGTGGAAGGCACCACAGTCTAATCCAGCAGACCTTTCCCTGGAGCCAGCTCTGGGGACCAAGTCCATCAGAGAATAATAAAATGGTGATGGAAAATGCAAAAACAAAATGCAGAAAGATTAATTAAATAAAGGGCATCCTTCCAAAAAAAAAGTAACAACCCTGTGAAATGTGTTTTCAACACCACAATCCTCCTTCTCTGTTTTGTTTCACAGCAAAACCATTACATGTAAGTGTTGCCTTTGAAACGCCAGGGAAAGACACTGATAAATGTTACACAGCAGACCAGAGGCTGCCAAAACTAACTGATTTCTGTTTAGAGGCCCTAAGAGTGAAATCTCTGTGAAGTAGCAGAGCTTAAAGAGTAATTAGCTACAACCATAACAAAACAGTGAGCTACTCACCACTCAAATCTCTATGACTTCTCTGTTGTTATAAGTGACATTGATCTTGCAGGTTGCTGAGAATGGACTGTCCATGAAAAGAATTGCTTAGGAAAACAACCAAATGAGCAACATGCAAAAAGGTCATTTGTTATGATAAAAAAATAAATTTTCAGTGTTAGTGAACACTGATGTACCTGTTCCCACATTTGAAAGACTTAAGGCAAAATTGGTCTAAATACAATCCCACTTACTCTGGTGGACACACACCAGTGGTAATTGTGTCTCATCAGCTGTCATTTCATCATTTCACCACCAGTGGTTAACTCAAGTTGTTGGGGTTTGGGAGTTTTTTGCCTTTTCATTAGCTAGACAAAAATAATTCTCTCATAATTTTTTTTATGCCTCGCTTATGAGAATTTTTGCTGATCTATTCCTATTTTTGCCTGTGGAAAAAAAAAAAAAAAAAAGAAGAAGGTGACAATGACCAGAAGTCCAGTCTGCATATTAAATGAAGGGACATTCATTTGTTGTGCTTTCTACACTTGCTGTGTGAAATGGCAGAGGGGTGAAGTAAGAATAGATGGTTCACAGAGGTGATGCACATTGGCTGGGTTCAATAATGTTACACTTCTAATAAAGCATAGAAACACCTTACAAAACCTCATCAAACCCAGAAATAACTTTTTGGTTCTTCAAGGACAAAAATGAATAGACTAGAACATGAAAATAAACATTTCCATAATATAATCACATATTAAGTACAATTAATCGCTAGAAGGTAAGGGTTTCTTATTTCTGTGCTTCTGCCCTGTTTTATGGATTATTTTCTTCACAATGTTGTTTGTAAGCTAATAAGAACTGCTCTTCACTTTCCAAATAATTGATTGATCAAAAGTAATTCTAAAATAAAAATTTAATAAATCTGAAATATAAACTCAGTAGAAATGTGAATTGGATAAATTAAGTCCACATTGAATAAAGTATTGAGGATCAGATGTTTGATATGGCTGATCATGATTTTCCCTAACCTTCAGTCAAACAAAGCCTCACAACACCTTTAAGTTCTGCAGAAACTCAGTGTGAGATTTCTTAAAATTCATATGGATTCTTTCCCTAGGACTTCTAAGGGAGACATCTTAAAAATCATAAAAATAGCCAGATCTAGTTAAGTTGTCATAGGCTTTTGGTAGAGATGAAAATATAACAGCAGGGCAGCATTTTATTGAATTTAGTCAATGTTTTATTGGACATATTTCAGCCAATTGCCATTTTGACTATCCTGGCCACCCTTTTGAGAATTCAGTTTTTCTGTAATTTCAACACATCAAGAGAGCAAACTTGGAAAAATGCCTTTCCCACCAAAACTACCCACAAATTGCAGAATCAACACTGAACTATTTTGTAGTGATTATTCCAGCGACAGGATTTGAACTTAACATCCTCTGATCCGGGGGACTGAGATAATTTATTCACTCTTTATGAAAATAAAACGCAGCAATGTCCAAAGGAATTACCCTCTTCTGTAGGCTGAAACAATTATATAAAATGGTTTCCTTGTCAGCCACAGGAACAGTAGTCCTTTTGACATCACAGTTTTTTCTAATACCGTCAAACATCAGTCTAAATAGAAATACTAGGATTTAGCACTAGCACCTCAGACTTGCTGACTTGGAAGTGTCAGTATTACTGCACAATTTAGTTAAAACATCATCTTTCTTTCTGAACTATTACTCTGTTTTATATCACAGCTATTTGTATACTGTAACTTCTGCAATAAAATGCATCAAAATCCAAGCTTCGGAAAAGTCTGCCTTCAGGTCATTTTGAAGTGAAAAGTGAATTTTGTGCCCTATTATATAAAGAAGTTTGCCGCTTGACATAGTCAACACAAGCTTCAGTAATCAGACTGTGATAAATCCTGTCACTTGTTTTAAGACTGATTTTGACATTCCAAGGCTTTGCCATCGCATATACACATGGGCAGGCACTTGTTCCCTTAAGCAATGTCTAGAGACTTTAGCATAAAACTGGCAAGATCTGGAGCCCTGGCTGTCCCATTAGCACAGAGGTTACCAGCAGTAATAATAGAAATTCCTGAGCAGACGTTTGTGACCTGGACAGCATGGTGGCAAAATACCTCGGTCTCCCCCATGTCACAGCTCCTAATTTACCAACACACAATGCCTTTCTATATTACTTGTTTCACTCCTCCTTACCTTCAGAAAGTCTCTTGTGAAAGCAGCAAGTGCATGAACTGGTCCCTTGCTGTCGACAATCCCCTTTTCAGCTGCCTTTAATCAGTAGCTGGGTTATCTCATTAATCTTCACTCTGAGAGAGGAATCATCCAATCTACCAGCTCACAATTCATTTCCTCCAGATCCAGTGGACCACCAGTCTTTCCAGGAGCTTCTTCCTCTGATTTCTCTTGGTAATTGCTCACAGCAACTTTTCCATGACATAGGATACTAGACAACAAGGAATATTTCCAGCAGTACTTTAGAGAACAGCAATGAATGTAAAGAACAGCAGCTGGGAAGAGCTGTGTGACTGGGTTATTTAAAAACCTTTCTGAATCTCCATCTTCAGTAAAGATGAATTTAAGCTGTGACAGGATCAAGGTCTGTTTTTACAGGCACACACAATCAGCACCTGTGCAGTCTAGAACTTGTTGCTATAGCTCTAAAAAATAGAAACAAGTAAGTTATTATTATTTAAATTTACAGGAGCAACACAGGCATCAGGAAAATAAATCTGCTAGAAGCTGGAGAAAACATTGACAAAAATAAATGGATATAAAGTCTCTAGAAATAAATGCAGATGGCAAATTAAAAACAAAGAAACCCCTTTTTAATCTTTGGGGTGGAGGACTGTTGAAAGAGGGAGAGTGGAATACAAATAGTTTCTACCTTCTCTCAAGAGTTTATAACTTCATCAACAGAACTCCGGCTGGGACTGCCTATGGCAGCAGTGGCCTTGGTAGTGTCTCCTTCAGGCCTTTTTTTGTACTCCTTTACCCAGATCCACTACTTCTACAGCCATCACCCAGCTCCTCCACAGAAAGGACAGAGCTGACGGCAAGAGAGAAATCTCCCCATTTTTTTCATACTGTTCTGCCACCTGCTTGTCACATGCTATTGTTGAGTGCCTCTTCTCATTTGATATCGGTTTTGGTAATGTTTTGCAGCACATATATCTGCAGAGAGGGAACTGAGACATGATTGTCCTGTTTTGTTTCAGAAAAACTGACCCTTCCTGTGCCAATTTGTTTCCAGAAAATAAGAAAGCAGAGAACGCTTGCAAAAGGACAAGGAAAAAAGGCTTTATTACAGCTTAATTTTCTGTTAGCTAGGTAATTACATTTCCAAAATGTTTCTGAAACCTTTCCATATTGTGGTTCTCAATTATCAAGCCAGAGGACACTGGAGAGCGATAATTAGGTGTGAAACACCACTCATGCCCCTGCAGATAGCCCTCCTTCCAGCCATTTAACACTTACTCTGGTGCCAAAGCTATGAATGCTGTGTTTTTCAGCAGCATTTAGGTGCTAATAAATTATCCAACAGTTTGAAAGCAATGGTCTGCCTAGATGGGAGAGTTTCACTACTGAGGTCATGGGCAACTATACCCCTGACCTGCAGAAACCAGAGCTTCCCCATCCAGGGAAGGGTGAGACAGGTTTGTTGGCAAAGCTGCTCTATTTCCACAGCAGCAGAAGCACAAGTCAAGGGTGACTGTCCAGCACTTCAAAATGCCTCTTTTTGAAATGGAAAGCTAATTTATTTGTGAGATTCGATCTTGAGATGCACCTTAAATGTGTCCAGAGTTTGATACTTGCCAGCTGGGGTTATCCCATGCAGATACAGCCGTCTAGACAGGTAAATTCCACTTGTCCTTTTTCCTCATTATTAAAGGCTCCTTAAGTACGATTTACCTAAATCCTTTCTGAAGCAATACCAAGCCAAAAATGCTACCCCACCAGCCAGTAAAAAGATGTCAAAAGTTATAATTCTTCTGAACTACGTATGTTGCATTCACCTCCTTAGTTTATAGCAAATAAATTCTCCACTAGAAATAACATTTATGTGGATTTACAGTTCAAATCAAGAGCACCAAAAGTAGTTCAGCATTTGAACATCTACCTGGCTGCTAGCACACATTTCAGAGGCACTAACTGAGTAGATATAAAGATGTCATGTCAAAACTGCCTGTCTGTGCTGCATACGCCAAGTCCTGTCCCAGGACTGGAAATTACTTACCACTTTATGACTCTTTGCCTATATGCTTCATTCCCCGTTCCTAGAATTTGCTATGGAAGACACACGGCCTCTCTAAGTGCTTTAAAGTATATGATACCAACACACCTGGCAGGATCAGAAATGGGCTCAACTGGGCTAACACGTGGTTATCACTGGTAGAGACAGAAAAATCCACATGCACATGCATTCAGATATATTTTCCAAGCAAGTGCCTCTACATTCAGAAGCCATGTTTTTTCACCCAGCAGTGGTATCAATCATGGATTGCCATAGGGCAGCAATATTGCATCATGAGAGAAAAATCTAATTCAAATAACATAAAAATCTAATACAAATGAGATGACGGCAAGAGTAAAAGTGTTACAAAACATAGGCATGCCTAAAATAGCTGTTTCTTTTTGCCTTAGGTGCTTCAGGGCATCCTACCTGGCATTCACCTGCTGCGTCAGAAGGCTGCAAGCTTCAGCAGGTCCTGTGTCTTACTCACCCACTCCTGTGACTGCCCTGGGGTACTGGGACTGGCTGGGGTGGATGAAGCTTTCCTGCACGGTGCTGTGCTTTGAACTGGCAGCTGAAGCAGTGCTGATAACACAACAGTGGTTGTATAGCTTGTGAACAGAGCTTGTACTGCACCAAGTCATTCTTCCACACTTTGCTCCCAGTGAGGAGGCGGGGAGTGCTGGGAGGGGACTCGGCTGGGACAGCTGACTCCAGATGACCAAAGAGCAATCCCACTGTATGACACTGCGCTCAGCAACGGAAGCTCAGGGAAAGCAGGAGAAATGGCAGGTGGACTTTCACAGTTATTACATTTGTCTTCCCAACTGTTACATTCTTTCCTCAAAATGGCTGAACAGCTGCCCACCAATAGGAAATACTGACCATATTCCTCTGTTTGCTTGCACACAGAGCTTTTGCGTTCCCTGTTAAACCATCATTATCTCAACCTGTGAGACTCTTTTCCCTCTACTTTCTCTCCATCCTGCTGGAGAAAAAGGAGTGAGTAGGTGAGTAGGTATTTGGCCTTTGGCCTGGGGCAGCCCACCATACCTGGACTCCTAAGGGTACCACTAGATATCTATATTTAGGCATAAAACTTGGTCTCCTACTGCTCACCCTTAAAAAAGTTTTGTGTCAGAGTAACAGGTGTACAAAACCCAAAAAAAAAGTAGAAACAAATGGAAATGAAACATAGCCACAAAAACTTAGCAAATACTCATTGTCCCTTTCGTATGGTAACTGGAAGAATATGATGGGATAGAGGCTTACACATCTTCCATTTCTGTACTGCCTGAATCCAACCGTGTACGTGTCTCTTTCCCTTCCTGATATTGTGTTTGCTCTAAACTCTTTACCATCTACCAGGACTAAAAAGAGAAGCTGCAGCCAATTGTCTGCACTCACTGCCATGAGAAGTGCTGGCCTTGCTCACTACTGAGTTTATTTGGGGATTCCATTTTAACGGCAGGCCCAAGGAGAATTGCTCACTTGTCTGCTCCTGGAAGAAACTGAGCCAAATGGCATACAAATGTATATTTTTTCTCTATAGCAGCATTGTCTTTGGTAATCAGGGTGCTCTGCTGGCAACCAAACATCGCACATACTGCGGGTCTTCTGTGAAGAAATGAAAACAAACAGTTAAGGAAAAATCACTTCAGAAAAAATTTCAGCAAAACTGAAATGGTTTAAGGCTCGTCTTTCTCTGTAAATAAAGTGGTGAAGAGAATGAGATATTTCAGTGAAGTGCTCAGCCGCCGCAGAGGTACCGATGAATGGAACCAATGTATGTGCAACTACAAAACGTTGAGTAGGGAAATTGTTCTACAAATGCCTTTTTCCTTTCATCTGATCCCCCTTGTACACGCATTCCTCAGGAAAAGTGCTGTGTTGTTGTGGCAAAGGGATTTTGCAAGTATGAATATTGATCTATCCCTTAACAGAGGGAAATGCTTGAGGTACAATGTAACTTGTGCCATTGTGTTGGAGTGCTCAGTCAGTAAGTTTTGTGAAAAGGAACTGAATGATTGGGGATTATACACTCTGACAAAGGACCTTTGTCCCATCCTCTGTAAGTAAAGGCTTTAGAATCCAGTACATGTACCCTTTATTTTACAGATATTTTATATCTGCTATGCCAATGTAAAAAGACCTTGAAGTAAGTAGAGTGGGTACCTTTTGGCCTCTTTACATTGCCATAATTATCTCATTGGCATTTTATAGAATAATCTATGAGACAGAGGCTATGAATATGTTAAATTTTGAGGCAAGCCAAAGATTACACATCTAGAACAAGTCTGGCCTCAAAGGAGAACAGATGAGGTGAAATTTTTCAGCTACAAAGTTGGTGGCATCTTGCATTTTCATATAGAAAACATGCAGCAGCTGTACTTGAGTTTATTTATTATACCAGCACATACCTACAATGCTACTTACAGAAAAAGTATTTCAAAAACTGGAAAGCGAAAATGAATGGCATCATTCACACTTTCTGTCTTTCATTAAATAGACAACACTCTTTCTAGTCACCTTGCTCTGAATCAGATGCTATGGGAGATATTTTCAGACAACTTCTGATTCACTTTCTGTTATCATTTTAAAAGGTGTTAAAGTGGCTGGAGTCAGGAACTGGCTTTTCTGTTTTTTCACAGCTGAACAGAATGTACAGAAGAGGAAGATAATTCAGTGAAAAATGGCAGAGGTGACTAGCAAAGTTGCTGATCTACTTGATCAAAGGAAAAAATGCCGATTTAACCTGAACAACAATCTAGAGCTTGTATTTCACACCTTTTCTCTACTTTCCACTATTAAAATGCTTAATGCACTATCCAGATTGGAATTTTGCTTGTGGAGTCAAGTTTTAAAGAAATGTTTAATTATTTCAATAACTCAGAAAAAAAATCTTTAAATTAAATGCTGTATGAGATTTGGGGTTGAACACTGGTTTTTAGTCCAGAGACTGAAAACAACAATTTTATCTACCGGACTAGGGTTTAAGAAAGCATACCCAATTTATGATAATGGTTGATTAGAAACCAACACCACAAAACACTTGTTAAACTTCGATCTGTGGATATACTTATAACCTTCACAAGAAAACATTGACTTTGGATGCCCGACCCCTGGAAATGTTGTGCACCATCCCTTCCAACCCAACCCATACTCTGGTTCTATGATAATATGGTCTAGCTTTGGATTCAGCCCTGCTTTGAGCAAGCAATGGGACCAGATGACTAAATGATTCTGTGACTCTGTAAGTGGTAAAATACAATTTCAAAGCTGCTGCTGTTTATTTCTTGTAATTGGGAAGAAATTTATGAACTTTGTTTGCTATTGGGAAACAATTCATGGACTTTGCTTGCTCTTTGGCTTGCAAAGTCTTAATCAAACTTGCTGTTCAGAAGTATTTCAGTCTTTCTTGATAATAGTGAGAAGATTTGTGGGAGTGACTTGTGATTTGGGGTATCTTCTTTTTAAAAATCTTTTAGGGGACACCCACCTTTATGTAGGGTCAGTGGGGCACTGGTAAGCTGAGAGGTGACCAAATCCCTGATGGTGACAGATAGATAACAAGTTAAAAGATACCAATGGAGCTGCTGCAATTCTCCATGCATGTGCTATTGCAAATATAATGTAATTTAGCCTTAAATGGTCTGCCCCTGACAGCTTTGCTCCATTACTTGGCCCTTTCCAAGTACTAACAGTATGTTCACAGTCAGTGGGAGCATCTCAGATGTATTGTAGCTTGTCAAGGAACAGCAACATGATGATCTGTCTAAGCCTTCCTGTGCTTCATCCTGAACTTTGACTACCATCATTATTGGGATTCTTTATTATTAGTCTACTTAAGAAAGCAAGAAAGAGTGACTGAGTAATCACTGAAAGATGATAAACTCCCAGAGCTGTTCTTCAGAAGGTCTAATGAAGCCCAAGCACCAGTCAGATCAGCAATTTGGCACACTGGTGGCTCCAGGGTGCAGTTCAGCCCCCCATGAAACCTCTGGAAAGACTCTGGGAACTAGATGATGCCCTAAATGAACAAAGGCTGTTGTTCCACAGGCTGAGTGACATTGAGTATTCCCAATGGGTTTTTTTACTATTATTATTAGATTAGAATCAGTTCTTAAATCACTAAATAGTGTGGAAATTTCCTATTCCAGAAGTAAGCAAACATTCAAGAGTATATATATTTTACTTAGCAGCTACCACAGAAAAATATACAAAGTGGGAATCTGTTAAATACAAAACCTAACTGGATATAAAAATGTATTCCCTTGACAGGTCTGTTTCTTTAATAGAGTTTCATTAAAGAGGGAACCATTGTTTTATGGAATATTCTGTGGTTTAATAAATGAAATATGCAGCCATTTAATGCGTCTCAAAAATTTCAGTTTTGCATTGTACTTTAATTTTTCATCAGCATAAATTTCACTCAAATAACTCTCTGTAAAAAGGCTTCATTTTGCTTCAGTGCTTGTAAAATACTTCTTTGATCAGCATTGTTACCGCTGAGTTAATTTTTATTTATCCAATCCAGGTGACACTAAAGGTATAGTTCATGATTTAAGAGTTGAACAGATACTTGAGACTCAATTCCTATAAATCATAAGTTTAGGATAACAATAGTTGGGTCCAAAATAGGGCTAAAGGGTGAAGTCTGAGCAGTACTTGTTGAGTTTTGTGAAATATCTCACTCGTTTCTTTCCTTTTGCCTAATGGACTGGTGATGATGACAGTAAAACTGGAGCAGTCTGTGGCACACTGTAAGGAAAGGAAAGCAACAATAAAAAGATTCAGAAAAGTCAAGGTGTTTTAATTTCATGTCTACTACAGTCACCCAACCCTAAACCTGAGCACAAAGAGGAACCTGGAGCTCTGAACATGCATGCAATAATAGGATCTGAAGAAAGGCCAAAAAAAAAGTAGGTGAATGAGAAATGCTTCTTGATTTGGTCCAAGAGATGATGCTTCTCTGCCAGACTGAATCACCTTTTTATGTTAAATATATTTTACTCTATGTAGGGACTTTTATATATATATGGAAATTCACAAATATGGAAATATACATCTACAGTATAGATTTATGTGTATTAGGCACATATGTAAATGCATAGTTATAGGAATTAGGACTCGGTAGAATAGTTCTGGAATCCAGGAATGGGCTTCCAGGCTTCATTGTTACCTTAGTTGATTCATCATTTAAATTATATTTCAACGGATAACATAAAACCTACGTGCTGCAATTGTCTCTGCAGCTGTCTGTGCATGCTGTCAGTTTACACTTTAGCAAAAGTGTATGCAGGACTGTCCATAACTGTCCATCTCAGGGATGGTGGAGGGGACACGGCATTATATGTCTACTTTAGAAGTGCTTTATTTCACCTGAGAAATAAAGACTTGTAGTGCAAATGTGCTTCCAGCCTGAAAAATCTCTGCCAATATTCAGAACAGAAGAGAGACAAACCCTTCACACAGTCAGAACAATGCTTTCCTACATCTTTTTTAGGAAAGACCATCCTTTGATTCAAGGTCTTCTCAGCAGTATGCCTGCATTCACACATGAGTAACAGAACTGATCCAGACCTGATCTGAGTAATTTTTGTAGTGTTCTTTGCAGCATATCATGCAATGTGGTCACAACAGTCTTGTCAGGTCTTGAAAGAGCAAACCAGGAGAACATATGCAATGTCTTTCAGGATATTTGTATGGAGGGTCTCAGTCCACTCAGGAGTGGACTCTAAATGCTAAAAGAGTTTAGAAGATTATCAGAAAAAAAAAAGGACTGATTTGCCTAATGACTGTTACAAAATTCTTAGGTTTGCACAACACTGAGCAAAGCTACCAAATTTTAAACAACAAGAATTAAAATTTAAACTAGTTTATTAAGTAACTTGGCCATAATTCAGACTGTATACCTGCCATCTTCTTTCTCATTCTTTGTTCTGAGGTTTTGAGATCACTGTTGGCTTCATTTGACCTTCAGCTTGTCTAGATTCCAATTAACTCCAATGGGAAAATGCTAACATTCTCCAACTTAGACTGAATCACCCAGAGATTTGGGGAATTTTCACAGAAGCAGTTTTTTTCCCATACAAATGGAAGAGGCTGATTGTGGATGGGGAAAGTGAAAGCACCACAGTGCTTGCACACAGTGCTGTCAAATAAATCAACATTCCCTTCCCAGGAGAGGAATTTGGTGTGCAGACCTGGGAGCACAATCGGTGCCCCTTATCACAAACACAGGAATGTAGGGGAGCTGGGACTTGCCTGCCATGGTCCATAACCAATTTCTCTTCTCATTTTTCCATCAGATCTCCACTAGTGCTGTGGTGTTCTCACCTGTTGCGATGTTTTCAGCCTTTACTTGTCTCGTAGTGTTACGTGGCTCGATGTCATTGTGCATTAACAGGTACCTCTGTGAAGAATGCAGGGTGTAACTTCCTTCTGCAAAGAATATTATAGGTGTAGTCTGGCATGCACACAGGCATATGAGTGTCCCAAAACCACTCTTCCATGTGACAGGGCAATAAGCCAGTAAAAGCACGTCTGCTGTGTGTACAGCTTTAATGAGGAGACAGCGTAGATCAGCCATGACACTGCTGGTGAGGGTGTCAGTCCTTCCAGCCAGGCACACCGTAGTAGCAGGATGTCAACGCCCCTCTCACATCACATTGTGGAGCACGATACTGATTTCACCCTCTACTTCTACTTTGATTGTTAAACATATAATAAATGGCACAAATGATTCACTCAGTCCTATAAATACTCTGCATACTCATTTAAACCACACATATGATTGTAGCAGCAACAATTGGCATGCACTATAATCTCACGATGATCTAGTTCTAGAGATAAACACTGCTTCACTAATTCATTTAATAGAAACAGATTATTTTAGCTCTATAGTGATCTCTGCCAATTGTCAGAAAGCCTACAACCTGGACAGTAAAAGAGTGGGTTTTAACTTACATGCAGAACATGAAAATTTTCAGACCCACAACCTCAGCACTGTAGTCAGTTCCCTTGTGTGATTCTATCAATGATTTCCTGTAGGCAAAGAGTAAACCAGCAAATCTTAAGCTCAGCTTATGTTGGGATACTCTGAGTGTCTCCGTTAGATTCCTTTTGCCCTGTAAAAAATAGGTTATGTATACTCTAAAGTGTTGACAACCTACAATTACACACTGATCACTTGTCTGTAAACTACCGTAGCAATAATAGCACTTCAAGATGGGAAAAGCAGCATTTCTAAACTTATAAATATTGTGGGGTTTTCTCATTATTAAACTTCAAATTTTGTGATGATTATCTATTAAAGCAGAAATAAGCCTCCATCAGCAACAGTTGATGGACACTCCCAGCCTTTCATTCACATACTCATTCTGAAGCTCTTCCTCAGCCAGCTCCTTGTACCATTGTTAATCTGTCACCTGGAAATGACACTACATGTGCTACTTATACCAGTGACAGTGCCCAAAACCAAAGTCAGACACAGACAGCTTCTACAGGAAAATTCATTAAGGTTGTCATGTGGTATATCAACTATTTGCTATTCAGGCTCTTTTTTCCACTGATTAGTTCCAAATTTGTTTTAAATACATGCAGAGAAGAAAGCAGCAGAATTAGACCCTAATTCAGCAGAAATCTAAGCATGTGGGTTTCTCCCACTGCATTAGTAACACAACTAAAGTCATGGTGAAGTTTGCTGAATTTGCTTTGCTTTGACGAAGTCATATCTGTGAAACTAAATCTACTCTGCTGCACTAGGGGGATACTGTACACAGCTTTTATAAATAGAAGATGAGCTATAAAATCTGATCCCTTTTTCTGCTGTGAGCTACAGTATGACTCCTAGCTTAACCACAGACCATAGGAACAGCAAACTGACCAAAGGAATGATGTTGGCAAAGTCCCAGTCATTATCTTCAAGCACAGTTTGTTTTAAAGTGGGCAATTTTCTAAGTCCACATTTGTCCTATGCAAAATGGGATCCCCTGACTCCACTTTCTTTTACTATTCTCATGCAAACTGTGGTCTAGGACAACTAGATAGGGTGTTCTTTGTGAAAATAGTGAAGACAGTAGTCTAACATATCCTCTAGTAGGATATCCATAATTTTCAGTGGCCTTAGCTCTTACAAGTCATGCAGATTGTTTATGCTTGACATCACAACCTTATTTACTCTTTTTCTGCACTACTTAGAATCACTGAATGGTTTGGGTTGATAGGGACCTTAAAAATCATCCAGTTCTAACCCCCCTGCCATGGTCTGGGACACCTTTCACTAGACCAGGTTGCTTAAAGCCCTGCCCAACCTGGCCTTGAACACTTCCGGGGATGGGACATCTACCACTTCTCTGGGTAACCTGTGTCTGAGCCTCAGCACCCTCACAGGGAAGAATTTTTTTTGTAATATCTAGTCTAAACCTGCCCTCTATGGTTTTAGAGCCATCACCTCTTGTCCTATCTCTACAGGCTCTTCTCTATAGTACCTCTCAGTTGTCTTGTAGCCCTTCTGGTACTTAAGGTGCTATAAGTTCTCCCCAGAGTCTTCTTTCTCCAGGCTGAACAGCTCCAAGTCTCTCAGCCCGTCTGCATAAGAGAAACACTTCTTTGCCTTCACTCCATGTTTGTCATGTCTGGAGGGATTGCTACTTCCTCTAGCCCAGGTTTACACAAAGCTTGGAAGGCATTCAGTTCATAACTCCTCCTTAGGCACTTAACTGTTGAAATTCAGAATAAAATAACATCAGTGACACTTTGGAATGCAAGGTAAGCCCCTAATCTCATATAATAAGCTGAGATCCTTGTAGGTCAGTGGAAAGAAAGAGACTTTAATACCTAACTGACAAATGCCTGAGTGAAGGCACGAATGCTCCCACAGAACTTCTTAAACATCTATGTAAAATCCAGACCTCATTGCAGAGGCCAAACTTATATTAACTTCAGCAGCGCCAAGACTTCACCCTCAGTTTTTAGTTCCAGCAGGGTGGAAAGCCAACTTTGGAGAAAGTGATGGCACTGGGAAAAAGGAGAAATGTTGAGGGTGCAATAAAAATTAAAATGAATAATGAATTTCAAGTGAGGTAGACCTGGGAAAAACTGTCAATACTGACTATGCTGTTTCAGCTGGGATCAGATTCTAGTTATTTTATGAAGAATATTTATGAAGATAAGCAATTTAGCAGTGTCTCTTCTGGAACTGCTTCCATGCTTATCCAAGGACAAAGTCTGTCCTTCTCTTTCTTGCACGCTTTTTAAATTTATTTGCTTATTTTTGCCTTCTACATGCTAACATTTTTCCAAGTTGCTCAGCTTGGATCTCCACTCTTTCCGTAGTATGAAAGCTTTATTGTTCCCTGTGAATGCGCCGTCACTTTCCCCTCCCAGCTCCACACTTTGGCACAAGTGGACTCTTCTGAGCTTCTGTGTGAAGACCACCTGCAGCAGACCTTGGAATGACTAACGGGGAGGTGGGCTGAGATCAGCTTTAACTTGAGTTTCAAATGTACTCTACAACTCTTGCTGTTTCCTATCCCCCAAAACGACTTCATTTCCTACATCGACTGCTAAAGCAATAGTCCTGAAAGAGGGAGCAATGATTTACAGTGGCTCTTCTTAATACATGAACATTAATTTTATTTATTGTACCAACTACCAAATTTGCTAGAGACCAGGTCCATGATTGGCATTTTGAAGGAAATATGGTATATTACTCAACTATATGGATATACCTGTAGACATTTATAGACCATTGCCTTCAACAGTTAGAACATAGTATATGACTAGTGCTGAGATCACGTCCAATGTTCATCTTGCTCATTTACTTTTGCAAGCGGAGATGAAATATCTGCCAATTCACAAAATGAAAGGGATTTTTTAATAATAATGTATTGAAAAGAAGATCTGTAGAGGTAGGCTAAATGAAAAGTATAATTTAATAGCAAATCCATAAACTCAGAATGAAAACAAACTATATGTGATTTTTAACTGCTTGAAAATTGCATTTAAAAATAAAATCTATCCTATGAAAAAATCTATCCTATCTGATCCTATGAAGACTCAGTACTAGTCAAAGGACTTACCTAGTCCTGTGCCTGGTGGAGAGTGCCAAAGGAGAGAACTCACAGTAGTTAAGCACTGTGGCTGATGGTATTTACAGGGTCAGCAGTCACAATTCTCCAGCCATTCTCTTAATCAGGTAAGAGATACTTCGAAATCAATGAAATTGCTCAAGATAAGCAATAAGGTGACTGAGTGCACAATCAGCCCCAATAGAAAAATTCCTTGTAGTTCATTGTGGAACTAAGCAGATAAGAAAAATCTGCAGTTTCCAAACATCCCAGACACATAACAGCCAGACAAACACACAAGTGCACGTCCTGGGGAAATGAAATTAGCAAATGGTGTCATTTGATTTAGCATATGATCACATCTGACAGGCATGAGCTCGTCTTTGATGTGTTTTCTTGTTGGTGCTGGAAAAAGAAAAATATTAAGCCAGTTAGGAATGTTTCTGAATGTGATGCTTTCCTTTTCCCCATGCTTTCTTTTCCTTTTCTTTCAGTAAAAACACTGGAGATGTTTAAAATCCCTAAATCATACAAGGCATATTTTTAATATCTTGTACCAGGGATAACCTTTTTAATAGTACTGGAAATCCCCACATAGCATATCTAGGTGTATCCAGATGGATTGCTTCCATATGAAGACATTTTCTTTTGCCATTTTTCATTCTATTGTACGTATCTGTAACTTATGCTTTTTATAACAGAGGACTACTCTTAATAACCTTGTATTAATTTTATTTTATTTTTTTTTAGAAAGAGCAGATGTGATGAAGTGAATGAGAGCTATTGGTTTAATAAAGCACAGTCATCTTCTCTCAGATGTTACAATAAACCAGATTAGATAGAGCTTTAATGGATAAAGTTCCAGTGTTACTTCTGCTGTTGATAAATGGTCTGAAATTTCATTTTCTCTGCTCTGTGTACCTTGATTACATGCCTGTGTTTAACTGTTTAGAAACTGGAATTGTAACAACATGAAAGCAAAGAACCCCAGGATCACAAAATATCTCATTATATAAATGATGATTCCTAGCTGATAGGCAGAAGTAAAAGGTGACAAATCCTTCCCTCTCAATTAAATTCCCTTCATGAGAGTCTTTAGTACATTTCTGGCCATAATGTCAGTCAAGTAATAACAGAAAATTCAGTGTCATTATGGAAAAAAGACATTAAAACTATTTTAGAGGTGGAGAGAGGGGATGCGCAAATATACTTCAAAGAGAGGGTCTTGTTTTCCTTTTATTCCCTCAGTATTTCCATGAAACCTAAGGCAATGACATCACAACAAAACAAGGTTGCCAAGATATACTATACAAAAACATGTTTTCACATGGTTACATTTTCTGCAAATTATAGTTCTTGGAATATAAATCAGAATAATTGTTTAAATCAGAGTGACTGTTGAAACAGATTTACAGAGATCAAATCAAAAATGTAATAATTCTTGTGGTTTCACTAATGCTCAGAGAACCAAATACTTCTGAAAATTTTGGTTGTCAGTTATATATAGTGTTTACATTAACATGCTGCTTGAACAGAGAAAATATATATTTTAAGATGAAAATGTGAATCCAGGGTTACAAGAATGTTTCTGAAACAGCTAAGTCATCTTGCTTCAAGTAAAACCAGATGTTTGCGTAAAGTGAAAGGCAATCATTTCTTTTAATTATGTTCACTGGTTAGGCCACCAGGAATATCCATATGTGCACACAATGATCCAATTAAAATCAAAGACCTTACGATGGAGAAAGCAATCAACAACTGAAAGACCACCAAATGACATGTGAGGCACTGACCTGGATTCCACTACCTCCGTTCACTCATTTTCACTCAGCAAGTTGAACAGGAGAGACTGCTGCAGTCAGCCAAGGTCCCCTGGGACTGTCATGTCCTGGGCCCCGGAGGAATCTTTGGGAGCAGTGGCTTCCTGAACAGTTGCTCCAAGCTGATGAACCTGGACTAGAGACATTTCTCAACTTTGCTCTGGGTCAATACCTGCAAAAATGTTCCATATGCAGTAAGGAAACAGCTGCAACACCCTTCCTTGGTCATTTCAGCCTTTAGGATGTGTGGTATTCTGGTGAGTCTAGTGGAAGAGAGAAAAATATGGAAACTCATGAAGTGTTTTACATGAATATTTCACCAGAAGAGAAGGAGATGGAAAAATAGATCTAACATGCGGATATTCATGTCCTCCTGAAATCCTGCCTGTAAATGCCACGTGACTGTGCTTGGCAGAGACTGTAAGCACAAAATATTAGCATGATACTTCTTAAATAACCCATACTCTTAACAGGTCTTCCTATCCTGGACATTTTATATGCACTTATTGACTAAATTTTTATTGGTGGCTGATGGCTTTGAAACTTTACAACACTTCATAGTTTGAAATTTCTATTCAAAACTGTGTTGGTCATATATATAAGGATATATCCTTAGTCCTCCTGTGAAGAAATACATCTACTCATTTAAAGGGAAAAACAACTTCTTCTGGGAACTGGCAGCTATCTCCAGTAGGACGTCCTCAGCTCCTCTGTGATCCTCTCAGCAGACAAGCACAGCTCTAGATCCATCTATTTCACTGACAACTATGTATTGTATATCAAGAATTGTGCATTACATTTACTTGCTATGGAATACACACATAATATTCACATAAACACACATGCGCACAAACAGCTCTTATATGCATATAATATGTTGCAGGTGGACATAATATCATATCCTCTGATTTTCTTTTTACAATATTCTTTCTTGAGCTGAACATTTTCTCCAGGAAGACTTGAAAAGTTAATAACATCTTCTGCCATAGTTTCCAATTGGTACTACCTCAGCTTAAAGGTACAGGACCCTTTTTCTTCTGTGGCATACATCTTGAGCCTACTTTTACCTTTTGCTGGAGGTTGCTCAGTTTTTCGGTGGTATTTTATGTCAAACAGTTTCTTCACCAGTTTACGAAAAATAAAAGGAAAAAAAAAAGGGAAAACAACCCATTTGTTCAATAAAAGGTGTTTCCTGACCATGTGCAGTTGTCAGAAGAGCTGGCATTTTCACGCCAGACTGAATACACAATCAGGTGATAAAATGTCTTTCCAAAAAACATCAATAAAACATACGGCTGCAGTGAACCCATTAGGATTTTTAACCATAATTTCAATGAGCCAAAGAAACATCCCTTTCTATTTTCCCAGGTTACTTCTGTCATATTGAGGTAGGTCATTTCACACGTGCAGTTTCTGTGAAGAAGATGTTGTCCTCATCTGATTGTGCATGATCGTGGTCAATTGCTATATTGTTTTGCTTTTGCTTTCTAATCCACTTTTTTTAGAAATACTTCTCACCAAAGAAGAGATCCTTTCACTTCCATCCTCACTGCTTTCCAAGACCTTTCCCTCTCCCAAGCTTTACACTCAGCCTTCTACAGCATTCCTTGAGAAACACGTAACATATGTAACACCCAGGTCCATGATAACTTTATTTTGATCTTCTGAGTCCTGTACAGTCTTTAAAATGTTTCTCCTTCACATGGCTTCACTTAACTGTCAGTGTTCTCACAGGACCCCCTGTGCATTGCAGTCAATTCTTTAAAGCTCCTCTCATTGTTTTGACTAATAAGCATTTACATTAAAACTCTGGGCCAGGATATTCAGAGGGAAAAAAAATCATGCAGACCCTGCAATTTTAGTAGCAGACACTTGATTTTTGTTGATTAGCTTGTAGATATGTTGCCAGGAATATCTTTCTCAAGGCATACTCCTTGCTTGAAACAGAACATCTTCACTGGCTTTCAGCATGAGACAGGAACCGAAACGAGTCAGCATCGGAGTGCATGACCTCCAAGATCTTCTGGCACTGCTCAATGGAAAGTAGATGGCATTAATGCTGATATAGAAGGGTAGCAGGCAGGCTAATTTGTATCCCAGAAGGATCCCAAAATCTGTCCAAACTATTATTTATTACTAGAACGTACAAAATAGAGTTTAGGCATATTTTATTATTATCCAAGTCATAAAATATACAAACACAGGAAATATAAACAGCAAAACAAGCTTAGAGAAGGCAAGCGTTCAGCTAGCTGAATCATCTCAAAGTTCTAAATATTATCTCATGATGGATGGCTGCTGGAGTCTGCAAAGGACTATACCAAATCCAGTTCCCTGTTTCACACAGACCACCCCTATCGAAGACAGTTCAATCCAACTGTATTATCACATATTCTGCCTGAAAACAGAAAATTTAATTTCCTCATCACCATTTGGTGAGTCTTATGTTGGAAAAGAGCCTACTGCATACCTCTCTCTGGACTGGCTTTTGTAGAAGAATTGTTCTTTTCCACTGTGTTTCAAGGAACAATCAAGAATGTCTCCCTTCCTTACTGTGCTGGCCTGGGTGAGTTTTTCAAGTCTAGATTTTATAAGCTTTCCAACACTAAATTCTAATCATTTGCCAGTGGTATGTTAAGTGATACAAGCATTATCTGTTGCATATAGTGTGAGTTCCTGCTCATTCTCATTGATTATTCCTCATTTCCATACTGCTTCGGAAGTAGCACATCCTTCTGTACATCCTCTTTCCATGCTGCGCCACTGAGTATCCTACTGCTAATCTGAGGGAGGCTTAGGAAAAGGATATAAAATCAGAGAATAACATAAAAAGGGTTACAAATTATATAACTAATACATTTAGCATATTCACATGCCCACACAGAGTCCACATATTGACCATTACAGGCACAAGCATTTCTGGTTTTAAATCCTCTGGTGACAGGGACTCTACAGCCTCTCTAGAAAATTTATTCCATTCCTTGACTCTGCATTTTTTACCTAATACATAATAAAATTGCTCTTCTCTGTATGTTAAATTTATTACCTCTTACTCTATGGATCATGGCTGTGAAGAGCAGGTTATTCCACTTTCTTGCAATTTAAAGATTCCTGAAAAACAAACATTTGCTTTTGAAGCCTCCTGACTAGATGGGCTGGATTCAGCATATCTGGAAAGCCTTAATTAACAGAATGAACACCTTATGACTGACAATCAGAGCCAATCATTCTATTTCAAATGAGGCTGAAAAAACATTTCTAGAACTTGCAGAAAAAATGTATATTGTATGGAAACATCATTGTAAAATCTCAGAAGTTTGCAAAATGAATTAATTTTTACAACTACTTTATGAACTTGGAAAATGTGAGGTTTAAATGGGAAAAGTTCAATATTTGTCTTTTCCTCTCCTACTTCTCATTTCATTTAGCCAGAAAATGAACTCAGTGTTTAACAAAATTATGCTATATATCAAATCATATATAATTACTACATTTTTAATAGAGATTAATAATTAAGCAGCCTGAAATGCAATCACTATTATAGTCTATAGATAAGAGAAAAACACTTGAAAGGATCTTAAGTAAACTGCAAAAACATGGTTTAATCTTACAAACAAGTGAAAGTCCATAATCCTGTGTAGGCCATGGTCTGCTGGTAATGCATTCGCAATTAAAACTCTGTGATTTATGGAAGTCAGAAAGGAAATTACTCAAAAACATCTATGCTGAAGGTTTGTAACTAACTCCCTTCTCCCAAAGGACAGGACTTTAACTGTTGCCATGGCTCAGCTCAGAAGATCTTTGACTTGTTTTGCAAAATATTTGTTTGACTTCTTCAACTTCATATGTTAAATGTGCTCAGATCAGTAAGATAACTGGCAAAGAGGTTGCACAAGACTTGTAATTACAATATCAATCCTTATAAGATATTTTCTAACAAATGGAGGAGTCTATTTTTATTCTATTTTCATATTCCTTGAGGAAAATGTTCAGACTAATTAATTTCCCTTGCCATTGAGAACTTAGTGCACCAATAAATATAATTATGATCTCTTTTCATTTTTTAAATTTTAGACTATTTCAGTCTTTTCTAGTTATTAAAATATCCATTCAGGATATTAATATTAATGACAAAGATAAAAATGAAAACTTTTTCACAAATAATCAAAATTCTGAAGTTGGTTTAATTTTAAAATATTTACAAGTCTTTTAGTTTATTTTAAAAAAGCAAACATTCAAAGTTGTGGCATTGAGAACATTATGATAAAGTATATAGATTATAGGAAAAATGAAATCATGTAACCTTAGACAAAATATTTGTGAATTTTCTTTAGCCATGTTAATCCACCAGTAAACTTCATGGGAGAAAAATACAATAATAAAATGTAAGAAAAAAAGCAACTTGCAATCATGAACACAGATTGGTCTCAATTTGTTGATTCTGCTTGGACCATAAATTTTCTTACAGCAAATCTGGGAATGAACCACTAATCTATTGCTATTGAGGGACAAGATGTGGTTCAAGGTTTATGTCAAAGCAAGCCCCTGATCCTATGATATTCACTTGTACTTTTTGTCTGTACTTTTTGTCTCTTTCTTGTAGAAGAAATCCCTTTTGGATATACCAGTAGCAGAGCTGATTGTCAACGCTGCCAGTATTAGTCTTGGCCTGAGAGATGGAACTGATTTTACAAGCGAAAAATTAATTAACTGACCTTGGGGAAAAAAAACGTGAACAAAAAAATAAGATTCCATGCAACTTCCTGAGCTAAAAGAAATGAGAAGTCATCCTCCACTAAGTTTTTTGCTGCTTGTCATTAAGCGCAGACATGCATTTTAAGGACTATAGTAATTGATGGCAGTGGTACAACTGAGATGTGAAATAAATGAACTTTTAAGTTTCATCAAGACAGTGAACATAAAGGATCTGCAAATTACTGGCACTTCCAGTCTATTGGATTTTCACAAGGCCATTAGGAAAACTGACTACTAACAAATACCAAAGACACTTGAAAATCACTAAAAGGTTTTGCTCCATGGCAAAAACCTACAGTGAATGAGATTATAACTCATCTTCCTTTTTAAAAGTTGTAAATGCCTGATGACTGGCTCTGCTCTGTCACCTGCAGATGACGTTCAGCCACTACCTGCAGACAGAGAGCCAGCGAGGGGCTGCAGATGCCAGCTGCAATGAGGAAGGGGTTCAGAGGATGGATTCCTCTGATTATGAAGTGAGGCAAGAGATGGTGAGACCACAGCTCTGCAAATGCAGGCAAAGGGACCCGCAGGCAGAATTTTGTCAGCTGCAACCTCCCAGCCCATGGATGCGACTTATAGGCCACTTCCATGCTGCAGTCAAAAATTATCTCAGGAACATATCAACATATCCCAAGGGAATTTGGAGAACCTGCACACATTGTGATTGCAGCCTAGCAAGGGCAGCCCAGGCTATAGATTCCGTGATGGGTTTAAGGTGAGGGGATGGGAGTAGAGGTAAGAATCTGAAAGAAACGATCCTTTACACACTCCCCATCCCACTAAGCAGCAGCTCCAGAAACCACCTGGAATTTGGGTGAGAAGATTAGAAGGTGTCTGTTGGTAGAACTGCCACCATCAGTATCATAGTTGCACATGCCTTGGACTTGAAGACAGCAGCATTATTATAGATTTCAAGGATTTTCTGGCAATTCTCACTTTAAGAGATAATGATCCTGCTAGGGATAGGGAATATGACTGCAGGGAAGGGTTTATTTGGACCACAGCCATGTTATTTTCTCATATTAGATATTTCAAAGAAATTCTTTGTGAGAGTGGTGAGGCACTGGAACAGGTTGCTCAGAGAGGTTGTGGATCTGCCATTCCTGGAAGAGTTCAAGGCCAGGTTGGATGGTACTTAGCTGGAAGGTATTCCTGCCCATGGCAGGGATTTGGAACTAGATGATCTTTAACATCCCTTCCAACCCAAACCGTTCTGTGATTCTGTATTTCCCAGCTTGCCAAGAAATTTGACCTTGTTTACCAAATTCAACCGCATTTGTTGGGGAAATATGTAATTTGTACATATCAAGCTTTTAGGAGATTTGAAAAACAGACAAATAGATTAAGAGAAGACCAAAGGTTATGTCCTGGTTACAGAGGGGTCAGTTTAGCACCACCTGGGTGTGACCAGGTTGTTATTCTGTATCACTCACTTTGCAGAGGCGGGATGTCCTTGCTGAAAGCTGGCCATTTTGCCTCACTCTGGGAAGGTGTTTGCATCAACCCCTCCAGACTTGGTCCCTTTGTCATCCCTCTCCCATTGTCACCAGAGCACAAATATGGACCACTGGTGCTGAAAAGGACAGCAGAGAAAAGGCGATTGATGGTAGTGCTGAAATGACAGCACCAGGAGGAGTGGACTGGCGGCAGGAGTGACCCCAACCTAGCCAAGCCCAGATGAAAGGAGCATGGTGGAGTGGTAGGAAAAGCAGCAGCGGCGCAGTAGAAGTTTCTGCAAAGGTCCCTGCACAGAACTGAGTTTGGCAGAGGCCAGTACGGCCCCTACTCAGACAATCCAACTTCCGATGTTTTTGTTTTATCACCGTTTTTTGTTATTTTGGGCTGGTGGGTGGGAAACATTATCTAAACTAATTATTATTATTAGGCACCCATATTGCCTTTGTTCCTAAATACCAGGTGGTGCGGCACTGGAACATATTGCCTTTGTCTGGGGAAACCACACAGACACGACCTTCAGGGGGTGTTTGCCATCTTGTTTTTGTTCCTGATGGTGAATACCCTTTTGTGGATAAAACACCATCTCTTTTTTGTATACTTCTGCTATTAATATTGCCATGGTTATTGTGTCTTATTCCCTTGCTATGTGCTTTTACTAAATTGTTATCTCAACCCATAGTCTCTCCTTTTTTGTCCCTCCTGTACCAAAAGGGGTGGGAGGAGGGAAGTGGCTTATTTGGAGTTTAATTTCCTGCTGGTGTTAAAACTCAACTAAATAGATTAATTTCCAGTGAATTCTTCAGAAACTGATTCACTCCTTGGTGCCCTTCTCTAATGCAATCTCATTGTTCTTCACAGATCTTTGCACTGTGGACATCAAAATAAAGCCCTAGTGTGGTTTGTAGCTAATCTGAGGAGCTATTGGTCAATGAATCCCTTAGCCCGCATCAAAAGTCTGTTTGCAGCTGTTTATCAACCATTATTTTTGATCCTTTTTAAAGAATTTACCTTCTCTATCATCTGTTTAAAATAATTTATTGGGATCTATTGTTTAGGTAGATTACTTCTACTTAATATAATGCTGATTCCATGCCCCTTCCTTCTTAATGAAAGAACATCAACAAAAATAAAAATATATTACATTGACCTTTTTCTCTTATTATCAGTGTAATATGTTGCTGTAATGTTATTGCTACATCAAATATTTTGAAATCTATTTTCACAAGCAAATGACGCTTGCCTTTAATTAAATTCTTCAAATTTGTTATGAATCTGGTTCAACTAACATATATTCCATACTTTTGTCTGAAATCAGCATCCCCGTGACAATCCTGTAATTGCTAGCACCAGTATAATTATTCTTCTTATGTTTAGTCTTGGCACTATCTTTCTTCTGACAGTCTGACATTTCCAAAGTCTTGAAATACTCACTGAAAGAGAATGATGTAGATTCTAAAATCTTCCTTGGGCAGCTATTTTTAAACTTTCAAATGAAAAAAAACTGGATCTAATGCTGATTGTTAGTTAAGAACATTGATTATTACTAGACAATAATATTTTATATAATACATTATTTATCTTTTTCATTCAGAGTAAAAATATATATTAAACAGAGATGTCTTTATATGTATTGTTATTTACTGTTCTAAAACTGAATCAATAACCTGTTCTTTTTATTTTAGTCCCAAAAACTGCTTTCTTCATACTGTCCTTAACACTAACAGCCAGATTTCCTCTTACAGTGTCAATTTTCTACAGCTTCCAACATAAAAAACCCCAACCAAATTCACATTATAAATTGGGATTTTTTCCTACACCTGTTACAGATATAGGTGTAGTTACTGCTGCTTTCATTAGTAAGTGTTTTGGTTCTTTTAAACAAGGTTTTCAGTCATGGGATTACGCTGTTTAGGGTTTGAAGTAAACAGTTTTTAATTACCACTCACATTTTTCTGATTAAATTTTTCCTCCCAGATGACTTGGTTTGTAATTGTTTACAGCTTTGTGAAACCGATCTTTGCCAAGCACACGGGTCATGCACACACATGCACACACGCACAGGCACACACGCTGCAGGCATTAATTCATGTGTGTGAGAGCATTTCGGAGTGCGTGTGGGTGTGTGTCCGTGTGTGCGTTGTACAGCTGTGCACAGATGGTTAGGATTTTATTATGTTTATTCAAAGCAACTACAATCGAGTTGCAAACACTTGAGCTGAACCACAAGCATTGGGAAATTCTTCTACTAACTTAGTGTCTAACACAGGATTGTCTTGTGCTGTACACAACACGTTCTGACTTAGGCAATCAACATGAACAATATTTTTAAATTCTCTGGACATTCAGTTCTGGCAACATACAGCCACCAGCCAGCATTTCCCAGACTCCTGAAGCCTCCCAAAAGGAATCCTTCATCTTTCCCAAGGCACTGATTGGTGGTGCTTATTTGATTTGATCATAAAAACCAATACTGACAATAATTTAGAAATAAATTAACATCACAGTATGAAAAGCAGAATAGCAGAATATAAATGCAAACTGCAGGTATTTCCAATACTGAGTTATAATAACATTAACATTAAATAAGGGAGTCAGAAAATATCAAAGAGGCAGAGATTAAGAGGTTAAAGTAAAGAGGTGATTTCATGGGCAGAGGTCAAAAAGCCAACCTGATGAAACCCAATCAGAAGTGATACATTTGTGGTGTCAGAAAGAATAACTTCATATTAGAAATTTAAAATCAAAACATCTGTCTTATTCAGATAGGGGTAATTTAGCATTAGTGGTATCCAATTTTCCTACAGTGAAACAAACATTTTTATCCATGATGAAGTTGGAAGAGAAGGGTTGGGCTCCTTGGTACAGTTTATTACAGCACTGTCTCTCCAGTCCTACATAAGGGTCCTTCAGCAGTTTGCACAATCTGTTTTGTAACCCAGGGAGGGATTCCATTGCCTAAACTGAAGGATTCATTGTCATTTTAGGCACTGAGCTGTGTCCTACACAGCCTCCACCTGAGTCTGCAGGAAAGAGAGATCCTTGAAGGCCTGAAACCTATCCCTCATCTCCACTCAGATACCTTGGGTAGTTTGAAGTACCTCAAATGCACTTGGTTGCCCATGTTTAGACAAAAGAATTCCACCTACTAGCAGCTTCTAAATTTGGGATTTCTTTCTTAGCAGATTGGCCATCTACTAAGAATTTTTAAGGTAAATGGAAGTTTCACATTTAAAGATTTTTTTCATCATTTACTATTTGTGTTTTCTCTCCTTTGCTATTGATATGATCATGTATTTTCTACACTTCATACCAGTGCCATGTATGAATTCATATCTCTACTGATCTTCATTTTTTTACTGGTTTCTGTGTTTCACATTTTAAGTAAAACTCTGATCTTAGTTTTTCTGGTTCAAAAATTTCCACTGTTCTCAGCACTTTCTTGCCTTCCTTTCCTCTCTCAGCACAGTGCTTCCTATGTGGTTTCATTGTGAAATTCCCAAGAACTTCAATTCTCCAGAAGTTCTCCTGAAATTCTGCAGTGTCTGACATACAGCCTTTTCTTTTCCACTAGAAGAAACCAAATGCTTCATCAAAACACAAGAGCCTTGCAAAGATTGGAAGAGAGTTGGACAAGATACTCAGCTCTCTATCCCATGCAAGAACAGACATTTTCCACATTGGCTGCACTGAGACCTGGCAGCCAGGGAGTACCTTCAGGAAGGTCTCTGGTGCTGGACCCTCTTCCTGCTTGTGCTCAGACCATGACCATATAAGCCCTTTTCCCAGAATTGTGGAGAATGCTGCCTGATCCTGGTGCTTCTAATTTGGCAAAGATAATATCTTATAACTATCTTATTTGGTTGCCTGGTCTCCTTTCTTGAACACTAAATAGCAATGAGTAAATATTATTATTATGACTATTATTATGGCTCAAAAATATATCAGAACCTCCTTAATGACTTACTAGGATGTTTTCAAAATACTTTTCAACCCATGATTAATCTCCGCAGTATAACTAGTACTGGTCCTCTCAAAACAGAAATTTGTGCATTTTGCAGAGCCAAGAAATTTTGAAATAAAATGTTTATTTGAAGGACCATATCTTCATAGGTGTTATTTGAAGGACCATATCTTTATAGGTGTTATTCGAAGGACCATACCTGCACAGATGTTAGGTTGTTCAGAGACAAATGTAGCCATGTTAATCATGCATTGCCAGCGTAGTCTTCTTGGTGAGGGGCGAGGTAAAAATTAGTAATTTTATTTAAATGTGCTGTCTTGGGATTACTCAATAGTTATAAGAAAAAGATGAAGGAGTCTCCAGGGAGGTTTCATTCCACTCATTTCAGGATTGAATTAAACACTTTTTGATGTGTCTGTTTCCCTACAAGAGGCATGTAGCTGTATATGTCAGACATTCTGCATTCAGAGCTGAACTTAAATTTTCAAAATCCCACATTAAAGTGGGAAATCATTTTTTTCTATATATCATTATTAATGACCATTACAAACATTATTTCTAGCCTCTGCTTTTGTTAAGAGTTTGATTCACAACAGTCCTTAGGACATTATCTGCAGATTATTCTGACAGATAATCACACGGTGTGTTAGCTAAATTTATGGCACATCGTATGACGTCTCCAAAATTACATGTAAGAAGAAAAGAATGGTTAGTATGCCTTAAACTTTTATTTGAATATAGTTTTAATTTGGGCTCTTCTGATGCTCTAATGTTTAAAAAAACAAATAATAAACCAGGATGTACGTACCATAATGATTGTGTAGCAGCTCACATACTGGTTAAAATTAATGTTTTCAGTAAGTGTGTCAAAGATCAAGCTATTGTACACAGGCACGGTATGTGACCTCAAACAGACCTGTGTTGGTGGGTCAGTGTGCACACTGACGTCTTGAACCAATCTAGAACTTCCAGGAGTGGCTGATACACAAGCAGAGCAGTAATAGAGAGGGGACACTCAGCTAACATCTCCACAGGGGCCTACTGCACCATTCTTGAAAGCAAAGCTCTCTGAAGGCTCCCAGTCTCTGAAGCTGAGATTTATCAGAACAGAAAACATGAATTTGTGTTTGAGAAATGCTTGGTATCTTTTGGCCCTGAAGATGAATGAGGCTCATATGAGCTACTCTGCTATTCTCATCCTCATCCTCTTCAGTCATCCTGCTGGGTTTTGACCACACATCCCAAAATAACTCGAACATCCATATGGACTCTGTGAAAGGAGTTAGACATGGCCCTGACATCCGTGAACATTACTCCCTGAAATCTCTGGGAGTTATGTGTACATCTGAGGGCAGAGTTCGGACCATAAAGTTTAAGTACAAGCATCTGGGCACAATTTTCTCCAGTGAGCAGGATTCCAAGTTTCTGTAACATCTGCTGTGGGAACTATAAGTACTTTATATTAATGTTGTAAACTGTGTTAGCTATAATCACCTTTTTTAATGGGAAAAAATGCAGTCATCTCCACCTGGTGATTCCAGTGATGCAGACACCTGTCTGCTAGGAATTGGATTGAGACAACACATCAACACAGGCAGTTGAAGGGCTATGAGATGATAATGGCCCCAGGTTATGATTTGCAAGTGACCCATGGATGCTGGGTTTTTTCCAGCAGACATCATTGTCAGATAAGCGCTTGTTTCTCTGTAGGGACTCAGCTAGTTCTATCACTTCATATTTTTGCAAACTGTTTGGCTAAGAAATAACAAGTGCTTGTGAACATAGGAAAGGAAAGAATCCTTTAACTGTGCTGTGTGTACAGAAATCAGAACTATGCTGTAGAATCTATTCTTATTCTTTTAATGGGCTTCCTGCTTATTTATGTAAATATACAGCAAGTAATGATTTAGTTCCCAGTACCATCAGTAGTGCTTTTAGCTGTTTCTGGTTTCTTGATGTTTGTTGTCAATCTCATTATATCTCATTATATCTCATTATCTCATTATGTAAGTGATCCTGATTAAGGAGGAGTACTTGACTACACTTTATGCTTAAAGCTGATTTTCCTCATCTCTCTAATTAAGGGAATAGTGAAAAGAGGCAGAGTCACACAGCCCACAGTCAGGTGTATGTTGCCTTCCATAGGTTGTTATTGATACTGGAATCAGTCAGATTAAAAGAACCTGGAATAAGTCTGCATATAATTTTTTTACTACAGTTGTAGAATGTCATTGTAAGAAAAGATAAGCTGCAGTTGAACTCTAGGTGGAGTCCTAAAGAGCTACGTATGCACCCAGATAATTTTAACTAAAAATAAATTCTACAAGATTCTCTTTGTTGGAGGAGAAATATTTTACCACTCCTGCTGCTACACCAAATTTAGTTTCAAAACTGTCCAAAGGGCAATATTTCCAGCTGCATTTTTTAATGATTTCTTACTGCCTGGCCTGTGGAAATGAGTTGAAGCAAAAGTAAAATTTAGTGCCAAGCTTTTCCCATAGTTTCCCATTATTTTCTGTGAAACACTGTTGATAACCAGCATACCATTCCCTATGAAAACGAAGAATATATTTTGGAAAATTGACAGTGTTCAGTCTATTTGAGTAAAAAAGCAAATCAGGCCCTAAATCCTCAGTACCAGCCTGTACCTTGGTCTGATGTCAGCGTCAAAGAAGGGGTTTCTGAACTTACAGAGATGGCTATAGGGATCTATGCATGTACTACACATATAGACAGAATCTGTTAGGTGAAAGAATGAATTGTAAGATGGAGGAATGGATCAATATCCCAGAACCCTATAAAAACACCACATGGAAGTCTTTTTACCACCAGTAACGTAGAAACCACCGAGTAACTTCCATCTCCCCTAAAAGAACCCTATTATGAAACTCCTGATGTTAAAATCAACCTCCCACAGACAGATGGTGTGCAAGGGTGCACCAGATCCATGAAACCTCAGGGAGAATCTCCTCAGCTCCCTCAGCTGGCAGTACCTAGATGCAGTTTTGCCTTCCTGGATGAACATGAATTAATTCTTGGAGATTTTAATCCATGCACCATGTGTTTGCTAAGTTGTAAAGCCAAGTAGTGGAAGTATTTCTAATACTTGCCTCTGAGTCAAGGATTAGGATGCAAGATACTCATATAGCTAGGAAAGGTTGGTTTGCTAAAGCTAGCTTAAAGTCAATATGGGAGTATAATTTTCCTCTGCTTGTGATTTTATTCCCACTGATTCCAGCTCCAAGCATTGAGATGGACTGATGAATCCATGTTTTTACTGGATAAGCAGGTAGGGGACTCACAGACAAAAAAATTCCACCGAACTTTTATTTTTACCATACTCAAACTGTTGCTAAGGAGTAGGTTTTCTTCCATGCAAAATAAAATGAACTTGAATAAATTGAAATTCTCCAGCTTAAACTCCATGTTATTAACACTGGCTAAGAAAAGTTCTTATTTTCTGGCATCTTCAAGCAGTATGCCTTCAAAAGGAAAATTTAATAACTTGCTTCTTACCACAAGAATGGACTGTAAGCAGAATTACCCATCAACAGCTTTAAACTCTTCAGTTGTTTGGATGTGAACAGCCTTCAAGAACCTTTCTGGATTCACCAACGTTGTGGGAACCTTCTACTTACACTTGGCTTAGGAAGTGTGAATTCTTATTTTGCAAAGAGCCTGGGGATCTTGCCAAGGCTAATATTCTGGGGTCCATATGTGCTAAGTGATCAGCAATTCTGGAACACAGCAGCAGGCAGTCAAATTGGGGAAGCCTCTCAGAGACACTTCAGCCAAGAAAAGGAATATGGATTTTTTTCAGGAATAGAGCAGAGAAATGGCCAAGAAAAGACCATTTGAAATTTGGAAAAATTTAACACGAGAACTTTTGTCCAGGCTATGTGCATCACAAGCAATTTTTTGTGTTGCTGTAAGTGACAAGCACTTTCCTTAACTCTGACTGTGTAAAATGAAGTGTCACTGCACTCAGGATTGTGAGCTCTGAGACCACAACAGAACACATGTTTTACTAAAACTTTTCTACATCCATTGGAATGACTGTATGTGAGCTGGTACAAGAATCCTGAGAGTGATAAAGCACCACATATATACAGATGGTATTTTTTCATTCACTACATATCAAGAATGCAAATCATTGTATTGTACTTTCTTATGTTACACCAGAATCTGACTAGTACTGAAAAACACAAGCAACCTCTAATCTTTTTGCTTTCACGTTTGTCTAACAAAGCTCTAGGTCTTATGTCATATATAACTCAAGGGCTTATAGGTAGGAGAAATTAATCCAGCTTGCAGCATATTTACAATAGCTCTGATGAATATCATCAGAATAGGACAAATGATTCCACCACATTTACAAGTGAGGTGGAATGAGGTCCCCCACACTGCCAGAGAGACACCGAGGTGCTGAAGCAACAAAGCTGGTGGAGGGCCTAGAGAATAAATGGGGTGAGGTGTGGCTGAGGAAGCTGAGGGTGTTTAGCCTGGAGGAAAGAAGACTCAGGGGGCACCTTGTTGCTACAACCACCTGAAAAGAGGGTGTATCAAGGTAGGCTTTGGCCTCTTCTCCTAGGCAACTAGTGACAGGATGAGAAGAAATGGCCTTAAGCTGTGCCAGGAGAGGTTCAAGGGTCGTTCTGCCTTTGAATGGGCTGCCCAGGGAGGTAGTGAAGTCACCAGCCCTGGAAGTGTTCAAGAAACTACTGGATGTGGCCCTTAGTGCTGTTTAGTTCACCTAACAACTTAGTGCTATGGTTTAGTTGACATGGTGATGTTCAGTCAAAGCTTGGACTTGATGATCCTGAAGATATTTTTCAATCTTAATGATTCTATGATTCTGTCATTCTATGCATAGCAGTTAATTTGATCACACAATAATATGAAGATTGTTTTCAATGACAATTGATAACAATATCCACTTTTGAGACCACTGCTTTTCTGGCTTCCAGGAAAGGTGAATTGTTCTTCAAAAAGTACTAATAAAAATTGGCACTGTCTCTGGGATCATTACATGAGAGTATTTTATCTTTCCATTATATTATTTTGATCTCTCTTTGTTATAGTACACGCACTTTAGTACATTGCTGTAGCACTTTGTAACATCATAAATCTTCAGGTAAGCAAAACTGGTATTAAACATTAAATATTATATATTTAGAATACCTAAAAAAAACCTGGCCAGATGATTCTGGACTTCGACACTCCTTCAATACATGTTTGTTAGTTCAGTGCTAGGAAAGAACCCACTTAGCACTGAAGTTCCAGTTTCTTTGATCTGTGGTGACTGTGTAGAATGAAAAGTAAATATGTCAGTGGTTTCTCATTGATAGCAACTTTCATAACAACAGGTGTACTTTGTGTAATATACAATGGCATTGTCTTAGCAGGGTTTGGTATATATAATTCCATTAAAATGTAGGGCTTCATTAAAAAAAAATCTCTTCTTAGTTAACTCCTTCTCCAGAAGTGAAGAATACTCCTAGTATGGAAACAGTGGGTGGTTTTCAGGAGAAGTTTATGTAAACAGAGTAACAAGAGGAAGGGCCAGCAAGCAGACCGTCTACTTCTGAGTTTTCATTTTAGAGCTACTGTAGCAGGTGTTGAAAACACCTTCCATTCTCCTGATGTAATAGTGAGGGGAAAACAGACCTTTAGGAAAACAACAGAAAAGAATAATGACTATATATTCTGTCATGTATCAGTGGGAAATGTTCAAAAATGCAATTCCTTTCATGGAATTGATTAATATTTCAAACAAATTTGTGCTGCACAAAGGAGATGCAGCTATTCACAGTAGCTATAAATTACTGCAAATTACTCCAGAGAAAGGTCTGGGAAATGAACATCACTTTTCACAAGGGCCAGGATGCTGGCATGAAAATAGTTTGTATTTACACTCTAGCATTTTCATAACATCAGCTCAAACCATTTCAGAGTAAGTGTTCTTCCAATTTTGTGGGATTGCAGCCTCTCGTGTTTTCCTTTCCCTGCCACTCATCACAAATCAAGTGCATTTACAAACACACTCAAAGCTGGGCAAACACAAACACACATTGCATCCAGTTGTTAGAGAACATGTAGAATTATCTGTCATCAAATAACTATGAATATTAGAAATTTTAAAATTAATTTCAGTTTGTTCATTTCTTCCATTTTTAAATTTACTTTGGAAAAGTGGAAGAATACAAAGAGTTTGAGGAAAGAGAGAATATATTCATAGCCATAATCCAAAGAGTTCTCCCTTACTAAATCTTTTTAAGTCTGAAAACCAAATGAGATGCTAAATTTCTCCTCTTTCTCCAGAAAAACACTACTTTTATGGTCATCACTCCCCTTTCTGAGATCTAACATATGCTCATGAGGTCAGCCGGCTGGAGAGAAGATCCTTCATTTTATTGACTCCATAAATAGTCAAATACGAATGATTGTGCTCAAGTTTCAGGAACATTTAGTTCACACCAGACAAGCTCAGTGTATTAACATTATAAATCACATCCTTTGGTATTTTTCATCACAGTATTTCTGTGGTTAATCTTGTGATTTGGGTATCTGTCTTTACAACACTGAATATCTGAATAGGAAGGGTGCCGTTCACCAAACAGTCTAAATGACTGACAGCAATTTTATTGGCATTTAAACTGATTACAAGTTGATTAGCATTCTGAACTTATTCTGATTGCTGGATTTCACTTACTTGGTCTTATCAGATTTTCAGAAATAATCTCAGATTTTATAAGGCTCTGGTTTTGCATATCCAATTTGAAAAACTCATTTTCTGTTTTGTGGACATGCTGATGTATTTTCTGCTTTTGTTAACTGTAATTCGGCTACAGGTGACTGAGGCCAAAACAACAAGTTCTGACATTTAAAAAAAAATTATTATATTTATTAGAATTTAAATTGACAATTTAAGTGAATCTGAGGCATCAAAAATTAGTAGTCATATCAAAAATGTTTCAGAAATGAGCCCCAGAGTTCTCTGAACTAGTATTTATTTTTTTTCCTAGAGGGAAGAATAGAGCTAAAAATTCAAAATAAGATCTCATTGGAATTGTCTTTTCTTAGCAGGAAGCATTAGAATTTTATATGGGATGAGTGAAATTACACAAGTGTAGATACACCTGATGTAAGTAAAGGGGGTAAAACTCCAAATAAATAACAAAATATGTGCCTTTTTGCACTTAGAAACCTCAAGTACTAATAGTCTGTGAAGGAAAAGAAGATAAGTTTCCCCTAGATTTATCTCCTGGTTATAATCATAGATTCATAGCATAATTTAGGTTGGAAAGAACCTCTGAATTTCTCTAATCCAACCCTCTACTCAGAGCAAGGTCAATTTAGATCAGGTTGCTCATGTTCTTGTCCAGTCAAGCTTTGAGTTAACCTAAAGGATAGAAGTTCCAGAGATTTTCTGGATAATTTGTTACAGTTTTTGGCCACCCTCATGGAGAAAAATTGTTTCCTACAACATAGTTGGAATTTCCTGTGGTTTTCACATCAGAATTTAATCACTGAGCATCTCTGAGAAGGGTCTGGCCCTGCCTTCTCCATACCATCCCATTAGATATCTGTAGGCAGCAGAAAGACTCCAATTCCTCTTCACTGGACTTGCTCTAGTATGTCCACGTCTTTCTTGACTGGGGAGCCCAGAACCGGGTGCAGCACCCTGGGTGTGGTGACCCAAATCCCAGATAGAAGGAAATAATCACTATTTTTACAGATATTCTGCCTTTTCCTTTTCAGCAAGACTATTCAGAGAATTTTAAAAAAGAAAAAAAAAAAAAAAAACACCAAAAAAACCCCACCCCACAGTTTTGAAAAACTGACTTTTGCTAAAGCATTCACAAATTAAGTCAGATGAGGAATGAACAAGAGGGAAGGGTAAAACTGTCTGTGGAAGTGGTGTCTAACTCAGAACTGTGTGAACAACTTGGCAATACTGGTAACTGCATGTCCTGGATCTGCTTGGGCTGCTGATGTAGTCAAAGAATGCTGTGGAGCATCTCAAGAATCCTTTTCCCTGCTTTCCACAGGTGTTTAAATCCAGAAACACTCAGCCACAGCATCTAATTAATCTAAGTCAGGAAGACCTCAGAATAAAATTCATAATTAGTGTCCAACAAATAAGCAACTTTTTTCCTTCTGCCAGGAAGAGTAAATAAACCAATAAATAAACCAGACAGAATGTTCCAAAGATCTACAAATCAGAATTTTATTGGCCAAAGCAGAAAAATGTGTTTGAGTGAGGCAGAGTGTATTAGTAACAGTCCTTATCTTCAATCAGAGAACAGCTATCTGGAGTGTCCCTGAAGGAAAGAGCCGCATCTGTGTGGTGGCCAAAGTGCAAAACATCTTCAGCTTTACAGGGGGGAAAGAGCATCTTTCACTCCAGTCCAGACCTAGCCAGCAAACTGTGAAGCTGCATCACCTCCTTCCTGTGCAATGCATCACTTGCCATAAGACCAGATGTACTGGGTCAGATCAAAAGCCCATCTAGTCCAAAATCAATAATAATACCAATAAGTGGTCAGTTACAAAGATGTTAGCAAATAGGTGTGGGCAAAAATCAAAAGCAGGGATCTGAGCAGCCAAGAACTTTGAAATCAAAATCCTCAGTTAGGTCAGAAATTATTCAGAGTTTCTATCCCTAAAACAGGTGCAGTCAAATCCCTGCCACCGTCACTAACTGTGTCTGACAGCTCTGAATTCAGTGTGTGCTGGTGAGCATGAGTGAAAAGACACAGGAAGTGAAGAGACAAATTCCACAGCTTGAACTCCATGCTTTGCAATAAAAATTGCTTTAAAATCATTGTGGAATTAGCCCAAGAGAGTTGAATCGCTTTGCTGCTTGTTTCAGTAATCTATTAAAGACATGTACATACTTGCATAGTCTCTCACTCTGTCTTTTCATTTTCTGACCAGCTGGAAAAATGTTGATAACATGGTACATAGTCCTAATTTTAAAAAAGCCCTGTACCTCAAGGTTGTGTGTTTATAGGATTATTGGACTTCTTCATGACCTAATACTAACTCTTCTGCCAAAGGATGAACTTGATGCAAAGGCCAGATTTTAACTGGAAACACCCTTGGGGTTTTTTTGCAGCAGAACGCCACACACTGTGTGTGGGAATACTCATGTCCAGGACAGCCTTGCAGGGATTACTGAAATATGAATGCTGTTGATAAAGCACTGCACCTGAAAATACTCTGACCACTTACATAGTTGTGGATTAGGTTGATTAAAGATACAGGTAGGCATCCATCCTCTGGATAACTGGGGTATGTAGAGGAAACAAGATGCCAGAGGTACACAGGATATTCCAAAGTGGTGGTTCTGGTGCTGTTATTTACATTATAACCATCACTGCAGAGTTTCACTTTCAAAGATCACACCCATAAATCAAATCCAAGTGTGCTCAATTTGTTCCCCCCATCAGTAATGAATGTCAGTCTTAACTCCAACCACGAATTGTCTCCTCAGAATAAATCAACAAAATTCTCCTATTTCAAACTCGGTTATGACCACAACGTTTTGCACCTGCAGCAATAAAGGAGCTTAGGAATGAAATTTTTTCCAAGAGAAAGCAGCTCCCACTATAGCAATGCAAGGGAAGATCTGTTCATATGAGTAAATGAGGGTAGGCAGGCACGGGCATGGGCAAGGGCAGGTCTCTGACTCCCCTTACCTCAAAATCGCCCACACAGGTTGGGCACGGAATCAATAAGAGCATGTAGGCATAAACAGGAAAAAAGAGGGAACACTTCTTCCTTTTGAGTAGGAGTGAAGTTTCAGTCCCCTGACTGCCACATATACCAGTACCTGTGTGTTGGTGTGTACATCTGTAAGGATGACATCTGTTCATGGTCCAGAAGATGCCTCTGCACTGAAGTTTCAATTCACTGCTCATCAAAAGACAGCTTCCAACAGCTTCCCCTTGTGCTGTTTCCATTCTCCTGCAGCTTTCAGGCCTTGGAGACTGACAACCAGACACTGGAAAGTGTTTCAACAAAATGTTTACTAATGCAAAAAACCTAGCAGGAAGCCTTGAATTTTTATGTAATACCCATGAACTCAAATCAATGAAAATTTCAGTTCCTCTATAAATGTTTCAGCCAGCTCTGAGCAATCCATAGCTGACACTTCCTTTACTCCAGGAAGCGCTAAGCAGCAGCAAAGGTTTCAGTCCAAGCCATTACGTTAATAGAGCAACAACAGACCCTGTGCCATGTCTGACTTCTGAAGGGCCGCTCCTGCCCACCTGGCACAGCACTTTGCGCTGATGCTGCTCAAGCTGCGGAGATGGAAAGCTCAGCAGTCGCCAGGGTTAAACTTCCGAGCTGAAAGGCAATGGAGAAAGACCTCTGCTCCAGAAGTCTCACCAAAGCACTGATGGGGCTGTTTGAGTCTCTGCTATAGTTCACTTTCCCCCCACATTTTTGAATTTTCTGTAGAAGCTGAAGTTTTTCAGCCCTGTCCTTAACCACTCCATAAAAACAGTGGGGGATAGACTCGGCTTAACTTACACGAAGGGAACAGGGCTAGCTTTCCAAACTGGCAGTGTCTCTCCCTCGCCTGCTGAAGCCAAGCGTGCTGCCAGCAGGCCCCAGGTGTGCGCCACATGAGCAGGTGAAGAAAATAAAAAATGTTTATATGCATTGCGATGACAGTTCTGAGTCCATGTAAAGCAAAATACATGACAAGGAGTGTGGTTATCCCAAGACATCAACATTCCTCATGTGCACAAACAGGCAGGAATCCAAAGGCACTATGCCATCATCTTGGAAAAATTCACTGGAGTGTTGCTCTTTAACATGGGTTTTTATTTTATGTTTTAAAAATTGATTTGTTCTCAGTGCTACACTTTTTTTTTTTTATATACATTTTCCTCAAAATAGGCAGCAAGGAAGTGCTTTACAAGACAGAATCTCATACTGCATTTACATGACTGCCTAAATTTGAGTGAGATCAGAATCTACCACAGACAGGTCCCTCCAAAAACACTAATTAAACTACCCTTTGAAACCAAAGTTTAAATTGGAATTGTCCCTGCGACAAAACCCTCCGTGCTTTTAGAGCTCAAACAAGAAAGATCTTACACGTAGCTTCTTTTGAGACAGTACGTGGCACTCGTGACCGATTCATAGGAAGTGTCCCAAGCTGACAGTCTGTTGATAAAAAGCTTATGTACAACCAAAGCCAAGTGAACTTTATGATAAAAAAGCCTTCTTGCTCTGTGTCCCAGTGAGAGGAGGCAAGCATTTTTCTTTTCTTTAAAAAACTATTCTGATTATATTTGTTGTGTATCTTGAACAAAACTTCTCCTCTTGGACAAGTGGAAATTCATAATCTGTTAATGCCAACATCTATCCATTAATGCACATTATATCACGTCAAAAAAACCCACCTTACAAATACATATTAAATATGGCAGAAATGCCACAATGAGCAGATCAGACCACCAGAGTCTCTTTGGTAATTTATGATTCTCTGAACAGGGATACAAAAAGTGATAAAAATGCTTTACATGTGACATGAGGGGATGAAGTCCCAAATATTAAACCTCAGGAAATTTTATATACCAAACTATTTCAGTTTGGTAAGTGCTGAAACTTTCTGTTAAGGTTAAGAAAAGGATAAGAAAATCACAAATGCATTATCCAACTAATTCAGATTCTAAAATAGAATTTTGGGGTTGAATTTGTTGTTATGTATAGAAGAATCTTTAGTTTTTAAAATCTTAAATTATACTGAGAGACTTAAAAAAATTATTCAAAGCAGTCACACACCTGTTTGATTCAATGCCTGTTTCCAGCAGACTTGTTGGCACAAAGGTGTGTGAGTGAAAACAAAAAGGAGCTTGAAAGAACATTTGTATGTACATGCTTTTATCTGAGCAGGGACATAAATTTCAACCACAAAGATGGGATCATGCCTGGTTTAAGCTGAACAACAGAAAACAAAATGGGCCTCTTGAGATTTTATTACCATCTTCACTTTAAAAAAAAAAAGGATATCTTTAAAATCGTAATCTACAAAGTAAATGGACTATGTATGTATATATCTAGAGCTGCATCTGTTTCAGAAACATGAAACAGCCCTGCAGTTCAGGTTGGGAGGTAGAGAACGGGTGGCTTCCAACCAAATGAGTTACTAGCTACATTTTGTTTCCTGAACATGCACTGACTGCTCTGCTCTGTGGATTGTTACCAGCTTCAGCATTTTTTAAATATTTCCCATTACCCTTTATTTGATATTTTATGCTTCCCCTCATAAACCCTTGAAGCAGATTAATTGTGCCTGTGATGTTTGTTTGTAAGTACAGCTGCTCTTCCTTCCAGTTTGTTTTATAATTGTGATGTCTCAAAGATATTCTCATAAAACTGACGGGTGGATCTGCAAACAACCAGAGCTTTATCAGAAAGGAAATCCAGATTAAAGTCATTGGAGAAAACATTTGAGTAATGCTCAGTGTTACCAAATAAAATCACAAAAGAAAACTAAAAAAAACCCATCACTTCAACATGTTTATTATATGTATGTAAATACTGCTAATCCTGTGGTTTATGTTGTTTGGTATACACAAATATACAGTTCTGGTACAGTAGGATGTCTTAGAACAAATAATAAATCCAAACTCAATAGTATAAGATGTAATACTAATTGTTTCAGGGGCTGTCATGCTGTACCTCCAACAAGTGCGATATTTCAGGATTCTTTTGTTTATTAGTTGGAAAGAATGGGTGAAGTTTCAGACCAAAGCAATTGCTAACTATAAAACCAGATCAAATAAAGGCTTCAGTTTGAAAGAGCACCTTTAAAGTCCATTTGTGAGATACACTGTTCAGCTGTTAAACGTCTTGTAAGTTTTCCAAGAACTTTGTTGAGCTTTCTTCATAAAATCTATATTATTTTCATTGAAGATTAATGATAGGTTTATTAAAAAATAAAAAACTTGGAGAGGCTTTCTGTGATTATGAGCAAGGGTCATCACACTACATTACTTTGGAATGTTTTTGTAAGCTTTGTCAGTAGAAGTACACTTTAAAAAAATCTATAGACCAACTTTTTCAAGTCTGTTTTTCATTTTTAAAGGATATAATTTATTTTTTCTCTTTCATTTATGAGTACATGAACAATACCAAACAAATACCAAAATACCACTCTCAGTTCCATCTACACAGTATCATAGAATTTCTTTTCATTATCACTTGTAACTGAGCAACCATGGTCAAATCAACAGGGCAAGGCATGTACAAGACAGGGAGGATCGTGCCTGTGGACTGGCACAGGTCTGCACACTGCAAATGAAGACAGAACAGGTACAGGGGAAAAACAGCCCCTGGTCCTCCCTTTCGTCTTACCCAAAGCAGGATAAAGGGTGCAGAGTTCCATATGGCTGCCAGAGAGGATTTGTGCTTCAGAATGAAAAACCTGCATAAAACAAACAAGGAAGCCTTTGGGGCTACTGCAGCCGGTAAGGATTGTCCTAGGAACCAACTGATGAGAACCAGGGAAAGCACAGGGCTGCCTGCTGCTCGCCAGGCCATCACGGTGCAGGGCTTTCTGCTTTCTTGTCCTGCAGAACAAGAAGTGGTACCCACTACTGTCATGTGGCAGAACCAAAACAAACAAATAGAAGTGTCCAGGATGAGTGCCTGGTTAGCCTGACTTCTTGTCCCTACCTCTCCGATGGAAAGCATTTCTATGCCTTTTACAGGGTCTACCACTGCTTAATCTGTGTGTTTATATGGACTCAGGTATCTGAAAGTGATTAAGGTAAAAGTATAAGTCAAGTTTTTCACAGTGCCCAATGTGAGATACTTGAAAAGCAGCTGAAAGCCAAGAAAGCTCCTCTAAGATGCAGTGACCTGGGCTCATGCCATGCTAGGGCAGCACCATCATGGATAGGATTGGTTTTGCCTTTGCCTATCCATCAGTACAGACAGGGATCTGCAGAATGTGGTTCAGGTCTTACAGAGTAATTATGTGCTGGAGGATACTGAATTACTCCTGATGGTGCCTATTTCTCCAATAAGTACAGAGAACGAACTGTGGCTTTGATCCTAACTCAGGCATCTTAATTGAATTACCTGAATCCAAGCCTCTGTGTTTAAACATTTTTCTTCAAACTTATGTAACTTAAGTAACCACCTGTATTGGTATGCACATTTTTAAACAACTTCCTAAAGTGCAGAGTCATCAGTCATTGCTAGAGAGCACAACATTTGACAGAGAGAAAGAATATAATTTAAAATAAAGACTTCTATCACTTTTACCTTTAGGAAAATTAGGATTGAAATGGTAGAAGTACACTGGATCTTTTTGGGAAATTCCTATAAGCAATGGTGTCAGGATACCACCTTCTGTTGCTAAGTATCTGAACTTGAAATCAAGGAATAAGTTTAAACAACCTAAAACCTTTTTCTAAAAAAAAAGAAAAAAATGCAGCAGTGTTGGAATTTGTTCCCTTCCTGAGAAAACTCTGTAGTCATCAAGATGTCACTGCAGTCTGTCCCAGTTTGCCAGTACTAATGAGAGAAAAGGTGTTAAATATCATAGAATCATAGAATATCCTGAGGTGGAAGAGACTCACAAGGATCATTGAAGTCCAGCTCCTAGCCATTCCCAGGATAATCCCAAGAATCACACCATGTGCCTACATATTTGGAAGAGGAAAACTGCAGATGTAAACTGTGGTTCTATAAAATTATATCAGCTAGAGAAGCAACACTTTGTGAATCTTGAACTTAAATTCACATACAATTATTTTCATACCAGGACTAGAGATAAGGATCAAATTCATTGCCTTTTATGAAGCATGTCTCAAACAATTGACCACTCTTATTCTAAAAAATCTAAATGCACAAGAACCAAAAATGCCACAATTTTTACTTCAAAGAGGAAAACAAAACCTCTTAGATAAGGTCACACAGCTGTCCTTACACTACTGAATTAAAGAGTGCCTGACCATACGCCTACCACCAGAGCAGGATTGTTTGAGCTGTCACCCTCTCGGGTGGTCCCTTGTATAGTCTTGGCCTGGGCCAGCTAATATTCTTCAAAACTGTTCCCAAGCACACTCTGGGCATTAGCATGTGTCAGGGATTACTGTTTGTCAGTAACTTTACTATGATGTCCTGTGCTGGACAGCAAGAAGGTTGAAGAGTGTGGATGTGAGCTAGGTCATGCAGCTAATCCTGATGATAGGAAATGGGCACCAGCAGCCTTTGGTTTCCCAGTTAAAGGCAGGGCCACCAGGGATAGGCATAGGACTTGATCAAATGCAGCCCTCCATCCATCTGAAATATGCCACTACATTTTCTTTCAAGCATTAAATCTACACTGCTGACCAAAACCTCAGTGTTCTGTTGCTTCCCAAACTCAAAATACCAAATAAAAACTGAGATAAACCTCACCCTTCAGCAAGTCTTCTGATTACCCATCAGTAATTATGCCACAGAGCCCTCCATCAGCATGGCTGTTGCTATGGCAGTTCGTAGTGACATCCATGTCTCCTAAAACTTACATGCCCACATTCTGTGATGCTCGACCTGCAGGAGCTTTTGCTGTCTCCATCACTACTGAGTTAAGACAAAACTTCTGACAGGTTCCTGGAGTTGGTAATTGTACAGTTTTCTGCAAGAGGTGCTGGGGTCCTGTACCTCTGCAGCCACCTTCATGGTCTTCCTTAATTCCTGCAAAAGAGCCACTAGCCTGTGGTCATCATGCCAGTTTAGTCATTATGGTGGTGGACTCTGAAGCTGGAAGGCACCAACCTGTGATTAACCCTAGACACAGCACAGCAATCATTTCGAGTTACCACCAACCTAAGCCAGATTTGAACTGCTGACCAAGAAGTGAAAGGCTTTGTATCCTATTACCAATATCCTAAATCATCCAGCCTCCCCTGCAACTATATTTTTTGGATTATTATGTAGGAACAATAATAGAGTACCCCATAAACAGGTTCTTTAGATATTCAAACATGTCAGGTTGTACTTTCTACATTTTCAGATAATTGTGGAGTAAATATTTGTTAAATGAAGTATTTTACATCTGTCTTGGACCAAAGCGATCTTTCTGTCAGTAATACCACAGAACACTTGTAAAAGTATGCCGGCCATTACAGAGTTATGCACTCTTGGCAAATACAGTCTTTGAACTCATGTTACTGTGCTGCCAATAAAAAACATGTTCTTTTTTATCAACTGGATGTCTTTCAATTATACAATCATTGTCTGTCAGAAAAGCAGTTGAAATAGATTTTTAAAAATCCTTTTTTTTTAATTTCACACCAGTTGGCAAAAGGTTAATGTTTGTTTGCCTAACTCTCAAAGAGACATTTGGTGTAGTTCAACAGTACAGAACAAATACTGTATAAAGATCAAAAGGAAAAAAAGCATGCACACTTTCCTATGAAAGACAACACATGGTCCTTGCAGAAGGAAATGCTGCGTTTCTTTCCCATACATCAGAGCTAGTCCTTCACTTCATCATGGTGTTCATCTGCAGTCAAAGTAAGTTGTGCTGGAGCTGGAGGCCTGGGCTGACCAACGTTTTTATAACCTTTTTTAATCCTATAGAACACCGAAAGCAATCAGTTACCAAAAGTAATAAAATAGCTGGTTCGTTCTAGGCTGCCATTACACAGACATTCATATACGTGCAGCCTGATTCAAACTACACTTAAAATTGCTAAATTATCTTTCCTATCACCGTAACCACTGAAACGCAGTGAAATTACTTTTCAAGGATATACTAGCACTCAAAACACCCGCCACAACCTAGTCAGAACTGCACATGGCAGCATGGATGCACTTTGTGATGCAGCATGCTGCCACGCTTTATCCATTCCTGCACAACCTCCTATATTAATGCGCGCCGGCACGCTGGCCGGGCTGAGATGGCAGCAGCTTGGTCCAGGCATGTCCCACACAAAGGTAGAACACCCCGGGGCACCTCGGTGCCTCGCTTGCCAGCCTCCCAGCCCGTGCGGTGGAGGGCACGGAGCCCAGAGTGCCTGGGGCTTGTGGATAGCCCAGGCGCGGCCAGAAATAAATGAGCAGAGGTGGCCCTTCTGCTTCCAAGGGTNACCCTCGAAGGGGACCGGAAACGAACAGGACAAGACAAGAGACTGAGGAGCTTTTTAAAGGATGCAGGGAAGGGGGCGGGGTGGCACAGCAGGGACCCATAGGAAGAGGAGAGAGGCGGGACAGGCCAGGACACCTTCCCTTAGGGGACACAAGGGGTGTCTGTCAACTGTAGACAGAACCACCCCTCAGGAAGCCTAGGAATTCAAAGGCAGAAGCCATCTTCACGGGATGAGGTTTTACTCTTTGGTACCAGCCCACCAAGCCTCTCTTTCTGGGCTCTGTGGCCCGTTGGTTGGGTCCTTCACCACAACAACCTCCCACATACCTGATATGTGCACAAACTTTACTTCATCCATAGGTTTACAACTCACAAAATACAGTTTCAATACTAAAGATATGCCAAGGTGTCCCCATCTCTAAAACACATGCAACTCTATCTTTTTCCACAAGCAATGCTACTCCTGACTTTGAAAGTTAGTTTAACCTTCCTATGAAGAAAGGATGCACTTTTAATTGTCACCTATGTAATCACCCTCTCTGTTTAGTCTTCTTTCCATGTGCAGTTACACTAGTATTTTCCTAACTGACGTGTGATTGCACTGATGTGGGATGCATTTGATCACCCTTTATTGTAAGTTATTTGTTTTTAATGCGGGAATTTCTCTTTCTGAATCATTCCTCTTTGCATTGTCCAGAAATACGAAAAAAATCTTTTTTTTCCTACGTGTATTGTCCTATTTACCTTCTGCATTGTTTCAGATGAAAATTTTCCCTTTTCACATGAAAGGTCCTACTGCATTTCTTCTTCTCCACTCTTACTACTTTTCCAATACTTTTTCATCAGCCACCTCCTGCCTCACCATTGTGCGGGCTCCTCTTTTCTCCTTTGCACTCTCCTCTATAGAGCTCCTGTAATTATCTTTTTCAATTATCCAATTAGTGGAGGTGTGAAGGCACCTCAAGTCCTGCTGCAAACTGAGTCCATTTGTGCTAGACGGATTTGTTAGTTAAATCAGATACCTTCCCCTTTCCTGCTTTGTTGTCAGATAGGACGTGCACTGATAACTGTCCTGTGTGTGGTCTATTTTTACTCTTACCTTTGAGCTTCTATGAGTTGTTTGTCAGTGTATACAGGCAGTTAGGTAGGCTGCAGTGGGCTACTAGCACAGCAAATACTCATTCCAAAATACCAACCAGTTCTTACAAGTTCCCGATGAAGGGGGAGGAAGGGAAACCTTTGTTGATGGGCCGCTCTGTCCTCTTGTTGATCTCTCCCAGAAAGAATTACTCAGGGGTGCTGCAGTCTTCTGTCTACTGGGATGATTATGCTCTTTCAGAGGTAGTGGATGTAGAAAGAAAGGTGAAGGAAAGTCTCCAGAAACCCAAACCAGCCAGTTCTCTTCCTGCCTTTGCTGGGAAAACTATACTTCTTTCATCATCCCACTGTCTTTTTCTCATGTAATCATTCCCTAGAGAAAGGAATGGTTACTTGAAAAGAATGGTTACTTGATCCACCTAAAAGTGTGGGACAGGCATGTGCTATAGCTGAAGCAAAGGTAAGTCTGAAGGAAGGACGGAGTCTAAATGGAGTAAGTGGAATATAACTGGGATTCCTAAGAGACATCAAAGCTAGGAGACAGTATGATCAAAACTATTCCACACAAAGATTTGGATTCACTGGACCTGAAGCATATATCCTTTTTGTCTTTAAACAACTCTGATATCAAATTTTCTCATCATGATTGAATATTTTTGTGGGTTTGACTCAGCATTTATAGACCTCTGGACCCAGGTAGCTCTGTATGAGAGGGGGATTTGAAGGTGGCGCAAGCATTTTGTAACACATGGCACATGACCCATCGCACAAATCAGCATTTACAGAGAGCCGTTCCATCCACCTAAGCCTCAGGTCCTCCTTTAATTATGCCTTCTGTTTCCATTGCGTATAACAGAAACTGTAGGACAACTGGAAACTGTAGGGCAGCTTTTGGTGACTGGCTTTCTAAATTAAACACAACCGTAAAATGCCTGTAATTAATAACGATGAAGCTGGATCCTATGTAACACTCACTCAGGAAGAGCCATTAATGACCTTTGCCTAAGATACCCATATTACCTCTTACCCTGCCTGTTTCACTGTCTTGTAGAGACAGGGAGTATAGATTATTATATTTATATTTGAAATACTAATCTTAAATTGTCCTGTTGACAAGAGAAATAAACTCTTTCAGAGAATTATTCACTTAACGTAGATGTCCGTTTTGGTAACTGCATCCCAAAGGTCTCTGTTTCTCTCCTCTGACTGTATGAGGAGTTGTAATAATTTGCTCAGACTTGTCTGCGTTATAGCTACCTACATTTGCTAATGTATTAGTGCTGTCCCAGGTATCTATATCCCTTGACAGGAGGCTTGCAGAATTAAAAAGTCAAAATCACATCATTTAATCCTCCTTAAATAACAAACCACAGCTCTACCAATAAATCCACAGCCATAAAGGGCCCAGCTCCAAACTTGTCCTCATTCTTATAACCTCTCCATAACTAAAAAACTCTTCCATCCTCATAATACTCTTGTCATGAATCACCAGAGTTCCTACCTTTCTAGTTTCTCATATGGCATTTGCTGTGAGACAGCTCCTTGGTAACACACCCTCCCCTCCGCACAGTGCAGAGGTCCAAAGGGGTGCCATGGCCACCTCAGTGCTCAGACTGAGCAATTCACTAAGGATTAGGCATGTTGTTTCTACAGTAACTCAGCCAAAAGCTGAAGCACACTGTGAAAACCAGGAAAAATATCAAATATCTTCCATGGGCACTTTCCACATTTTGCTGATTAGATGTGAGATGCCCTGATGATGGAAAGGGGAAAGATACAAACGCCAAGCATAACCCAGGTGCTGAAAGATGCTGGGCATCCAGCGAGGCTTTATAGTTAATGATAACCCCAGACCTTCTGCATTCATCAAGACAGATTGACTTCCTGTGAAATGTGCTTAATCTGTGTCTGTATAACTTGTGAGCATGTGGTCTTTGGGTTCCAGAGGAACAGAATCTCCCCAAGAAATCGTCTTTGAAACACACAATTGAAATGCTGCTTCAAGTCTTTTATTTCCAGCATTTTGAGTTGTGAATTGACCTGAATAAATTTAATGTTAATGAGATATACAACCTGTGGAATGGGATTTTTTTTCTCCCTTTATCATTGAAAAAGTTTATTATAAACTGGTTTGCAAAGTCAAGCCTCAAATAAAGGCAAAATATTCTAATTTTTGAATGAAAATGTTAATTATTTGTATCAATTCAGGTGAATTTGTTCATGTATTTACCAATAAAAACAATGAAGAGCAAAATTAAAGTAAATGGACATTTTTAAAATTGATATACTTCTGGCAGTTCACCAACTTTAATAATCTAACCCCTGTTTAAATTAAAATATTGTGTCAGCTTTTAATACAAACCTTACATGAGTTGCAAGTTCACAATACATGTTAAGTCTAAAAAAATTATCATCTATCATTGCACTATTTCATCAGTGGCAGCTGGGTGTTTTAAAAGGTTCCTAGGAACAGAGATCTCAGTTTAAATGTAATATTATGTTATATTACTCACACTTGAACTGACCTTCATAAATATCAAATCCTTACAATTATAAGTCCTGACATTTAATACTTTCCTGCAGACTAAGCGGGACCATGTTACGTTATAAGGTCACTTGTCATTTGCAGCTCTTAGAGAAACTTATCATTTTAATGAAGACACTAACTCAGACACAAACAGTAATGAAATTGTGGACAAACATGCTTCTGATTGGCTCAGGTGAACGTATTCTCACTGCACCGTGCAGCACTGAAGGACTTTAAAAATGCCTTCCTAGCTCACCGCCCATCTGTGTTAACAAGCAGCATATGCTTTGCATTGTTACCATAGGAAATGACTTCTTGAGTGGTCCTGGTGACCACTGAAGGGTTAACCCTTCCTGCTCTCCTGGGATGCAACCAACATGCTTCCCCAAAGGACTGCTCTCTCCGAGCAGTAAGGAAGGCAGCCACCCTTGCTCACTTAACCATTCAGCCATGAAACCGAGCAAAACGTCAGATTAACTCACAATGTGTTGTACCCAGAAGCCTAATTATGCCACTTTAGGTGCTTTCCTGAGCCACTTACATCCTATGCTCCCTCTTGAGTGAATGGCAAGTCAGAGGCACCTCTGGGCAGCAATTCAACTAGGGAAGAGTGGAATACCTTGAATAAAGGGCTGAATATTCTAGCAAAAGCAAAGGTAAAACATGGTTAATTTAAACACATTCAGTTTCATCTTACTTTGACCCCAGCCCTGCTGCAGTGCCTATAATATTCAGGTGCAGGTGACAACAGAACAACAGCGGAAGAAAGGGAATGTTTCCTTTCTTGCATGATCTAGGATTGAGTTCCTGCAGATCTTTCTCATATGAGCTCACGACCAGGTTTCTGATCCTGTGTTTGTATTTGCTTTGCATTTTTGGGAGAAAATAGTGCAATAGCCAGAACAAGTAAGTTTGTTGAGTTATAGGCAATAAAGAATATGGTAGAACCACAAATAGAAATAAATAGCCTTCTAGAATTAAAAATGTTATGCTAGATTGCCTCTGGTGTTAAGGTACCCTTTCACAGCAGATATTATAACCTTTGTGAAACTTTCTAGTATTCATCTGCTTTTATAGATCAACTTTCAAACAAAATTAACTTTCACTCAGCGAAGTGTGTCCCAAAAAACCAAAAACACAGATAATAAATAAATTTATGGAATGAGAAAGAGAAATTACCTAAAGAGAAAAATAAGAATTCACTATTTTTTAAACAATTTGCTTTGCTTTCCAGATTGCATCCATCACCAATAACAAAACAGAGCATAAAGATGTCAGAAGCATGTCTTCTGCAAGAACGTGATATCAGTGTTTTCACAATGACATGGCTAGTACACTAACAGAACTCCTAGATGTGCTTTAAATGGTGATAGAAAATTCAGATCAGCCCAGACATGGAGTCACCTCAGTGGGCAGACATGATAATTCTTTCATACAGTGATCAAAGTGGAGATCATTATCATTTGAATACTGTGTACCACCTAGTCCAGCAGACACTGTTGGGAACAGCTGGACCCATATATATCCAATTGACCTTGTGCACCCGAATGACCTCCTAAATAAGGATGCCAGTCAGCCTGAGACCACTGTGAAATCAGTGGGGAGGAAGTGTCTCTATGCTGCTTCCATGCATGGAGCCAAGGCATGAACACATGCCCTGCAGTGTGACCATGCAAATTATTGTTGCTAGTCCATGGAGAAGGCAGACCCAGACCAACTCGTACTCCCCCAGACAATCTGAGAGTTACCACAGGCCAAGGACGTTTGCCATGGGCAACTTCATTATCGAATTTACCAGTTAGTATACATAGCCCTAAGAGGGCAGTTCAGACGGGATGTTTGCTGAATTTTTGCTGGAATTGTCAAACCCCTCACCAGAGAAACCTACACTGTTCTCTATCCCAGCTTAAGGACTTTAGATAAGTAATATAAGAATGTCACTGAGAAACAACGAAAATATAACCTATTATTAGGTCTATTGCATCTGGAAGTTGTCACCTTCCAGAACTGGGACTGAAAACCAGGAGGGGTTTGTACAAGGAATCCATTTCACAGCATCATCTAACTGCAATCCTGAAACTGCCAAGAGAAATCTCTCCTAAGATTTTTTTATTTTCTCACTTAAAGAGATACCTTTTGTGAATTCACTTTGAGCTGCCTACCATTCATCTTTACATATTTCAGCAACTTTGGCACACACCCCAATGTTTTGAATACCAGCCTATGTATAATTTTTAAATATTACAACACTGGAAAATATACTGACTCCCTTCTATTTCTGGATCTGGTCCTGAGTATCCAACAGCAAGAAATCAAGTAAGGAAATTTTATTACCAAATGGCATGGCTTGACCAGAAGCCCAACCAGAACAACTAACTAACTCCTTTCTCATGACCTTCCTTTCCCAGGAATAGGAGCTAACTCAGTTAATCCTGTAGAAAGTTAGGCCCATGTTCCTGCACTCATCTAAGTCTCCAAGGGGAACTAGTCAGGAAAGGAAAAGGTGCACATTCACATCGCCTTTTCTTCTAGTGTGATAAATCACTGAAGACAGAGTGCACTGACTGGGAAAGCCCTGGGAGTTCATGGTGGCAATGTTATCCCTCAACACTTCATTGCTGATGATGTACAAGGTATAATGCAGCCCTCAGAGTGCTGTACTGTGCTGTGTTCCCATAATGAGGAGAGACTGAATGTTTCAAGTCCTGAAGATGATTGATACCTATGTAAGTTTATCATGCTGCCAATAAAGCAAGCAAGCCCTGTGTCTGAAACAGTTTTCATATTAATATGTATATGGCTACTGAGTCAGGAAACCATATTCAGAACGGCTAGATAAGTATTAAATTCAGAATGTTTCATATTGTACATTTTTTTTAAAATTTGTTATTCCAGGTCAAATATGGTCTGACCTTCAAGAACTCACCAGGTTCTGAATGGACATAACCTGTATCACTTATATGAAGTTTAACAGCACATTGAAACAGCGAAAATTATGCTGCAGTGTTTACTGCAGTAGTTGTTACAACAGCCCTTAGGTTCTCATTCTCCTCTAGGAGTTAGAGCTCCCATAAATTTGAGAAGATCCACCAAAATCTCAACTCAGAATTAAAACAATCAAAATAGTTAAAAGAACTGAAGGAAGACAACTTAGGTTGGAAAAAATTACATACTATAGCTTCTATTGCAGATGTCTGATAACTCTTTGTTAATTCCATTTCTCACAGTCTTCCACTATTATTTATATCTGAAGGTAGAAGCCTTGTGCAAAAAAGAAGCAATTCAGTGTCTATTTCGTTAAAATCAGCTGTAATTTGCCATCAGTACTTTTGAGTCTCTATGCCTTGGTCAGACATGAAATTTGAATTGCACCCACAGACAGGTTGAAGAAGAAGTGATAAATTCCTGGAAAAAAGAAATTGAACTGAGAAACCAAAGACTGGAGAAGAGGAAGCAGGATGGTTGTGACTAAACATATAATGGTTATGCAATGGGTATGACCCTCACCAGGAATACTGGTCTTCCTTTTCTTTTTCAACCATCAGACAAGAAAGAGCAATAATGAGCGCATAACTGAAACTTCAAATTTCTTCAGCTTTTGCATGGAAAACCCTCTAAGTCTGCTATTCCTAATAATCATTATGAGTCATCAGACTTTGAAGATGAACAAAATTTCATCTTTTGGTGCAATTCAAAAGTAATTTTGGGTATAGCCTAACAATAGCTTCATAATAGTCTTACTTACAATGAGATTGATTGATCAAGAAAGGTTATCCAGTGTCTTACACCTTTAGGATGTCTCAAAACCATATCCATTAACAAGATTGTTTGCCTGGAAGTCATAACCCTAGGTTACTCAAAACATCATCTGCCAGATAACAGAATGATGGTTGTTCTTACACATAACAGTTTTTCTGGGTCATCGCATGAAAAGATATGAAATGGGTCTGAGCATGCTTAATCCTGCATATCCTACCCTCTTTTGTTTTATTTTTCCCCTTAAGTAGTGATGCTGTGAGGTGATGTGAGATTTTGCATTTCCATTCACAGCACAGGACTCCATGAAGTGCCCTGATCTGTGACCCTTATCCTTGCCACACATCCTTGCTTAGGAGCATGATCACTTTGGACAGCCTGCTGTGCCCCACACTGGGTTTACAGTAGCACAGACTAAATATTATCCATTTAAACTTATACCTAGAGATCTCAAGCAAGCAAGGCCGGAGACATTTCCTTCTCAGCTCCTAATACCAGAATAAACTAACATGAACTTAACAAGAAAAAAATTTAAAAAAAAAAAAAAAAAAAAAATATATATATATATATATATANNAAAAAAATATATATATATATATATATATATATGCACACTGTATTGTTGATCACTCCTTTATGGGCTACACTGGTGGCAGTGTTTTCTGTTTCTAATCGCCATGGCCTTTATGATACTGTACTTAATGAATTATGCTCCTCAGGAGGAGGTCAGTGAAAGAACTGAGCTAAAAACCCCTAACAGTGTTGTTGGCCAGGAGCCAGCTCTTTCGGGGCTGTGTTTCTGCATGAGGTCTACCACAGCTGGAGCGAAACAACTTGCAGGTGGCTCAGTGGGCAACAGATCACACAGTACTGCTCTGTCCGCCCCTCGACAGCAAGGAGGGAGTCACCTATGCCTGCCGTTGGTGGCTGAAAATGAGCAGGAAACGTCTGACAATCTTGATTAAGAACTCCCAAGCATTGAACTTTCCATAAGGAAAAGGCACACTCAGCTCTCTGGGCTTCGACATTCCAACTTCCAATTTAAATACTGCTTGAGGTCCGGGAGAAAACAATAATGCTTATCCTTATGATGTTAGGCAGTGGATGCCTTAATAAAGATGATGTGCATGGCCCAGTTAGCACACCAAAGCCTGGACAATGAAGTAGGTATGCTCCGTTTTCCCCCCAAGTTTCATTCAGAGAGAATTTATAGGTTTTATTTTAAAAGTAGCTGAAACATCCTAAGTAATTTGCTGGAGTGTTTTTAAACTATTAATTTCTAAATTACATGAACAGATGCATATGCACAGTGGAAAATAGCATCAAATAGCTTGGGGGAACAGAGGAGCTCAAAGACCTGGCCAAATAAAGTTAGGTTCCACTAACAGCCTGCTTAGACAACTCCTTTCACATCCCTGGGAACCCCACCACTCGGCCGTTCAGCTTCACTTTCTTGCAGATTAATCATTTGTGGTTTTGAAAATATATAAATCTTAAAGATCTGCAGAAACAGAGGAGCAGAAGGCTTTTCCACACCTCAGTTGACAAAAACTACTGTCCATTTGCTGCAGGACTCATTTGAGGCTCCTTAGCAAGAGAGACACAACCCTGAAGTGGCAGCCAAGGACGAAGTGCTGGAGTGACCCTCCTAAATGCAGGCTGGGAGCCAGCAGGGGCCATCAGGAAAAGATCAGGGAGCTTGGGAATGGTGCTCAGAACAAACACAAGTATCTTTCCATCAGTAGCCACTGTGAGTGTCACCACATCAGTGACAGCTCTGCCTCTCCTAGGCCCACTGTAAGGCTCCTCCTAAGCAAAAGCTGACCTCAAAGCACACACCAGGTCTGACTGCATGGCTGCAGGGCAGGACCTCAGATTTACATGTACTCATCAACTCTGCTGCTGCTGCTCCTGCTGCTGCTGCTCCTGCTGCTGCTGCTGCTTTTTTCAGCAACTCCGCTCCTCAGTTTTCTCACCTACCACCAGTTAGAATTATTTGCGGTTGTAGAAATAGTGTGGCTTAGAAGCAACACCATGAGTGACCAGCACAGCTGGTGCTTTTCTCCAGAAAATACTAAGTCAATCCTATTCTAGAAATTTCTGTGATGGACAAACATATTGAGCCTTTGGTGCTGGGAGTCCTCAGGTTTGGTGGGACTACAAGGCAGACTGCTAAATCTGGGATCAGATCTGCTAAGTCTGGATTCCTCTATGACCATAGTCAGTATTGTGCTCCAGATACAGTGATGCAGGTTGGCACTGATATCATGATGCAAAAAAGGGAAACATTTAATGATTTCTGTAATACTTTTCTAATTCTTAAAATGGCTGTTTTTCCTCCTCTGAAAGTAAAAAGCGAATGGCTCAAACTGTGGCCTCCTGTTCTTTAGCAGCCCTCCTTACTAATTACATTTATCAAACCAGAAATGAGAAACATGTGACTAAGGTGACCATAAAATAATTTAGCAAAAAATTTGAAATACACAGAAGAAATGCAGAAATTACAAGTAAGTGTAAGCGTTGTTAATTCGTCACTGACTATAACTACCAAGCTAATTAACTATGAAATAAGTCAGTATGCAAAGAAGTGGCTAAAAGTTATAGAAAATAACATACGTGGCCAAACTTTAATGAGCACACTGTTTTGGCTCTTGATTTATCCACTAAGTCTCTCAACATTTACAATACAGTTTTTTCTCCATTTCCTTTGTGCAAAGACATGCGAATTTACAGGGATCCAAACAAAGTCCCACATCTCCTGGAATTTTATTATATTGTAGACATGCCCCTATAATCTGGAAAGAGTCACACAGAGAGAGAAGAAGCTAATGCTGATAGGCGCATTCTTAATTATCTTTACACTCATCTCACACTGCAGTACTTGCAGTACTTATGGACAAGCCAGGCCATGGGATTAATGACTCAAAAGAGTCAGTGGCACAGCATGTTCAGCAAAGCGCCCTCAGTTCTTCCCATCTGGTCTCTAATCCTCATTCCTGCACCCTTGATCATTAAGTCTTAATTTACTGCAGTTTAAACAAAAAAAAAAAAAAGTATAATGAGTAACATACAAGCTCATTCCCTATAAATTCCCACTACACCTAGGAAACTGTGGTTTGATTTTCTGTATTGCTAATTGGTGAGCACAGCCAAAGACATTCCTAGCAGGTTTTCATCTCTTGAATTTATTTACCACCATGGAAGGGGAAAGGGACTGTTCCTCTGGGAAGGAGGGAGAAATTGGAAGGATTACATTATTTTGACCTAACATTTGAGCTGACATCTAGCACGGTACTAAATCAGTGACTTGGCAAAGGAGAGGGGATTAGCACGGGTGGGTTACAAGCTATTTGCAGGAGTGCAGCTGTCCTGTGGCTACCAGTGGATGTCAGTAGAGGCTCCACTTGCAAAGGAGCCAAATGGAAAGAGACAAAGGAAAGAAAACCTTCCACGTTCTCTTAGTATAAAATGCAGAGTGCACAAGTTCTCCAAAATGGCTTGTCTCTCCCAGCCAATGATTTAGCACTACCAGCAAGCAGCAGTACATTGAAGGATGTAGCAAAGCTCCTTGGGCTGTTTGTAATTCTTTATGCTTTCACCTTTCAAAAGCAACATTTTTTCAGTTAATTTAAAAACAATGAACAAAGTCAAGAGGCCACTGTTGGAATAGGAGCGATGCTGGATGACAGATTAAAAAGAAACGAAATGTATATCAACTGCTCCCTCTCCTCCAGCCAAGCAGCCACTGCTCCAGGAACATTTAAATGCAACAATGAAAAGTAAACCTCTGTAATTACTGCTTTGCAAGGGTTGGGCTGCAACCTTTTGGTAAAGTAAACAATGGACAAGTGAAGCACGGGATTTTAGCTAAACTCTAGAAAATTGTATCTAGAAAAAACAAACAAACAAACAAACAAATCAGCACAAACCAGAAAGGATTTCCTTTGTTAAATTATAGCCCATCACCTCTTCCAAGCAAAAGCTGACCTCACTTCCCCAGTGAACATTCCTGGCCATGGAGTCACTGATAAGAGTGACTGAACTCTGAAGTCACGGACAGATTGGATGCCATGGCTTATGCTGAAAAACACAGATTTTATGGGCAACGAGGTACTACCACAGAAGACAAGAGGTATCACAGTTCAAAGAGCTTTCATCCAGGAAGTGGTGGAAAAATCCCACAAGACTTTTCCTCAAAATAAATGTGGACTTTTCAGGTCTTTCTATCCTGAAATAATGCAAAATAAGTTTATTGATTAGATAGGAACCTGAAACTATTATGCTCTGTTAGAGGATGAAAGCTCTCATACTCCCAGCTGATTAGCAGTATCCTGTAACAAAGGATTGAGAATCTCTCTTAGTTATTCTAGCTTGGGTGGATGCTGTTTGGTTTAACATTTTCTGCTCTTCTATTCAGCCCAGTCTGTAAATACAAATTATTATAGCTTATGTGGTCACTAGAGTTGGTCAAGTGTTTCAAGAAAATATTTTTTCTTCGGAAAAATGCCAGTCCTAGAAGTTGACATGTTTCATGGGAACATGCAAGTTCTAAAAAACTTTTGTTGGGAAAATTTTCTCAGGTCCAGAATGGAATTTCTGGTCAAAACCACAGAGAGAGAGGGAGACGGATCTATCTCATAATAACAAATACCACAGTGATCATCTTTCCTCATAAATCAGTCCTTTGAGGGTTCTAACTCTTTTTCAGCCTGGTTTCCTACACAAGTGAAGAAAGCTACATGATCACAGGATCTGTCTGTTTATCTCTCATTAAAAACATCGGAAGTCATTGGCCAAATTCAGTATTTATAGAGGTTACTCTGCACTGTTTGGGAGTTTTGGATAAACCAAAGGCTGAATAGAGGAGAGAGACGTAGCTACTCTGCCCACTGTGGGAAAGTCTTCAGCATGAGAACAGACATGAATCTTGATTTCCAGCTTGCGAAAGAGTCCGGCAGATGTGAGGTGGGGAATTGGAGATGCTCCAAAGACACGGAGGGGTGAGGCGATCCCAGACACAGAGAAGGAAGAGTCTGAGATAATTGCAGCGGATGGGTGATGAGAAGAAGCACATGACTCATCCACAGGAAACTTGAATTCTCTATTAGTTTTTCCAAGAACCACCTGCACTATTTTTTCCGTAGGTTGTCAGTGTTTTCTTGACAATGCTCTTTGCAGATCTGAGCAGCACAGGAAAGAAAGCACAGAACTGTAAAAAGATCTGCTACTTATCTCTTTTTTGAGTGCAAAACTGTTTGCTGCATCTTTCAGCACTGCTTCTGCACAGGCATTCCTATCTGCTTGAGGCACTTTGCATTTTTCCCCCATGTCTTTTTACTAGATTTTATATCATTGGTATTCAAGGCTCTATCTCAGATGTGCTAAAAATATTAGTTTCTGCATTTCTTGTTCCTTCTATCTGAGAAGACTCTCAAGTCTGAATTGTGTTGCTTGTCAATTATTTCCCTTTTCCCTTTCTGTAGCTGCAGGAGTAGACTCACCATGGATTATGAAGATACACTGGTCACGGGTATGGCAGACAGGGGAAGTAGGACGTGAGAGATCAGACAAGTCTCACTGGAAGAAAGAAAGTAACAAGCTTTTGATTTACTGAAAATGAGGAAGCGTCTGTGCAAAAATGCTGGAGAAGGCTACAAGTGAGCAGGTGTATTGCTGTGACTAAAACCCTTTTGACACCAATTTAGCCACAGCAGAGGAAGATTTGATTTATCCTCTGAGTATTTACAGGTTATGAATGTATTTTGCTATAGGAGCTGAACTTCACACACCACCACGTACATTTCTTCATGGTCTGAACAAGCTTATTTAAAAGTGTGATTGACATGTATTGGCATCATCACAGAAACCTAAATAAATATAAAATAGATCTAGAGCCTACACCCAACTGGTTCATCTGAAAATATTTTTTGATTGGAACAGGCTTTTTTCTTGTAGTCTCACAGCAATAGAATGGGTGCAATATCCCTCTTAACAAAATTTATCAAAGGGATGTGCAAACCCAAAATAACAAAAAGATAAAACCAGCATTGTTCATAATGAGTTATTTTATAGGGTGTTTCCCATCTTTAGCTTCAGTGTTCTGGTAACTTAACACATGGAATAATACCAGCTAGTAATTTTGGCTTTGAATGATGTTATTTTATGTCTTATGAGAAGTTAATTGCATCTTAGACACAGTCAAAAATATTTAAAAAAAAATCTCTGAGATATGGGGCAGGTTTCTTTACATTGCTGCTTTCTATTCATGCAGCACCAGTCTGTGCTAGACCAAGCAGAACCAAAAATGAGGAGGAAAAAAAGTGTACACAGCAGGTGTAACAGGGAGCTCAGACCACAAAAGGGTGCTATCATTTTATAACATGAGCAAGCCTTCCATAGCGACCTGCAAAGAATGTGGCCTTTGAAATAGCCTCACTAGAATTAGTAGCCTTTCAGGAAATATTACTATTGTTCTGAATTCCACTAGAAAATTTAATTTGCCCCCTGTTATTTTCAGGCAAATTCCAGCAGAGCTTTATTCTATGAAATCTGCGTAGGTGCATAAGAAACATCGTCTTGATTGAGGAAATTCGTCCGCCTTTGTAGGCAGAGTGATCTATTTATCATGTGTGTGCTTATCTGCTCAAGAGAGAGCTTGTGCAGATATAATTCTCATGTGTGTTCTATACTGGAATCATACGCATTCTATAACTATATTGTATACCATGAGATGTCTAATTAACTAGGAAGTATTGAACTGATAACTAGCAAGTATTGCAACATTAATTAGTAAGTAATGAGACATGAAAATTCGCAGTTTGGTCTTAAAAACACACGTAATACTGCAGTATAGGAAAAAAAAAACCATGATGTGATGCAGCTTTCATACAAACAATATGCCAGAAAAGCAATTGTCTGCTGTATAGATGTCAGACTTCAATTCTGAATGCTCTTAATTTGAGGAGTGAAAATCAGGTAGCTCCGAGCTGAATCCCTGTGTGGGTACCAAAGACAAAAGGCAGCCAGATGTGACAAAAGGTGACTCAGTCATCTTCCCATCATTATGCCAGGGAGGAGGCATGTCTAGTTGGTTCAGTCAGTGTGACAATCAGGTGTGGTTGGCCTCCAGACACCTTCTCAAGCTTATTTTAGCAAATCTAGCAAGTTATCTGTGCTGATGTGGCTGCAGTAGCACCAGTGGAGTGCAGGAAGCTGGGGTAGCAAGAGCCCATGTGGGAGCCCAATGCCCCCCTCTGACAGTCAGGCACGTCCCTGTGAGCTGGATCTCAAAGCCAGATGCTGTAATGGATCTAAATGCCTGGATTGCACAAGCCTTGTTAATTTGCAGTGGCTCCTGTTGCAAATGACATGGTCTTTCACAAATATTACCCAAGCCTAGAGGGAAAAAGTCCTAGCTAGGTTTGTAACCCATTAGCAGCCACCTCTTGAAAGTATTTTTTTAACTTATGAACTTAGACTCTTTAAATAATATGAAAAATACGAGGTGTGGGATGCAATTTGGGAAATAAATTAATAAATTGCCATATTTCCACGTTGAAGGATGTCAATGTTAGTTAAATATGTCAAAGAAACTGACAGTAATTGTCCAGCTCATCTGTGATGCAATTCTGAAACTTACTACTTTATAAGCACAAAACTGATTTTGGATTAGATTCTGCTGAGATCAGCTAAACAGTCAAATTTGTCATTGCAGCTAAAAATAAAGGTGAACATAACTTTAATCTATTCTGCTTTGATATAGTATATACTGCACGTTTCTTTAGAGAAACGTTCGGTAATACCAATTTGTTCAAATTCATGTGTAATAAGATCACTGAATTTGTGTTTTTGTGTCATGCTAACTTTACATTTTGCTATGAAACAATCTTCAAAAAGGAAATGTGGATGTCTCTTCCACCCAGCTGTACAACGTTTCAAGCTATGACTGGCTGCCAACTGTCACACTGTGTTATTTCACACTGCCATGTCTGAAAAGATGTAACAGAATATGGCAGAACACAAGACACATCAGAAATTCAGGAGCTGAAATACAAATTTTGAAGAAAAAAAAAAAATTAAAAAAATTACCAGTTCTCTACAAAATCCAATCAAGTAGCAAATATGTGACCAAGTACCTGACAGCCAATTTGGAAAGGAACTTATACCACTTCCTTCCCTCTCTCTACAATTAGTGGGTGAGAGGGGTCTGTCAGCAGGGGAAGAAAAATGTGAAACTAAGGGCAAGAAAGACCACGAGAGCTGCCTACACGGCCTCCACTTTGGTTTGGGTTTTGATTTTCTTTATTTTCTTTTTTCTCCTCCGGGTAGATAAATTAATAGTCCATGGCATTTTCCATTTTTTTCTATGGAAAATGTGGGTTCAGAGAGACCAGACATTTTATGACTTCTAATCAATTCCAACAAATTGTTCATTAAACAGAAAAGAACTGGAAAACACCCTAGAAGTTGAAAGATTTCTGGTTTCCCATTTGAAGTGACTTTAAGCTTTGAAATGGGTTTCAAATGTATTTTTTTAAATGTCAAAAAGTAAAATGCCTTAGGAATCAAAATAATTCAAGTGAAACAAAGCGTTTTTTTACTCAAAATATTTTCAATTTTTTCTGTCTGAATAAAAATCAAAATAATTTAAATTGCCTTGACTGACAATTATTTCCCGTCCATGTTTTCTGAACTGCCAGGCTAAGACAAAATTTATTACTTTTACCACAATGTACTAAAATATGCATAAATCTATCTAGCTTTATGTTGGATATCAGTCAGGAAAAGCAGGTGGAAATTCAAATTCAATCTGTACACGGGAAAAAATTGAAGTAGAAGTTAACCGATAATCTGTTATAGATAGTGTACATTAATTTTAGGAAGCATGACCTGGAAGACAGCTTCTTCTCAACAGAGCTTGCTAGAATTGCTTATAGTGATGCTAAAAAAGAGAACATTTGGAAGATTTCTGTGATTTGATCAGAATTTAAATGAAATCTCAGTAAGATAAAAAGCATCAGATGGACATATATGTGTTTTAATTACACTCTAGTTTCAGCTTTTGCTCTAAAGTTTTGCTGCATCACAAGTAAAGGGCACATTTCCAGACACCTGGGGAGCCAGGCTTAGCCCTGCTCCTTCTGCCCTGTAATGAGGTTGTCACTCACTCATCACTCCAATAATACTGCTATAACTGCAATAAAGCTTGGAATAATCAGGGTAGATAAAAGCAATAGGTAATTTTTAATATCTTAAACTATATTTTCTCTTTCTTCACTGGATATAGAAGATATTTACATGTTTAGCAATGGGTTAATCTCCTGCCTAAAGTGGCCTCCTTTAACCTGGCAAAACTTTGAAGAACTATTAACAGTGGAACTGCCTATTTCCAGTTTCTGACATTTGTGTGTCTGGTCAATTTTCATTCTGATGTATGTGGATATGTATGGTGTGCACACATACAGCCCAACTAATAACTTTGATAGTAAACAGTTCGTGTAACAGCTCGGCTTTTAAGATCTTCTAACCACTGACTTTGGGGTCTATGCTAGCCTTAGAACACGTCTTCCTTGTGCAGGGCAGTGCAAGGCAGAAATCTCCTGCCAGACTCAGAGTCAGGACAGGGTGGTGGACAAGAAGATAAGTCCTGCTTCTCCAGGGCAGAGCCACACAGCTCTAATGGGACTGACCCCACTTCCAATGGGGCGAGGCTGTGCAATGCTTCTGTGCCTGGTGGTTGGGGCTCTCTGAGTATTGCTCTAGCGCCTTTGCACTTGCCCAGTGTAAGACACAACTTCTGCTCTCGTGTCTAAGCTGCTTCTTCCTGTAGGCTCTGCTCCTGAACCCAAAGGAGCCCCTTTTTGCTGGAGAGACAAGCAGTTAATGCCAAACAAAAACGAGCCCATTGTCAGAGGCAGCTGGGCTGTACCAGCACTGCTCCCTGTTTGAGCTACTGAAGTCTCCCTCTCCATAACGTACTTCAACTCAGCTGTAGCACCAGTGTTGTGACAAGACTACTTCAAGTCCAAGGCACAACAACGGCAGAGGCCTTCAAACACTTTGCTGGAACAGAACCAAGGTCCAGCACTCAGAAACATCCCTTGGCACTGACCAACTTACTAACATGGGCATAGCCATGGAATTCACCTTGCTGCAGTCCTGCCACACTGATACAGCTGATCTGACATATCTAATCCTTTAGACAAATGCAAAGTAAATTTGTACATCTGCAGTGGCCATTTGCTCAGGATCTCTGAGCACAGGGCAGCTTCACTGGAGCTGTTGAGCTTCTCCAACAAGCCTGCCAATTGACTGGAATTCCTAGACCAATGGCCAAAAAAGCAGCAGGACAGTAGATGTATAAAGGTTTGCAGCCAAATATGGTGGAGTTGGCACCTGTGACTTTGGCTCAGCACTGCAGTTCCCACTGTGAAGATCAGTGATTATTGCTTTAATAAGCAATTCTTAAGTGAGGTACCTGATATCTGTTGTTGCAAGAGAAGGAGTGCCAAAGGCACAAACGATGGGGAAGTTTTAAAAAAACATAATCCTTGAGGTTCACCATTCAACTTACCTTGGATTTCATTATTCTTGAAAAAAATTCTTTGAGTTATTTCACACCAACAAAAAGTACACACAAAGAGATTTCTCAGTGGGTTGCTTATTAGTTGAGATTTTGCAACTTGCCAAGAGTGGCCAGATTTCTGAGTCCCATTTTACAAGAATCAAAACTGCAGAAGGTCTCCAAAAGTTGATACTAACTCGTTCGCAATAGCACAACACTTCCAAAGAAAGACATCACCATGATGTTAGTTCATAACTCACTGATGCCAGCAGGACCCTGAAAAGATCCTTGTTCAAAAACTTCAATTAAGGCTTGTGTTTCTTTGAACATCAGAAGTGGACATGTTTATATAAACGTATTATACGTACGTCAATCCTGTTGAGCATATTTGTAGTTTCTCTAAGTTACGTCAACATTAAAATAAAAAGTGAAGGCAAGGTGATGTTCATCAACAGGTTAATCTGTTTAATCTTTAGAATGGAAACATTAACTGTTCAGTCTGAGACTGGGAAATAATTAATCCATATATAAAGAAAGAACCTTTGTTTTTGAATCTGTGTGCTGTATTTTTGCGTAAGTGTACATTAATGAACTATTTCATGTATTACTCATAATGTAGTAATTGGCCACATATTCTTCAGTTATTATAGATACAATTAGAACATCAAGCTTGGAGAAAAAGATAAAATGTGTTGTAAAAATCTCTGTCCTTAAAACCAGAGGTTAGATCTCTTAAGATTACCCCAAATAATGCCTCTTTCCGAAGCACAGGGGATCACATTCTATAGTCAAGTAAAATCTCAGAGCAATGTGACTCGTAGCGTACATAACTATTAATCCCCAGACCTCTGCAAAAGTTTCAGAAGAATGTTTCCACTACTAAATGGGGAGCAGCAGCTTACAAAGGTGGGTCTGTCTCAGGCTTACCAGCAGATGGAGTTGGAACCAGGGTCTTGATATGCAGCATCATCATTAACATGAATAAGGTTCTTTTCTGGAATAGCAGCACATAGCTGGTGTACTAGAGACACCTCCATTTATAATATAACAAGTGTGCAAGATATAACTGGAAAGAGATTTTTATTCAAATCCAATTGAAAAAACACCCTTGAGAAGCCTGGAGTCTGTGCTGCAATGTCTAACGCAATTTGGTAAAGGTAAGAAAAAGGACAAACACGGCTTTTTCCATTCACAAGCAACTGACTGGGTTATGGAAGTGACTTGCAAGGCTTTAAAGTATTTCCAGAAAAAGTAAGGTTATGAATGACAAAAAAGCACTGTGCCAAAGAATACATTGTTACAGATCCTCTTTGCATACAGCTAATTATTATAGCAAATTTCTCTATGACTTATCTGCATTAATAAATCCAATGATAAAAATGTTACTTGGACAGTCTGAGACCAAAAACTTTTAAAAGCTGTTTAATGAAATCAAGAAGTTAAGAAGAGATGAAAAAACATTAGCTTTCCCCTTCTTCCTGCTCAGTTGATGTAGGAATAGATGCTTCTCACCTAAAATAATAATGGAACAAAGATGCTAATTGCTTCCACTTCCATGAGACATAAGAAAAAAGGCTCACCCTCTGACAATTGTATTTTGATATGAGGACATTCCACGAGTCTTTACATTGGAAGAAGCTGTTCTGATTGCAGACCGCAAACCTCTCGTTAAAATTCTTGGAGCAGAAACTGATTATCTGGCTGATAAGTTGCAGAAGTGGACATTAGGGCAAAGTTCTTATCATTACGATATCGTAGCTAAGCTATCTGAAAAACAAAACAAAGCTGTACTTTTCCTGTTGACTATTAGAGATGAAAAGGTTACTGCAAAGAATCCTTCCATGTACTCCTCCTGCCTTTGTACCCCTTTGGGAAAGTGGGACCACGTACCTTGAAATAAGTCCCTCAGCAGAAATTCCTGCTGCCTTGCAGCTTGTGCCGACTTTAAAACCCAGCCAAAGTAGGCGAGAACTGTTGCTTTCTGGACTGGCAGCTTTTTACTTTCATTCTGTACAGGTACAAATGGCTAGAATGTGCTGCACAGTGAAGGAGCAAGAACATAGAGTTCGGAAAGATTTGGGAATTTGACTACAAATCAGGCGGCCATCCTGCTCACCAGCAGCCCCCAGATGAACGCTGTCAGCCATCACAGCACTGGCTCCCTCCAGAGGTTATCATAAATCGGGAGGAGCAGACTCGGAGAAAAACACAGGACAGTTAATTATCAGTGGCCCACCTGGGTACTACTTTTGATGTCAGAGTGACTGCAACTGCTGCTGTGAAGGCAAGAAGTCTTTAATTTGAGAACTAGAAGGCTTAACGACGAACAGAAAGGGAAATTGGATGATCACCTAAATTTTCCTTAGTGTCCTTTCCCCAGATGTTTTACCTGACCACAGAGAATGCATGCAGGAACAGGTGGTCACTAGGTGCAAAAATGACCTTTAATAGTTTTAAAATTATGTGCCTCTTCATTTTCACTTTCTACCTCTAAACTGGTATTCCACTTTATGGATAAAGCCTGGAATGAAAGGTCAGTTTGTCCTTTGTGATCAAACATCACCAATTCTCATGCACTCCTACAACACGTGCTCTGACCACTGAAGCCTTCTCAGCTGCTCTTTGACCCTGGCAGTGCTCAGCAGGGCTCCTTCCAGTTTGCCAAGCACCCAGCTTCTTGCCCTGAGGGACAAGAATACAGCTGACTCTGCTCAAAGGTGTTTCACAAACTAGATATCACCCAGGTAGATTTACCTGCAGTGTTTAATCTAGGAGGAACCATGTGGCTATATGTATGGTACTGTATAGATAGTGTGTATTTGAATATATACATGTATGAAAAACATACATATATGTAGCATATATATATTGTGTATATATACCAGTACTGTAAGCAGCACCAGCACACTGGCATATGCAAAGGCGTTCAAAAAACTGCTCTGTGACCTATCTATAGACCAGGTCAACTAGCACTCTCACAAATTTCTGGGCACAGTCAGGAAGTTAGCAAAAGCCAGGAAACATTCCCAAAAGGCTATTTGTATCTGGACCCCCTGTTCAATAGGAAGACAGAGCCAGGCTGCTAGCCCATGCACTGTTACATTTTTAAGTGAAGGTGTAAACTCAGAGCTCACCTACAAGAACCTAGGAAAAAAGCTACAGACCAAAACCTTTCTTGAAAGAGACAGAGAGGATAACTTTTGTTCTGTCAATTTTTTAATGGCAGAAGCTCTAAATCAGGGTAGAGGAAATGATCCTTGGAGGATGAGTATACTCACTCACCTATAGTCAACAGTAGGAATCCCTGCTCACTCATGGTCCCTATTAGCATAAGAAAGTGTGAGATCCTATATGCAAAGGGGCCTAAATTGAATCATGCCCATTGTAGATTTGCACAGCACTTGATTTTTTTACATCACTTCTCAGTGGAGGAGAAAGGATTTGATTCTGTTACACCATGGTGTCCTGATCTGCTACAGGAAAGAGGGCACCCTACACACATCCCATTCCAAGAGCAAAAAACCCTTCTAACTTATCACTAAAACCAGAGAGAGAGCACTATTTCACCAAAGACAACCAAGTTACAGATCCTGAAGGAAGGGATTTATGTTACTAATTTTAGAAACAGTCTAGTGCATCTGGCAAGCAAAGGCAGCTCAGAGTGTCACATGTCAGGGTTCTCACCCCTGAGCACCACTCTGCAGCATGCCTGGGCACCTTCTCCAGGCTCTGGAGCCCATTCAAGATCCCAGGCTCCTTCAGGTGCCTTAAGAGCAGCAGGATAGCGACAATCTTCTGCAGTTCTTAGGCCAAGGCTTATCTGAGATCCAGTCTTTTCTGCAAATACCTCCTAAGCTCACTTGGATACTCTGCAGCTCCACATATTTCCATAACACATGCTTTGAAAAGTGAAGGTCCTATTTCTTTTCTCATTTATGTGCATGTAAATTTGGTGCAACTTCACTGAAACCACTGACTGAAACAAGCAAAGCAAAAACTATAGGAAAAATCAGGCTCTGCATTTCTTAGTTTCAGTTCTTGTATGTGACAAATGATTCTGGGGCCCTATTTTGGAAGCATCTAACTTGAAACAGCTTTGCAAACCAGAGTACTTAATGCTGTCTAACAATCAGTCTTCTGCAGGCACCCAAAAGTGAAGTCTCAGTATTGCAAGTCACTCTTAAAAATCTTGGCCATTTTTTCAAAGGATGTGTCAGGGTCTCAAACAGATGCAAAAGCAATGACCACTCAAATAGTTTGGTGTTTACAGGTTCATCAATCAAAAAGAAATACTTTGATCACCTGACATGATTCAAACAACATACTTGATATCTGATACCGGACCAAGATCATACAGATCTAATAAAATTTTGGCTCCTGCAAATTTCTTTTAAAAAATATAAAAGAGGATCAGTTATAGAGAAGTTGATTAATATGCACTCTGTTCAAACAGTCTTGAACATCTGTGTATTAAATTCATTTATTAAATTATACCAATCTGTATTTTAATGAGTAAAAGATACTTATTCTGCCATCCATCAAAATAAACTCAGGAAATACTTAACATTATAATCATTTTTCTTGTTTGAACATGAGTTATGAAATATGAATCCCACACTAAGAATGCTGTACTTGCCATTATGATCAAATATGTTTTTACAGGTGCACCAAATATTCTGTTTTCATTTCATTCTCAAACTGTTGAAAATATAAACCATGTTTTATATTTCTTTGGTAGGTAATATTGCCTTTTTCCCCTCGACATGGTACCCATTATTAGTGAGTTATTACCATGCCTTTTTTCAAACACACACTACATATCCTAAAGTTGCTTAGTAATGAAAATACAAATTTATGTAACATTTAGTATCAAATAACATTTAGGGCACACTTTGGCACTGAAAGGTTTGGGGCACTAATGACTTTCAAGCGCATGTTAATGTTGCCAGATAAGGTGTATACAATCTGTTGGGTCAAGTTCACGCTTTTACCACTTTGCTTTTTTGGCCCAAGGAAAGTTAACTTTCAGGTACAGCAGAGTTTAAGTACATGCATGCACATAATTTTTGTTTCTTATTGTTCAGATAATTGTGATTTTTATTTCCAATTTTTATTAAAAAAAAAAGGACGAGGAAAAAATCCTGGCAGACAGACAGCAAGCACAGCTGGGACAGCAGGTGAGCTAAATTGTAGATTTCTTCCCAGTATCAATTTGACACTATATCAAACACTAAGTATAGTCATTAAAAAATTCCTTCCTTCTATTTGTACAGAGTGGATATTCTCAAAGAAAACAGTATTTGGGAGAGCGCAGCAAGGAAAAGCAAGATAGGACTGCAAGGCACAAAGCTGCTCAGTTGGAATTGAATCCACACACGCCTGGGCATTTCCATGGAGCTACAATCCAACACAGAGGTTTGGCACCAGGGTTGTAATAAAGAGGTAAAACTCATCAAATTAGTAATCAAGTCTACAATGCTACTTTCAGTAAAGAAGTGGGAACTTCTGCATTGATTTCAGCAGGAGTAGGTTCAAACCAGGAAAGAACACATCAGCAACAAAGCCAGCACATAGAAAAAGAGCAGTCACACTCTGGAAGGCCCATGTAACCCCACATTAATCAGGTTTTTTTGTAAAACACATCAAGAGAGTAGGAAATAATTTGGCATTTTATTGGCAAAGGGGAAAACCCCTTCAAGGAAACCATCACCTCATACAGGTGCTACCACAGCAGAAGTTACCATCATGCCAAAATTATAGCTGGGGCAATGTCAGCCTTTTTCACAGGTACATGGAAACCAGCTGGTACAAGGGAGTTCTATGGTGAGTGACAGGCAGAAGTAACTCTGCCATAGCTGATTATGTCCAAACGTGGCACTAGGAATGGGAAAATTTACCACTTCTAACTTTAAAGCAGTATTCAAAAAACTAATATTCTTAAAAGACATATCATCATTGTCACTGCATTTATGATTTGTACTCCCTGTCTAATTAGTCCATCTCATATACAACATTCTAAGTAATTCTTGTTGAGGAATCTGCTATTTTTGTCCTGTACCAATAGTTTATGTAGATCCAGAAAGTAAAGAAAAAACACTGGTCTGAACTCTCTAAATATATCGGCCAAATAACTAATATATTGTATTCTTAACTACAGTTTGCCTTGACCTTCTCCTTGAAAAGGCATTCAGTCGTGACTGAAAGTCTTACAATGATGCAAAGAAGCTGTCACATCCTGATCTATGTTATTACAAATATTACTTGTGGGCATTGAAGAATTTTTCACTTTATTTTTAAGCACAACTAGTCTAGAATTGTATTCTGAATACTGGATTCCACTGAGAACACTTGCACACCTGACTTCAAAGGTAAGAAAAAAGTAAAATACATCTGACAGGAACATAACCACCACTTGATCTACCAGAAACATCTGAAAATCAAGCAAGTTCCTATCTATTCCACATCTATTAAAATAAAAAGAAAAAAAAAAGAGACTGGACAAATCCCTCCAGCTGGCAAAGCCTAAATCTTTTTTTGACTATTCTGTATTATAAAAAATAAAATATGGACATATCTATATGTGTAAAAAAATCACAAATAGCAGATTTTTAACCAGAGAAGCATTTTTTTCCCAAATTCTTATTTTTATTATTTGAAAAACACCTTCCTGGATTGCATTTTATGGACAGGTTGGAAATATTTGCAATGTCACATTTATTGTCTAGCTGGGACCATCAACACAGAGTCATCATTAAATGTACATAAATTATTAAGTGAATATTCTCTCCATTTTACCACTTCTAGTCAATGCATCAAGAGGAAAAACTTTGAGTTGGTGGAATAATTTCTGCATCCCATTGGTCCCACATGATTCTAGCAGGAATCCCTATAATACAGAAATCACCTTTGTCAGTGACAAACAGGGCTTTAACAGTCATGATTCTTATAAACACTGCAACAATAAACATATAAAAACAGAAATCTGCATTAACTGGCAACTCAAAACCAGTATAGATTGGGCATGTATCAGAGACAATACTTAGTTAAATGCTGAACAAAGCTATGTCAGGAATATTGAGGATGCTTTAAGTTAATTACTCGAGTAATTGAATTCTTTCTGGGAACATCTTTCGCTTGCAGATCTCTCAGCATTCAGCTTCAGTTTTGACCCTCTTTTTCAGGCCTGCTACACCTCTGAAAATTTAGCAATTATTTTACTACAAAGCAGGAACTCACACTCTTGTATAAACTTGGAAAAGATCTAATAGTTTGGTAATTTCTCCTCCTTGGCCTCCACCCTGATTTGTAAACCAACCAGCATAATCCAACATAACATTTCAGGCTAGACCATTAAAAGAGTTGGTGAACTACTCCTGGACTATTTCTTACCTGACTCAAATCTGGAAGTTAAATTCTCTACTCTTACTAAAGAGGTTGCTCAACCTTCTGCCATCATAAGGAAACTCAAATAGTTTCCATGCGTGTGTGTGGCTATCCTTCTCATATGAAAAATTGGCAGAAAGTGTTTTCTTTCTTTTACTCATTAGAAGGCCAAATGGCTGCAAAAGATTTTTCATGAGAAGAATTTGTTAATTTAACAAATTTTTAAGAGAAATAAGAGAAGGAAATAGCAGTGTATTTATCAGTATTCCGCAGAAGTAGGAACTTCACTATCTACAGGCAGAGGAATAACACCAAGGTCTAGCTCCTAGTCCCATTCTGGTCCACCCAAAGATGCTGATAACAGAATTCAGAATCAAAAATGAGTTTTTCTACTGGTAAGCCTTTTCCTTTGCACCTTATAGGCTATTATAGGTATCTATGAGACATTTTTGTATCTAGTGGTCTAAGTTTCGAGTAGAGAGAAAACACAAGCTAAGACCCTTAAGTGAATAGTCTACCACCAAACCATTATTGGGGGTTTAATCTTCTGATGCTTCTGATTCTTTTTTTGCCAAGGAGAATTTAACTTCCCTGGGTCATAAAAAATCCTTCACCAGATTTCCATCTGAGGTCTTTGGAGAGCAATATATTACCCAAGCTTTCTAACCATTACATTAAATTATAAGTTTTTCAAGACTCTCTGAATGCATATAATTAACCCAAGGGTGTAGAAAATAAAATGCTAACAGATAAAAGATTACTTAACATGGAAAAAACCCAAACCTTTTAGAACAAATAACAGACCAGAGCAGAGACACTCAGCTCAAATTGAGGAAGATACCTAGCAAGCACTAATGCTGGAAAAACTTTGGTGTAAGACGCAAATGCAAATTCAGCGCAAGTTTACAAAGTCATATGGCTTTTATAGAGGCAAATATGTCTCTGAACTACATATACAGAAAAAGGAATGCTTTTTTTTCTTTTATCTCTTGGACTTTGCCTTCTTTCTACCTCAGTGCTTGGAAGCTATGGATAAATTAGAGGGAATACACAGGAATGTACATAAATTGTCCAAAGTTTTATAGCCGTTGATTCAAATGAATATGTGAACTTCAGAAGGATAAATGCTAAGCAGAGAACATAATAACAACATACAAGTATTTTAAAGTCCTAGACACGGACCTCTTTAACCATTCTGGTTGGTTCACATGTTCAATTTCTGTATGTGTGTAAGTGCAGAGCTCCCAGACAGAAGCAAAGGTATTGCATAGCTGTGAATCAGCTGAGCTGCACATGCATTACTGCCACATACCTGAATCAAGGATTCCTCATGGTTTTGGAACAAGCACACTTCCTGTACGTATGTTACCCAGCATAAGTTCACCCCAAAGCCTCTGGGATTCCTTAGTTGGCCGTCAAAGATGATGTCTGAGATGTCTTTGGCTATTAATAGTTGGCCAGATGACTCCTGGTTGCTTTTCTCTTCCCAAAGCAGCTTTAGGGAATATATGCTTTGAGGTAACCTCAACTACTTCCTAACCACCATCTTCAAGAAAGACCTCCCAGCTCCAATGGCAAGGAACATTGCTATTGCTGCAGTAGATCTTTGTTTGTAACGTCTATCAAATTTACATCTCTGTCTCAGAAGCCATATCTTTTCAAATCTATCTGCTAATGAGACTATTGCTTATTTCCTGTATGCCGTCTTTTTTATGTACCCCACTGAGAAAAGCAACTGACCAAGAGCAGACGCAGCAAAGATAATGCAACTGCTGAGACGATAGACATAATTAAAAGCTATTATTTACCAATTTACCATGAAAAATATTCTGAGTGAAATATAAACTGAAATTTTCTCTTGGAGATAGCTGAAAATAGTCCCTTAAGACAAAGGAGTAAGATTGTTTATAAGAGCTGGTTCTCAGCAGAGGTTTTGGGAAGGAAATAAGCATTCTTCACCAGTTGCACAGTATATTGCCTTAGGCAGAGTACATTGATACTAAAACAGTTTGTCTTATTATTCATCTCTGTTCATTTCTGCAGTTGGTTTTGGTGTTGACATGAAAATAAATGAATAACAGAGTATCTAAACAAATGTTTTGTCTAATGGAGATCTTATAAATGACATGCCAGTTACATAAAATGTCAGATTCTCTTGTCGCTGTGTTTTGCATCAAAACAAAGTATCTGATTTATGGGAAAAACAATTAAATACAACCAAAAGTGCATGGAAAGACTCTCTCTAAATTCCACAGAGATTCAAAATGGATTTTTTAAAAGAAGAAATAAAATTTACTGACAAAAAAACTTTAAACCTCAGAAGGGCCGTGGGAATATTAAGAAACTTACACTACTCTGAAAAGAAAGACGAAGTGGAAACTCCACAAAGCACTTATAGAAGGGGATGGCAAAGTAACAAAATCTAAAAAAAGACATATAGAGTAGATTTAGATTAGATTACACTAATGTAATCCATTAATATTTGGTACACAATACTACAGTTCCCACAAACGTACAATTATAGATATAAAAGTTTTGAAGTGGCCAATGTTTCTACCTCCTAAATTGCATGTTTCTTATGGTGTCAACAGAAGGAGAGACCTCAAAGAATGAGTAAAGCTACCTAAGTGAAGTTTCTGCCCTAAATTCTTCAGCAGAGTCTAGAGAAGTACTTGCAGGAGCATGGATTTGCAATGCCTAATCCCATGCATCTCTCCTCTTGCTACAACTATGAGAGTAAGCACCCATGACGTTTCGTATATTGGCCTAAACCTTTTGTGGAATGCTTTTCCCTTCAAATATTCATCAGATCTGAGGTGAAATGGTACAACTCCCTGCATTCTTTCATGTTGACTGCTCTGCCCAGGTCTTAATTTTTGACTGGTCACCAACTGCTCTTACCCACCACTAATAAGAGTTTTACTGATACTCCCAGAATCCTGTTCCACTGTGACTGCCCATGGTGCAACCTATCCACTGATTAATCACTGCTTTAAAGGACATTTCCAATTCTTCCACTCTTTTGGGGACTCATGCTTGCCCAGACACCTGAATACACTGCACATGGTGTGTGTTACAAAAATGTCACTAAACTAGCTGGCCTGAATTCCTGCTGTGTGAACATAAAAGAAATAATCCTGTTGGACAAAACTGTAATTGTATCTAAAGATGCATCTGGTTTCTGCCATTCAAGGCAAAGCATGTATTTCATTCTGATAAGCTCCTCTAAGGTTCTTTAAAGAGAGAGGACAAGAAGGCCACTGGACCAAGCCAGGAAAACATTCTAGACCAAGTCAATAAATGAGATCAAGAAGCCAGATGCTGATAAAACTTTTGTGGATTAATTAAAGACTACTGATTAATACTTTAGTTGGGGCACATATGCTAGGTTTAAATGTGACTCCATGTCACACATCTGGAGTCAGGGCCCTGCCTGGCCTCACCTGAGGCTGCCACGTTTGCCTTCTGCCCGTGGGCCTGCAGCCCTCGCTCAGACTGGAGCCTTCACCTCCTCCATGAGCCTTGTCATAGGCGTACCTGTCTCCACCTCCGGCCACAGACTGTGTTGATTTCAGCTCAGACCTGTGGACCCAATTGCTGGCTTAATCTTGGACCAGCCTGGGGATCACTGAACCGACTCCTGTTCTAGTTACTATTACCAAAGCTGCCCCCGACCGTGACTCAGGCTCTGTTTTTACCCTGGCCTCCCCTGCCACCATGGACTAGCATGATGATCTGGACTCCTTGCCAATCCCAGTTGCTATCCCTAGGCCTGCCTTACTCACTTGGAGGCAGTGGGATGGGACTGGCAAGGCCTCTGCCCTGCTGGCCATGGCTCCCAGACACCCAGCCCTGAGGGAGCAGCTGACCCTCACTTGCATCCTGATACCTGGACTTGAAAGAGTGATCCTATCTTCCCAGCATAAATGCCTGAGTTTCTCTTGGTTCAAGCTCCAGTCAAGGTGTTAAAAACAAGGTGCCCTTTGTACAATTGATTGCTGGAGCTGCATGTATCCCCCAAGTCCTGCACCCTGCTCACCATACACAGAATTGCCTTCTGCAGGAAAAAATCTATCCCCATGTTAATCTCAAGGGGGCTTGATGCCTCATCCTCTGTGTTTCAAGACAACTCTTCTCAAGCAAACTGTTCAAAATTTTCCAAGTCAGCCTTGCAGCTAAGTCAATGTACAAGCAGGGATGCAAAAGTCCCAAGACCATAAGGGCAGAGGAGGGGGTGAGCAGTAATCCTCTTGGAAGGGGCACAAGACCTCTTGGGGTACCAGACCCAGTCCCCCAGAACAAGCATTGCATAAATGGATAAAATAAATGGAAGTGGTCCAGAGGTCATCTGTGCTCCCTCTTTCACTCATATTCTAATAACTAGATGAAGATGAAGACGAAGATGAAGATGACTACTTTTGCCTTTTTTATTTTTTTTCTGAGATATCTGGCCTCATAACCACACAGCCAACCAGTTTCAAATTACATCAACCCTAAGAGGTGAGCTGCCTAAGAAGTATAAAACTCTGCAGGACATTCCAGTGACTTAGGAAGAGTTTGAGCACCTCGGTTCTAGGAAGGGTTCACATGCTTGTTTTAAGAGAGATGCTGTTTAGAAATTGCAAAGATGAACTATAATTAATTTATAGATAACGTGTTAATGTAATAAACTGAACAACTGGAAAAATGAGTGCAGGGAATGTCTTCTACATTCTAAATAACACTTTAAACTGTATTTGCGTTCAAAGATACCTGACAAAAATTGTATCACACAAATATAAGATAACGGCCCTCCACACACATTTAGAGTCACTTGAAACTAACTGCTCCTCAAAGGAAAGAGAATCTGGAGGTTATGTAAGAAGGATATGTATTACAAACTAATGCATTACCAGCCGTTTTAAAATTTTGTCAAATCAAACAAGAATTATACCAAAATAAATTTGCGTAAATTGCTGGCAGTTATACCTTACAATGAATTAAATTGAAGGAAAACAAAGTGTAAAAAGCCAAACACAGAATAATTTTTCACCACAAAGTCAAAATATGGATTTGTTTAGCTGCAGAAATTGAGTCACATCGTACTATAATCACTCAACAATAATGATATCTATGAGGTTTTTAGAAACACAGTGGTGTTCTTCTTCCAAGAACATTCATTTATTCTAGAACCATATTGACCAGAGGACTTTAACTAAACTTAGTGAGCAGCTACAAAATACTGAATACCAAATAAGTATGCTGTATATACCAATAATTAGACCTTAGAACAACTGTGGGATTTTGTCTGTACTGGGAAAAAAATCATGGTTGTATATTCTTTCTGTGCAAGAATGTTAATTTAAACTGATTTAAGTAGTTCAGATTTCTAATTTTCAGTCATAATACTTCCCTTTGATTGAAATATTTATAGGATTATTGATAGTCCCATAAATTCTGAGAACAGTAAAGACCTGCTCGCTAACTGAATAAAAAGCTGGGTGGAAAAGGCCAGATTTCAAGTTGCATTTTACTTCAGAATTCTATGGAATCAGTATAAATACACTGTTGAGCCCTATTATTTTAAGTAATTTGATTTACTAAATGATGTGATATAAACTAAAAAAAAAAATTGCTTCATAGTGTTTTTATTTAACTTTAAATTCTGCTTTGAATTCACAGAGTTTCAAGTTTCTTTAGTTGCAGAGCAAGTACAAATTCAATAAATTCGTAAGAAACATGTTAGGGATAATTACCTAATTAAAATTCCTGAAGCACTATGGGTGTTTTTTACTGTATTTACCCTAATATTTGCCCAATGCACATGTGTACACTAATCATCTTTTATTTGATTCCATAGTTCCTCTCTTTTTGTGGGCTATATATTAAGGAAATAATACTGTTAGACTCATTTACACAATCAGAATACCCTATATTCCCATGATTTTTTGCATTTCTCGTCTCTATCTTGATAAGAATTTTAAAATTACAGGCCTGCACATGGCATGGTGATTGGCAAAGAGTGCTGTATGAAAGATTGTGTGCTGGTTAGAATGGAGATTGCCATTTGTTTCAAAATGTTCCAGAGAATGATTGCCCACTGAGATAAGGTAAGTAAAGAAAACATCAAACAGAATTTAACAACAAAGTTGTATCATGTGTTTAAGGGAAATTCAGTGTATTTGAGAGAGTGCCCTGTGTTGCAGAGTGCAACACTAGATTCTTTAAAAAGCTTTCTTACCTATTTTTCTAACAGTACTATAAAAAATTCAGTTACAATTCATCATTCCAAAGAGTCAATCCTAGGACTTTATAGAAGCACAAGTAATTATAAGGAAAGGATATGTTATAGAAATAACAACATTCCAGTATAAAGGTCAAGCTATGTGAAGTATAAAGCTTTTACTGAAGAACCTTTAGTTCTGACCTAGAGACCCTCAACATCATTATGATCATCCCTATCTCTGTTAAAATTAAATGGCTAGGTCAAGAAACAAATTTAAAATCTTCAGCATAACTTTTACTGAGAATGAACTCTTGAAAGATCAGATTATATCAGTATCATGGGGATATTTGTCTAGAATATCAGTATTTATGAATAGCAACTGCACCCAGTCTATCTTTTACTTAATTTTACTCTTCCTTGTGCTTCTGGTTCTTTACTTTTAGGAACAATTTGGGGCAATATTTATTTTGTTCTTAGTCTAAAAATTAATGAAAGAATTCACTCTGGAGTAACATTTTACATACTGTTAGAGCAGACAGCAGTTCCAACTTTGTCAAACAGAATATTACAAAACCTTGTAAAAATCACAATAACTGTACCAAAGAGCTCCCATCTTAGACAGCAGGTGATAAGTTAATGAGTCCAAAATGCATGAAATAATAGTGAGACAATTATGGACAGCAATTGCTTGGGGACTATTCATAACTGATCTGCCAAACAGCATGTGACAAAAAATAAAAAGGGATACAAATGTGTATTTGAAAAGAAGAAAAAAGAAACAGTTCTCTGAGTACCAAGGACAACACATTGACAGCACACTGGGATATGTTCTACATGATTTTACTGCTTTCCAACGTCAGCTCTTGTGCAAAGTATGTTCAGACATTTTTCTTAGCTATTATTTTAGCTTTGCTTGTTTCACAGTAGAAGGCAAGGTGAAAATATTTGCAATATAAGCTATAAAAAAATAAGACACTCATTACAGCAAAGTGTCTCTCAAGCATGATGGAAGATGCTGAGTGAGATGGAAGCAAGTGGATAAGCGAAGAACTGCGAACTTGTACTCACTTTTTTGTTAAGGTCCTGGAAAAACAATATTGTTTAGGAAGTCAGATGCCAACGATGTACAAACTGATCTGTAATGGATGTGAAAAACTCAAAGGCTGGGAATTTTTGAACATGGACAAAAAGGTTCAGTAGGTAATGAAATCAATGGGAATTTCATGTCTCATTTTCAGAACAGAATTTGAAGATCATTAATTTAAATGCACTTTTCAACTGGGAATATGAAGCATTTATATGATGGAGAATTAGTCTTTCCACGTTTTCCTGCAGACCTTCCAGGCAGAGATAAGAACATCCTTCCCTATTTTCCCCTTCTCTGAATCCACTTCATTCTTCTGTTCCATTCACACTTTTTATTAACCATAATCTCCACTTTTTTTTCTACTTTTTATCTCTATTGCTTACTGTATTCATTAGCAGGTGAACATATGTTTTTATAGAGTATGCACATATAAAAATAATATCAAAAATATTTTAAAGTTATATGCAGAAGTGAGAGTGTGGCAGAAATAAGCTTGCCCATGCAACCTCAACTGATTTATCTTGAGAATATGCATTCTGATACAGGCTTTCATTACATGATCATTAACTTTTTTTTCCATAGCACACCAGCCATTTCAGTTCTCAGAGTGGATGGTGTTTATTTAATGAACAGCTGTTCAATATTTACTTCATTGTTCAGTACATGGCCCCATTGTTCAATGGATGGCCTCATGCCATCTTTGTTGCACACTATTCAAACCCTTCTCTAATGGACATTAATTAACCTTCCCATGAGTTTTCTTTTATGATGCTAATCAGTATAATTTTGAAAGCTTTACAAATATTAATCATATCCACAGTATCCATGTGACTTTTATGCACCTCCTACAAACACACGACTGAAGCAGGGAGATTATACTTAATAATATCCATGAATTTTTAGTATCCCGTCTGACACACCTGGGGTTTGATTTACAAGTCTCATTGACCTAAGCTGCAGTTGGGAGTCTTCAGCACATCTTCCAATATGTTTCCCCAGTCTGAATCTGGGTACCAAAAAAATGAAATACATTCTGTTAGCAGCAATCTATGCAAAGTTTCTTTTAAGTTCCTTCTTCAGTAACATATCTAGAGCTGAGATGGGAATTCAGTGTCTAAAATTGCATTCAGTCTTCATAATGAGGCTCTCCTTTTCTCTTACTGAAATCTTTTGCTCTAGCTTTACATTCCTTTCCAGTTCTGCAACAAATGGGTGATGAAGACAACCTTATCTGTGGTACAAACTCCAGAAAAATAATTTCCATCCCCTCACGGAGGCAGAGATCCTAGAGGTAAAAACATATGGACCTCTAACTAAAAGTTGCCATGATACATAGGCAAACCTTTAAAGCAGAATTCCCTATTCTTTGATGCCTAGAATTTTAAATGTTCCTAATGTCTCATTTCACACTTGAGTTTTTCCTGTTATTGATTCCATGCTGAGTAACTGACCAGCAGAGCAGGCTTTGGGAGTGCTGGTGGATGAGAGACTGGACGTGGCCCAGCAATGTGTGTTGGCAGCCCAGAAAGCTGAATGTGTCCTGGGCTGCATTCCAAGCAGTGTGGGCAGCAGGTGAGGGGGAATTCTGCCCCTCTAAACTCTGGTGACACCCCACCTGCAGTGCTGCTTCCAGCTCTGGGGTCCTCAACACAGGCAGGACATGGACCTGTTGGAGCAAGTGCAGAGGAGGCCACCAAACTGATCAGAGGAAAGGCTGAGAGAATTGGGATTGTCCAGCCTGGAAAAGAGAAGGCTTCAGGGTGACCTAATTGTGGCCTTACAGTACCTGAAGGGAGCCTACAGGAAAGAAGGGACAAGGCAATTTACAAGGTCTCATAGTGACAGGACAAGGGGGAATAGGTTCAAATTAAGAGAAAGTAGCTTTAGATCAGATATCAGGAGCAAATTCTTTACTGTGAGAGTGGCGAGACCCTGGCACAGGTTGCCCAGAGAAGTTGTGGATGCCCCATTCCTGGGAGTGTTCAAGACCAGGCTGGATGAGGCTCTGGGCAACCAGGTCTAGTGGCAAGTGTCCCTGCCCATGGCAGTGGCTTGGAATTAGATGGTCTTCAAGGCTCCATTCCAAGTCAAACCATTCCACGATTCTATGATTCTCTGAACTGCCTCTCTAGTTTTCTGTTTTCCTTTAGTTCTCCCTTACATCCCTGAGTTCTTGTTTCCTTAGATATATTGTTTCAGTCCAGCCCTTTTCTTTCTCAAATTTAGCTTTTGTTTCTATTGCATCTGAACACAATTCCTTCTTTTTGTGAGAGAACAAGGTTTATAGCTGAAAACAGATAATTGTCATAAAGAATACAACGTGAGAGCAGTTCCCTGCTCTCAGTGACCATATAAATCATAAAGTCCACCTTTTTTTCGACCATGGTGAGCTTGAGCACACTCAGTTCCTTGGTGAGGGATGGTGCCTACTGAGTAGAGAAAGATCTATGGACAATGAGACACCTGAGGATGCTTTGGAGCATTTAATCCATAAAACTTAAGGTTTCTTGCCTGCATCTTCACTGAAGTAGGAAAATAACCACCGAAGGCACACCTTTTTTTTACAAACGAGCCCCCTGAAAATTTTAATCTTACTTGCCCCAAGTATAGGGGCACTGACACATTTCAAAGCCTGGATTTCAAGAACTTCAGGCACATGGGCAAAAAATACATTTTTTTTCCTTGCATCATTCCTAGAAATGGCAGAACAGTTTTGGCAGCAGCTTTCCAGAAAAGTACAGCCTGGGACAGCTACTTGGCATGGACAACTTCAGTCAGAGCAGTTACAGTTTGGCACAATTATAAGTAGACAAAATCAAAGTTTCATAATAGGAAGTATTAGGTAATTTTAATAATAGGCAGTTCTATCACCTATAAAACCTTTAAACATAAAAAAATATTATTTGTGTAAACAAATATCAAGAAAAGTCCTTTTTAAAAGTGTCCTGGTGAAATGAAAAGGAGTAAAAACAAACATACAAAAATGTGAAATATCACATCCTGACTCTGAAAAATAAAGACACATATACTTCTCCACCTTAACACAGCATGTGTCCTGAGCTTTCTTCACCTCAGTCCAAAAACAGAAGAACAAAAAACATAGTTTTAATCTGCCAGAAAATTTTTAAAAAGTAAATATTAAGTTAGAGTCCTTGAGCTTCCTTGCTTCCCTGTATTAAAGCATAGCTAGTCTAGGCCCTAACTTCTGACATTTTTCTGGCTGCTTTAATTTAGCTTAATGAATCTCCAGATAATGTATTTTCATTTTCTCTGTGTATTGCAATCTGGTGAAGGCTCTTTTTTCATCTCTCTCTCATTTTTCGATTCTGTCAATACCCAAAATATTGAAAAAAATCTATTTCCCTTGATTCCAGTCTTATGGGCCAGAACTTACTTCAAAACTTTAAAATGTCTTTCACTGACTTTTGAACAATTTTATTACAAATCACTGTCCTGAAATTAAATACACCAGTGATATTCAAGGAATATCAATTGGGAGTGCTTAAGACAGTTAAAAATCACATTTATTCAATAATTCCTACTTTTTAAAGTCAAAGAGGGTTTTATGACTGCCTAATCAGTCTTGCATAACATTCTATAAATCTTCCACAATAATTTCCAGATTATTCACATAATTTTTGTATTTTCTAGAGAACACGATTCAGAATCATATTCACTCTGGATGTAAAATCTTCATGTAATAGCAAATATACCTCATCTTTGGAACAGCGGATTTAGTCATGAAAAACAGACAACTAGCACTAGCCCTACATTGAAAGAAAACCCACAAAGTCTGTTCTGTTTTACTGAGGGCAGCAAGAGATTGGCTTGAATAAAAGCGATCACAGGCTATGTGGATAGTTCAGAATTCATATCAACCAGCAGAAAATCCCTGGGATGAAAAGAGTTATCTAAATTAAAGAGTTATATAGATATATATGATACAATATTACTAGTATATATTGCTTCTATTGTTTACCATAATTCTAGGCAGTAAACTCACAGGACCTTGCTGGTTTAAATAAAATGCAAGAATGAACTGACTGAAGGATACATTTTAATAGCCTTCTGTCAGAAAGAGTTAACACACTTGCACTTCTAACAACAGCATTTTTATTAAATCTTTATTATGCTGTATTAGAAAAAGTCCCCTTAGCCCTCAGGTAGTTGGTCGATGCTGAGTTTTCAAATGAAATATTTATGAAGTTCTTTGTTTAGAAGTTTAATTGTATCTTTAAATGACTTTCATATGTTTATATGCTTTACCCTCCAATATAAATGCCATATGATGCTCTATCATACTGTCCGGAATAGTCATTATACATTTCACCATCACAACTGTTACATAACAATAAGCAGAAAAAAAGGACAAAAGGATAACTAAGTTAAACCAGATCTTATACATACTTATTTTGTTGGTAACACAGATTGTATCTCCAGCAAAATGTGTTTCTAATCATGTAACATAGCATAGTGCTGTAATACTTTCCATATTTAAACTTTTGGTCAATGTATAATACTATAAAAGTTACTAAAATGTACTCTGCAGTGACCTTTCTACTTCACTGCCATGGGCAGAGGGAAGGAGAAGACTCTCATGAGAATGGGGGTAGAATGACAAGACCTAAGGAGGATTCCTTAAATGAAATTCAGTTTTGCTTTTATAAGAGCTCTGAAGATTTATCACTCCTGTGGTACAATATTTAAGGAGAAGCATGGCTTAGAAGCTTTATCTTTCCAAAAAAGATGAATGACAATTTTAAAAACACTTTCTGGATTTATCAGCTAAAAGGACATTTTCTACAGTGAAGGCACGTTGGAGATCTGTATCACTTCATGTGAAAGCAGTTCTGCATTAAATCTGACCCCACCATTTTCTACAATGCTCTTCAGGTGTCTTCTGTAGAGCAGATTTTAGACATCTTGTCCAGGTAGTCTCTACCATTAGCCTTCTAGGCCAGTTAGATGACATGATGTGAGATCCCAAATAAAGTTGTCCACAGCTTTATCCATGGAAGACATCCACCCATCCACCTGTGCAGTCCTTTTCTGACCCACAGGTAGAGAGTGAGATCATGAAACCAACTCAATTTATTGTGAAAAGTGACACCTTTCTCCATGCCTTGGGCAGGCTGGAGAGTCACCAAAAGCTGAAAGCAAAGGAAAGAAAAAGATATGAGAGAAATTCGATGGAATAAAAGGAAACTGTAAATTCATTACTCGGAATGCTTGCTTGTAGTTGCCAGAAAGGAGAGGGAAGGATATGCTATCCGTGGTTTATATCAACTATACATTACGATTATGTAACCACAGGTTTTAATACAGTGTTAGCTCACAGTGCTGCTCGAACACACTCTGCAGATTTCATACTTGTTGTTCAAGTACTACATTAAAACCCTTTGAGGAGAGTATCAGTTCACAGCTCATGAAAGCCAGTCATTTTGCAAAGCTGGCATAAAAAACCCCTTGTTGATCAAGAGGGCTGTCAGTGCATGACTAACAAGGTCTATCTTTCTAAAACAGCAAGTACTGTCTTGCTAAATTTGTCCTCTTGATGACAACTTTCATTGTAACAAATGGCCCCAAAGCTCTGTCTTTTCCATAAAAGGAACCTCGTCCAGTTATTATACTAACAGCCAACAACTTCTGAGAAATAATCTCACTTATTATTTAAGGTAGGAACCAGTATTTTCCTATATAATACGTTAGAATGAACTCTATGTGAAACAGGGAAAGCTCTGCAAAGTACCTGTGGAGACCACTGATTTCAGAAGCTTTTTTTAAAGCTGCTGCTAGTCTATAGAAAAGACCACCTGCAAGAACTGACAATTTTGCAAGTTTTTGTATAACTGCTCCAGCAATCACACACATAACTTTTAAGTCTTATGTGTTAACTGCACCAGCTGAAAACTGATGGAACTCTTCTCATCAAAATGTCTGTTTTGAAAACACAAAGTTGTAACAAGATATGATCAAACATGGTAACCTCTTAAGTCACATCAAAAAAACTAACTGCAAGGTTTTTCCAATATTTTATAGTGTAAACATAATTTTATGCTATAATTTTACACCAAATTAACAATAGTATTTCACCAATTTCAGTAACTAGTTAGTTAAATGTATCACACATAAAAGAAATATTTTTTTTCCTATTTTGTTCTCATACAAAGGCTGGATTTTATTCTAGTCTCATTGATGTAATTCTATTTACTTCACAGTCATTACTTATTAACACCAACGGGAAGAGAAACAGAGCCATTAAATCCGTTTCCGCTTTTTTCCTTGATGCAACCTGATGCTTTTTGGTTTACCATGGAATGGTTGCATGGTGAGAGACACAGATTTCCTTGTGTTTTTAATAATGTGTTCTCTTCAGAGAGAGTCAATATTTGCCCTGCCCGGTTTGACTGGCTTCACTTTAAAAATCCTTATTTTTGCTTTAAAAAAATTGGAGATGGTAAAGAACACATCCATTAGGACTTGCTGTCATTTGGGATATGTGACTGAAAGGAATATCCATTTTTGTCAGAGGGAATTATATATTCAATTTCTTTTGTGAAGTGAGCAAAATTTAGTTCTTCCCTAAAACTAAATAAAGCCCTTTACATCCACTGGAATGTCACCCAAGAACATGATGCTTAAAACCCTTCAGCTCTCGATGTCAGACTTCATGACCCTTTCACCTCCATTTTTTCTTGGGCAGCACTGTTCAGTAGTCATTCCTTCTGTGTATTCACCCCTCTCTGATAGGTGTCACTTGACAGCAAGTGGTACCCCCTGCTTGTTTCTGCTCTGAATAATCTTGGTACTTCCAATATATCTCATAAGAACTTAATTCCACTTATTGTGCTGGACTTATTCTGCTTTCTGGAAAATGCTTACCAGAACAGTACATGCTATTCTAGATAAGGTCTTATCAGAGAGCTGAATCAGGACAAATAGCCTATCTTTATGGAAGAACTCTTTTGGAAGTATTTCAATTGAAATTTAATGGAAATACCATTAAGCTTTGTTTGGCTTTGTAAAAGGTGATACAAAATACTCTGAATCAGCACAGCTGAAAAAATACAGCCCTCACTGATGCTCACTGAGAAAAAAATTTTCCCTTTTGAGAGGAATTTTCCCTTTGGTTAATTGCTTTGCTTATTTGTGACCAAAATTGAAAAGAAAAGCAAAAAGCTCTGTCATTACTCATTATGTATGTAATTTATCACAGAATACAGTTCTGTCCTCTGCTTATTAAGCTCTCCCAGACATTCTTTTGTGTTCTGGGCTTCTGAAAAAGCCTAAAGTAAAACTGATGCTACCTAACTGAATCATTGAGTCTTCTGCAAACCTCACAATGCTTTCTATCTGGTACATCAAAGATGATTTAGGATATTAGATATTTAATGGTCTGCATGGGAAAAAACACAACTTCATCATTCGTACATCACATGATGCACTCTCTTCTTTTTTATGGAAAAAAAAAAATTAACAGTTTGCACTTCTTGTATTTCATTATGCTCAGGCAGCAGTCTGCGGAGCCCTGCTGACCCCAACAGTCCAACATTCTGTTAGCGAAAATGGCATGAAAGGATGAGCAAGTGTGCCACACAAAAACATGGAGGACCACTTTGACTTTGATTTCTTTCTCCTGCTCTGACTGATCTCTCCTTTTAGGAGCTCTTGTGGGCATTAGCCAGTGCAGTTGCAGTACTCTGCTGCCCCAACCATGTGCAAGTCTGTCAAAAAGATCCTGGTAGGCTGTGTTGATATCAGCTCAAGAGATAAAGGCCAATTGTCTGGTGATCCTTGAAAAGCATTTGGAGGGAGTCAGCTCCAGCAGTTAGCCAGGAGTGAAGGACAGGAACAGACTGCAAGCATTTCTCAAAGCAGAGACCAGTCAGAGAAGGAGCCTGCAGCTGCAGAGCAGGGAGGTGCTCCGTTATTGCTCTTGCTATTTTGCTTTTTTCTTTCCTTTAAATAAAGTAGATTATTATTCCTTTAAGTAAATCAGGCTCACCCATGTTAGTCCTTGGTTGAGCTCTGAGTGTTAAGTTGGAGCACTGTACTGAAAATAAGGCCATGATTTTCAAAAAGACAGAACTCAATTAAAGCAGTGATATTTTATGTTGGCACCTTTTGAGTGATGTTCACAGTGGTGCAGATGAAACAACCCAAGTTTGCAGAGAGATCTATTCAATACCTGAACCACATTCCTATTTGCCTGCACTGCCGCTTCTTCCATGTACTGCAGAGAGCAAAGAAAAGGGAAAGATCAGGCTGCACTGTATCAGGTAATGTTCTTCACTCTCTTCCTTCTCCCTCGCTTTCTCCTGTGCCATTGCAAGACTGAGAGGGAATGTATTCCCAACACTACATCCAGGCTGGAACAGTCACATCACCATTTTTGCCCATGGTAGATAGGAAACATGCAATGATAAATCACAGGGTCACAGGCTGAGATCATGCCTGCAGACACGTTCAACCACGTTTATGGGCTTTCCTCACCTGGACATTCCCTACCACCTCAGGGACGCTTTGCTCAACAGCTCAGCCACACCAAGGTGTACTACTCTGTGTAAATTCAAGGACACCAAGTTGAGCAGAAGTGTTGATCTGCTAGAAGGTATGAGCGCTCTGCAGAGAGATCTGAAAAAGCTGGATCTATGGGCCAAGACCAATGGCATGAGGTTAAACAAAACCAAGTGCCAGCCCTGCACTTTGGCCACAACAGTGCTACAGGCTGGGGGCAGAGTGGCTGGAAAGCTCCCAGGTGCTGGTTGAAAGCAGCTGTACAGTGTGTGCTCAAGTCGCCAAGAAGGCCAATGGCATCCTGGCCTGTATCAGGAATAGCGTGACCAGCAGGACCAGGGAAGTGATTTTGTCCCAGTAACCGGCATTGGTGAGGGGCATTTTGAATGCTGTGTCCAGTTCCGGGTCCCTCACTTCAGACAGGACACTGAACTGCTGGAACAAGGCCAGAGAAGGGCAACGGAGCTTGTGAAGGGTCTGGAGCACAAGTCTGATGAGGAGCAGCTGAGGGAGCTGGAGGTGTTTAGCCTGGAGAAAAGGAGGCTCCTTTTCTCCTGAGAGGGAAACTTATTGCACTCTACAACTTCCTGAAAGAAGGTAGTAGTCTGGTGGGGGTCAGACTCTTCTCCCAGGTAACCAGCAACAAGATGAGAGGACATGGCCTCAAGCTGTGCCAGGAAAGGTTTAGGTTGGACATTAGGAGGAATTTCTTCACTGTGGTTAGACATTGGAACAGGCTGCCCAGGAAGGTGGTGGAGTCACCATCCTTGGAGGTGCTAATGAAAGACTGGACATGGCTCTTAGTGCCATGGTTTAGTTGTGCTGGATCATAGGTTGGACTTGATGATCTCAGAGGTCTTTTCCAACCTAAGTGATTCTGTGACTGTGTGACACATCACACTTATTGGACAGTATTTCCTTAGGAAGAGTTTTGCAAGAAAGGATGCTGGAACCAGACAGTAGCGGTATCAGATATTGGTGAACCACTATTAGTAGAAATAAATAAAATGTAAACATAGGTAGCTTGACTTTACAGTGCCTCTGCCTACTGTAAGAACTTTTCCTCAGTGTAGGCACCACAGGCTCCCTCATGGCAGGTAACAGCCAGCAACAGCTATTCAAATTCTAGTTTTTTAGCAAAATGGCAATGGACTTTCCTAGCTAAACCTTTCCCATCATTTTGGAAAGCCTGAAAGTCTTCTCCTGCCCTGAAAACCCTAATCTTTTTATCTGGGGGGGAAAAAAAAAAGAAATAGAAAGGAAGAAGTTTTTTTCTGATGGGCTTGTACAGCTAAAAATCTTGAACAGTAAAGGAAATCCACATGCTAAGGTTCCAACAGAAACAGAGACTTGGCTGACTTCCTTAATCTGAATTTTGCATTAATTAAGTATTTTGAATTTGATTAGAATAAACTAGCCATCTCATTTGGTCCAGCATTTGCCCCTTTCCAGACGTTTTAAAAAACATATACAAGATGATCCAGGATTCTAACCAGAGGAATGAGAAGGGAAAGAGGAGGATAGGGAGTTGAAGGCAGAAAGATAAGCAAGAAGCAGACAGAAAAAAACAGTTTTCATCTGCCTGGGATTTGCATTTGGATTGAATATCTGTTTTACCTTGTGAGACCCACATAGATAACACTCCTATACTAATCCTGAATTCACATATTTTATATATGTATTTTTTTTATCAGACTGCAATTATTTTCTGAAACTAAGAAACATGAAATAAACATGGTAACAATTATTGGTGCTTTGTTCCTGCTTTTGTTGGATCTTGGAGAGGCACTTGACAACCCAGACCAGGGCTACTTTGACAATGTTTGAAGAACCAGTTCAGCCATAGGTTGATGTCAGCTGCACTAATCAGAACTCTCTCAGCAGATAACTGTATTCATATGTTGCACTGCTCAGATGTGCGTGGCAAGCTCCACCAGTCACACAGGCTACTCAACATCAGCTTTCTTTTCAAGACAGTTTATCTTGAAAGCGTTCATTCAGCTGTGGTGTCACTAATTTTTTCTTTAAATATGCCTTCATCAATTCCTGATAACACACATAGAAGCATGACTATCCAGATGCCATAGAGATGCCATCCAGAGGGACCTGACAGGCTTGGGAGATGGCCCAGTGCAAACCTCACACCCATCAAGGCCAAGAGCAAGGTCCTGCACATGGATCAGGGCAGTTCCAAGTACCAATACAGCAGGGCTGAGAAGGGATTGAAAGCAGCTCTGAGGAGAAGCTCTTTGGGGAGATGGTGAATGAGAGCCCCAGCAATGTGAGCTTGCAGCCCAGAAAGCCAAAAGTGTCCTGCTGCACCGAAACAAGAATTCTGGGAAGTGATTCTGCCCCTCTACTTTTAATTCCCAAGACCCTACCTGGAATACTGAATCTAGTTCTGGGGTCTTCAGCGTAGGAAGGACATGGACCTGAGGTAGCGTGTCCAGAGGAGGTGCTCAGAGGACTGGAGCATCTCTGCTACGAAGACAAGATAAGACAGTCAAGACTGTTCAGTCTGGGGAAGAGAAGGCTCTGGGGAGATGTTATCGTGGCCTTCCAGTGCCTAAAAGGGGCTACAAGAGATGGAGAGGGACTTTCCACAATGGCATAAAGTGATAGGACAAGGGCGAATGTGTTCAAATTGAAAACAGGGTGGATTTAGGTTAGATAGTAGAAAGAAATTCTTCACTAATAGGGTGGTGGACACTAGAAGAGGTTGCCCAGAGAAGCTGTGGATTGCCCCATCCCTGGACATGTTTGAGGTTAGGTTGGATGGGGCTTTGAGCAACCTGGTCTAGTGGAAGGTGTCCCTGCCCATGGCCAAAGGCTGAAACTAAATGACCTTTAAGGTCCATTTCAACTCAAACCATTTTATGGTTTTATGCCTGATTCACTCAGTGTAAAACCTTGGAGAAGAGTTCATGGTTATACCACCGCAGCCTTGTAAGTAAAGCACAGGGGCAGAAGGAACAGACCTGGAGTTCAGTTCTCCATTCACCTACAAGGAGCCTGAATCCTCAGCTCCCATTTCCCAGCATGCTGAACTGCAGGCTCTGCACCACTCTTTGTTTGTGCAAACATGTGAGCATGTACACAGAGAGAGGAAGGGGAGGTGGTGTTGAAATCTGTTCTGTGACAAAGCCAAGAATTCAAGATTCATGGGGCCAGACAGACACTTAACCAAGTCAAATTGTGTAATCTGCTCGGCGACCCACAGTCCTGGGAAGTAGAAGCAGTAGCTGCTGATTTGAATCCCCCATTTTCTCCCTTGACTTTGTGTTTTAAGCGTAGAAGCAACTGTTATGCTCCATGTTGGATCTAACATCGCCCATGCACCAGGCAGCTCAGGCGCCACATAATATTTTCTTGTGTAAAAGCTATACAGCCTTCTGAGGACATGCTTTCAAAACAGTCAGCTGCAGCGAAAGGTGCCTTAAAGCACATGCTGCAGCCAAACTGTAGACACTTTAAGCTTTTACCAGAATATTTCAGACCTCATAACAATCCCAGTTATTATTCTTGGATTTAGGTGTTTCACATCAGTTGTGTTCTGGGCAACTTTGTATTATTCTGGATCTCATCTTAGACATCCACAACATAACAGATCTTAAGCTCCTGCTGTTAACTCCTGCAGCATACCAGTGCTTTAGGTTTTCTGTTGAGCAGAGACACGTCTGAACTGAGTCCAGTAGTTTCATTACTGTGTCAGTTAGGATGTATGTGTTCCTGTTCAGGAATTTAAACATTGATAGAAAAATTGGGTATGTTGAAATATTTTGCTATTCTTTTGATCATCTAGAATATTTTTCTAAGTGCTATATGTGGTTTGAAGAGCACTTTTATGCTAAAAATTGCTGCTTTTTTTGTTTTTCAATCTCAGCCTGGACCCAAGTACCATGCAGCTGCTCTTTCACTGCCCGTCCTGCATAGAGGTGAATCAGAAAGGGTAAAACCCATGGGTTGAGAACAGTTTCATAACTGAAATAAAATATGATATAACAGCAATAAAAAGAACAACAAATAATAATTATAATTAAAAGAGAGACAATAAAAAGAGGGAGAGAAATAAAACCCAAGAGAAATAAGTGATGCTCAATACAATTTCTCCCCATATACTGACCAATGCCCAGCCCATCCCTAAGGAGTGATTGGCAGCTCCCAGCCAACTCCCCCCAGTTTATGCACCAGGCATGACGTTCCTTGGTATGGAATATCCCTTTGGCCAGTTTGGGACAGCTGTCCTGGACATGCTTCCTCTGACTTCTTGTGCGCCTCCTCACTGGCAGAGCATGAGACGCTGAAAAGTTCTTGACTTCGGGTAAACACTACTTAGCAACAACTACAACATCAGTGTGTTGTCGATGTTATTCTCACGCTAAATCCAAAAAACACAGCACTGAATGAGCTAAGAGGAACAAATTAACTCTATCTCAGCCAAAACCAGGACACATTTCAATGCAGAAGTGCAACAGAGAATCTGCAGTTTCCATTTCAAATAAAGAGTGAAAGAGTGTGTTGTCAAAAAATTGTCATTCAGTTACATTAGGATCTTAGTTATGGAGTTTTATCACTTAAAGACTCATCTCACTGGAAGCAAAAGAAACCTGTAACCTAGAGAATTAGAGTATGCTGAGCAGAAACTTATAATAACATCTCTGTTGATTCACCACATTGCCACCTTGATCCCTTTATATACTGTTGTGATAGTGGCAGAAGAAACAAGGTTCCTCCAAGGTTTCTGACTCATCCATGTCCCTTTCTCCTCTGTATGGACCTGGAGCCTGGAACCAAAGTCCATGGTCCCATGAATGTCAAATAATTGATGCAGTTTAGCTTTTAGTATTTCATGTAATAAAATATGTATATTTTTATAACACCACGGCTATGACATGCCATGATCCTGACTACAGTTCTTGTCCTGGCCCAAGAGTCACATATCAGCAAAGCTACATTTTGCTCAGTAAGCCTTACTTGGGTATACCTCACTTGGAATTTTTTGTTTGCAAGAAAAAGCTCACGACTACAGTTCTTTACTTATCTGTATTAAGTTACTTGTCTTGTTGCTACACAATGAGGAAAATTGGTATCAGTCAATTTTAAATGGATTGCTCTAAAATTGCAACAGACCACAGAAAGATTTCTGAACCTTCGGTTTATAGCAACTAACAGGAGTTTTGTTTCCACACAGTATTTTCCATGATGACTACAAAACACCACTAGTGAGAAAGCTCAAGTGCTGAGATCACTGTTTGCCATGATGACCAAAATTACTTTACAGTTTCCCTGTGCTTCCTGTTCCCCCATAACTATTTGCTGTCTCTTGGCTTATAACCAGACTGTAAATTCCTCCAGGTTTCTTCTCCTTTGTTTTTACAACACTTAGCACAATAGGATCCCAAGGATCTGAAATGTTTCAGTAATAATGCAACTAATAATGAAATCATTTGGGTTTAGTCCAGTGTGGTTTAGTTGCAAATCTGTAAGGATAGGGAAAGAAAAGAATTATTTTTAGAGTTCATCTTTTCCACCTCCTTTCAAAATTGTTCACCCAGTTCCTATTACTGGCGTTGGGTTGACTGTGTGGTCAGTCCAGCAGTACAATTCCTCCAGCAAGGTTCTTTGCCTGCTGTACAAAGCTGAGCTCAATGGGCATTGTTACCAGGAATGACATGGGATATGGTTCTCTAGCTATGTTTGTACATTTTTTTATTTATTTACTTAGTCAAGAATACCCACTCATAATAAATCAACTCCAAGCCACTCCCAAAAATCCTCTTCAATACCAAAAGTGTGAGATTACACCCGCTGACTGAAAAGAAAGCATCCCCTAACTAGGAGCAGATTTCCTCAAGGAATACCAGAGAACAAGTTAAATGACTCCCTTTCTTCTACTACAATGGAAATGTCTCACTTCCAAGACTTTGAGTGGCCAATGCCTGGGAGGAGAGAATCTAGAAAAGTTCTAGGTTACATACGAGAAGGAAGAAAAGGCAGGTACAGCATTTATGCAATATAACCACACCCCTTCCACTCTCCCACTGCTCATATTAGACAGAAATATTACTGGGAAATGTATTTGGAGTGGCTGCTGTGAAGGAAAAGGAGAAGAAAGCAGGGATGATATAATATTTTGGCAACAGAATGAAGAGATAGGAAGAGGTTTTGAAGTCACAATGAAGAAAGTAAAGACAATAACCGGAAGAGAATTTAAAAAGTAAAAAACATCCATCGTGTGAATATAGACATTGTTGAGCAGGTGCTATTGCAAGTGCCAACAGGTGGGAAGGAAAGTGAATATTCAGGTTCTGGCTGATACTGCTGTGAGGATGAACTGTTTCACTGAATGTGTAAAATCGCAAAGTGGGTCAAAGAGAGGGAAAGGGCCAAGGAATAAGGCTCTGCAGTGCTACCTGGAATGCCAGGAGGCAGAACAAGGGAAAGAAGTGAAGGAAAGGGAAGGGGAAAGGGAAGAGGATGAAGAGGGGAAAGCTGAAGGGGAAAAGGAAAATAGAGAAAGCAGAGAGAGACGAGCAAGCAGCACACCAATCAGTAACACCAGTGGCCTAAGAAACTCGGTATTAAAAATCATTCCTGCAGATGGAAAGAACTGAAGAAAAAGCTCAAAAAGCTTCTCATTTTAGGTTTGCTTCCTTATATTTTAGGTCAGACTTTTTTCTTATATTTTTTCCATATGCCCAAAGTGTGCTTCTTAAATGACTCTGTTTAGAAATAAACACATGGAAACAATAAACATCTAGAACATCAGCTTGCATATTTCCTTAATGTATGCATACTTCTCTCCAATTTTCCACATGAAATGAGACTAATTCACTTAAATTTCTTGGGATCCACCCTTTGTCAAAGTTTCCATGATTTCAGGGTTAGCTCAGTAGTTGGTTAATACCTTTGAGAGCATTGACTTAAAAATTTTAAGTCAGCCACTCAACTTGTGCAGAGCAGAATATTTACACCATATTCACCATATTGACCTCTGTCAATCTACACAGATGAGAAATTACCTATTATTTCTTTTTCTCATCATACAAAATAAAGACAATATTATGCATATGCAAGTCTCTTTTCTAAAGGAATACAATCAAGGTTTCTTCAAAGGTTTTTCTACTTTGAGATATTTTGTGCCACATTTATTAACATACTCTTTGAAATTTAAATGTGCTGCTTTATATTCCACATTTATTTGCAAAGGTAAAATTAGTACACAGTCTTAACCTGGGTTAATACTGACAGCAGATCTTTGTTCAATATGAGCATTTTCTGGCAATCCTGGAGCAAAGAACTTGTCTTCATGCTGTTTAACCCTGTTGTTCCCAGCAGTGGCAAAAGGAGACGCACATGACAGCCCATGATCATGGTTATTTTTTGTAGCACATGCCCTTCAAAAATTCCCATACCCCCAAACCAACAGATGAGGGATGCCAGAGAATACATATGTGTCTCGTCCTTCTTATATTTGTTAATGGACTGCTGTCCATTAATTTGGCTAATCCTGTTTTGAATGTGCTGACACTGGCTCCACAACATCCCAGGGCACCACAGTGCAGATTTTCATTACCTCTTTTAAAAAGAGTAATTTTTTTCCTGGTCTGTTTTCCCTTTATTCATTATTATGCCCATGACATTTTAGATTCCGTACAGGTGACTCATGCCAAAATCTCACTGACTACTGTTATGAATTATCCGCCCCAATTCATCCAAGAGATCTTAAAGACAGTTTTGCTCTTAATTTTGTAATGGCAACATATTCCCTGGCTGGAAGGAGACCGTGGCCCAATTTGCAGAAAGAGGTAAGAGGGAGAGGATGTAAACACAGCAGCACACATTCAGGCACCAGGAACTAAGAGAGCAGGTCATGGGCAGCTGAGGAGCTCTGTTGATATATTACTCTATTCTCAAGGGCTAGTTTAATGTGTGGTTGGGATCAGGAAAAGACTAAAAAAACACTCCTGAATTTGAGAGTCCTAACCCCGACACTCATACTTTTAAGACTTCTTGATGTTATCACTAAGTATTTTACGCTGTTCCAACAGAGTGGTCCCCAACTTTTACCAGTTCATATGCTGTAACACTGGTTAGAAACCACCTTTGTGTACAAACTCTTTTGGACTTTATATCTGATTGATTTAAAAAGTCTTAGTGTCATGCAAACATGAAGAATACCAAAAGAATCCATCATCTTCCAATGCATGATATTAAGATCGTGTCTGCTTAAAAGCACTGGTTAAATACCTTATACCAAGCATTATTGAGCACTGGAACTTGTTTACCAAGTCCAATAGTTTATCAAATGACAACTAGAATCTCTCAGTTAGAAAGACTTCCATTATGTATTTATTTTATATGATGTCAAACCTATTGCAGTCCTCACTGCACAACACTGACTGGGAAATACATCACTGTGAAAATGAAGCTGCATGCTTCTATTTCTCCCTGGTCTTCAAATTCTGTGCTATTGTATTCGTTCATGCCTTTTCTTTATTATAATGAAGAATGCTGGAGTATTAATTGCTTTGTTCTCTGTACACATGGATGTATTTTAATAAGTCTGTTAATTTGGTTTATATATATCACGGAACTCCTTTATGCTTTATTTTTCAAATTGTGAACCATTCTTTTGCTTCTTAAGCTTTCTAGTTTTATAATATATGGATACAGCAAATGAACAGTATGCCAGAAGTTGCAGTATTAAATGAATAAGTTATATGAGTGATATAAAAGGCAGAATACTGTCCCCACTTCTGCTTACTATTTGCCAGTCTCCATGTCACTTAAGGGTGTGCAGCACTGCACTTCAGTTGCCTCTGGGATAGCTTAGTGCTTGTTGTCACAGATCCATCATTATGTATACAACTACTTTAGCAGTGATTTTTATGTAGGAGATTCCCATTGATGTTTATTTTTAGGCATCCAGTTTATTTTCTTATGCTCTGTTTAAACCAGCATTTTGTTCATACAATACCTTCTTTTTCTGTGATCGACTGCCAGTGGTCCTCCCATAGAATTTTATCTCTCTACTCCAACATACCCTTTAAGGTTGTTTCATGTAAAGGCTATAAAAATGTCAACATGGATTAGCTACATTCATATTTTTAATTATCCAATCATTTGTGAAGGACCTGCTTTCAACTGAATGGCTCTGCAGTTGCTTCATTCCCTTCCCTCACTGCTTTTATTAAACCCGACACACTGTAGAGCCTCTTTGACAGCCACATGGGAATCACACAAACAGGAGACAAGGAGCTGACAGAGTTCCACGCAGGTGTTTTGACATCACCCCATCATATGCAGCTCTCTGGAATAGAGTTATGACTTTCAGGCCTACTGCAGGATAATCAAATCTGTCAGGTGATGCTGTTTTTCCTGCTGTTGCCTATACTCTCATAAATGGAAAAGGGATTTGCTCTATTTGAGATTTACTAAGTGAATTTTAACTTGTGCAGATAATAGTTTTCTGTAACTGAGTTACAGTTGAACTTATGAGAATGATCCCACTATATTTTTATGATCTTTATAACTTTTACAACTTTTATGTTATTAGATATCATTGTTAATGCCTCAAAATTTAACATTTCAAAAGTTGCCAAGTCCCAAAGTCTAAAAGGAACACTTGAAACTTTTAACAAGCAAGCTCTTGTTTGACAACCTACACATAAGCATAAGATTAGGCTAGAAAATTTAAAGGAGGAAAAAGTACTTGTTTCCAAAATTATTCACTGGAAAAAATTACACAGCCATATGATATCTGGTTTTCCTCTTAGTATCTTCATATCAAGGCTCTCCTGCAACTACAGGTTAACCAACCACAAGGTATCAGAAGCAGTAATTATTTAATATTTACCATATATACTCTGCATAATAAAATTATATTGATTAATATAGCATTATTCTGGCCATGAACTGCATGAACTTAATAGAATGTACTTACTGCAGTCTATGATGATAACAATTCTTTATTTTGAAATCCAGATGTCATTCTGATGCAGTAAAATGCTTTAGAAAGTCAAGCTTAGGAAATCTCGATCTTCAAATTTTTTGGGAAAAATAATCCTACACAAAGAAAAAGTTGAACTTCTTGACAAAATCCAACAATGTTCTGCCAAGATGTTAAGGTAAAAAAAAAATAACCAGCTGGGCAGTGATGCATGAAACATTCACAGGAGAAAACTTGCTTTTATGACAGTAGAAGAATTAATCAGTTCCACATTTTGAACCTTCTAAAAACTGAAACTTTTCCAATTTTTTTCTAAACTTTTGAAAATACATTCAATATAGGTTTGTTTTGTTTTGTTTTTTTCCCAGTCAGATTTATTTATATGCCTATTTCCCATGCAGCATTTGTCTCTGTTCACATTGCTTGACTGCTCAAATATTCCTCAGGGAAGCAGGAATGGGGGACCTCAGCCTTCCACAAGGCCTCCAGTGAGGCAGTGGGTTGATCCACGTGATGCAGAAGGATGGTAAAGGTAGGTCTGTTTTACCGGACAGTCAGATGGAAAACAGGGCTTCTTTTACTCTTGCAGCATCCACATTTCTCCAGTTTGCAGGGATAGGTCGTGTTTGCACTCAACAGGTGTGGTAATTTGGAAATAGCAATCCCCTCCTGACCTACGAGGGAAGAAGTGTGCTCCCAACTCACATCACATTTTAAGCTCTTCAGACCGTGCAGTGTGGTTAAGAGACTCATTGCAACTGCTCCTCCTAAGAGCTTTGGTTTCTTTTACGAGATGCAATATTTACTTTGTGGATGTCAAGAAGCTGGAGGGGGTGGTTTGTTAGCAGAGACACTCTAAGACACACAGTTGAATCTCAGCTAAGGAGGAGCGAAGGCTGGAGGCAATAAGGGTTGCATTCTTACGTACATCTCAAGGGAACAGCAAACAATACTCACAAAGGTCTGATAAAACTCAATGATCTGAGGCACAGACAATGAATGATTTTTTGCCACCTTCCTCCAAATGTAAGTATGTCCTGTTCCACAATCATCACCTTGAAATCAAGCCAAACCAGTGGCTGTAGAGGCACATGCAACAAGATATGGTCAACTCCTGCTGCGTGAAAGGTGTTTGTGATGTGCCATTACCTCCCCCTTTCAATTCTAGCAGGATGTTTCCTTAATTGTTAGCACATCACTTCTAGTTTTGTTTCTCTTTTCACTATTTTTATTAGGAAAATATGCAGATATTTCCCCTGAAATGGAAGCTGGAAATCAACCTGAGATATGGTGAGGTGAGTCTCTTTCAGCAATTGATTGCTCCCTGCCCTTTCACATACTCAAAGTAAATGCTGGAGTTGGAGTGGAATACTTCAGTCCCACAGGTTCAATGCAAAACAGATTTTAATCTACAGTTTGTATTTTTGCTGGTAACACACATTAAGATACTTGATATCTTAATGAGTTGCCATATTCAAAGCACTGAATCAGGAAAAATAGATTTCATATGGAAGCTAAGCCCCCTGTAAGCATCCCAAAGCAGAATAACTTTTCAAACTGTGTGTTTTCCCTTTCAGAGAGGCACACATGCAAAGATTGTTTAGGGCCTCCTCTGAGGCAGTCCATACCTCAGGAACTACAGCCGTGCCTCTCTGCAACTTAATGGCCTCATTTACAGCAGTAATGAAAATGAGCCACAACTGATTCTCTGCCCAGCTGACTTAGCAGAGGTTTCATCCCTACAACTGAACTGTCTTACTCCTCAAACCTGGTGATACCTCGGAACTTTTTGCTGGGAACGAACTCTGGTATGTGCCACCCGTAGGTCTCTCTTCAGGCATCACCTGGGAGACAGATTCTTGGCACAAGTGAAATGCACCCGAGACTGTGTGCTAGCAAACAATATGGACAACATGTGGCAGTGTCTGCACCCGCACCAACAGTGATTATTTAATTGGAAGAGATGGAGTCAGTGTGTGTAGCTCTAATTATTTAACATCAAAGTATTAAGTAGCCATGAGAGCCCAGCGTGGGATACCCTCAGGACTGTTTTTGGGTGCCTTATACTCTAAGTCTCCAAACAGAAATACCGCAATGAGCACATACGGCATGTCTAGGAGAGCGCTCGTTTATCAGGATGAATGGCCAGGGAAGCTGTGCTTCCACTGGTTTTTGCTGTTCTAAGTAAACCCAGTGGAGCTGTGTTGGTCAAACTAGCAGATCATCCATCCAGTCTGCTGGAGAGAAAAGAGTCTGAGATGTCTTTTGTCTCTGGCAGTAATTCTTCCATAGAAATACAATGAAGTTGAATGGGTGCTTTCCAAACACAGTCTACACTATTCTCACAAGCCTGGAGAGCTTTTATTTATCTGTGCACAATGTTTGTTTTTTAATAGGACATTATGGAAACTCTGACAGTAATGTAAAAGATGATTAGCAATAAAACAACATATAAACGAGTGGCTTCTAAATTTAATAATAGGCCTAATGTCTATATTCAGACATGGTTAATCAAAACCAGTTTGTAAACTTCATTTTATTCAGGTCAGCCAGTCAACAGTACATGTAATGCATACTATAAAACTGATTTAGGGCTTTTGGACACCCAAGCATCTACATAAACCAAGTAAGCATTAACCAGGTCTGTCTACTCATAAATTAGAGCACATCGTTTTTAAGTGACCAGGATAAAAAGCAACATGCCATGAACCATCTACATCATGGTTTTTTCTCCTTTGACCAATTTCCCAGTTATTCTCTCAAATTATCACTCCAGTTTCTTCTTTGTTCATCTCTGTATTGTTTCCATATAAATGTCCAAACCCGCCTGCAAGGCAACTAATCAAAAAAGGCTGAATCACAAGAACATTGACCACTTGATAGTTTGCCCAGCTTATTAAAAATATGAGTTTGACATCCTGCAGCATGTTTTAACAATTGGTTTGCAAATTACAGAACAGCTAAATACAATTAAATTCATTCCATTGTACACAATAACTATTTAACATATGCTGTGAATCTTGTACCCAGATCAGGACTCTGCACTGTTTTCCTACAGCTGTTAGTCAAGTTTTGTTGCCTTGTGTGACAGATCCACCAGTTCTCATAACATAAACAGACTAGGACTGGGTCATAGCTTGGTTGTAATTTTAACAAAACAAAACAAAACCTCAAACCCCCATTCAGATGGTTTTTAGAAGAAGTGATGGCCTTCCATAAGTAAAATTATTCATGTCTCTGTACTCACTGCAAATCAGTACTGGGTTTACTCAGCTCTCTTAGAGGTGAACCATTCCTAAGTACTGGACCAGTGCCTTGACTCTTTATCTCAAATACCAGAACATAGGCAGAACTGAAATTACTTACTGCTTATTCCAACAGCAGGTTTTGCATAAATTTATAGCACTTTTCTTCCCCTTAAAGAGTACGTATTTTATCCACTACCATATACGTGATAATATATTGGCTCACATGAGCTGACACGACATAGGATCTGTCCCACGGATATTCCATGCCACTCCGCGTGCACTAGATCTGAGAAGCACGTGATACGCAACTCCCAGGGGATATGAAACACATGTGGGTCTGATTCTCCACTTTGTTATTCCAACTCTACACCCTTGCAACTCTAACGAAGTTACACCAGTGCAAAACTGTTGTACTGAAGTGGAGGATTAAACCCATATGTGTCTTTATAAGAGCCAAATTTACAGGACAAAGTTTTTCAAATACATTCAGTAAACATTCAGATTTCCTCAGAGTTCTGTACCTGTTTGGTCTTCAGACAGTACATTTACTGCTTAAGGAAAAGCTTTACCTTAAGGACAGCAACTGTTACTTGTTAAAAGGCTGTCACTAAGAATCTGAGTCATAAAAAAAAAAAGGCAAAAAGATTGAGAAGATTTGCAACCTAAAAAACATTTAAAACAAGACAGCATTTCCTCAAACTCAGTCAGCCGTGATTAGAACCCCTTTTGCCTGCTTAGATGCGTATCTCTTTGTGGAATCAAAAGTATGACCCATCACAATTTGCAAATTCTCATGATTTCACTGTGCAACTTTTGAAGTGTTTCTCCTGGCCTCTTTCCAGATAGTACACCTGCAAATTAGTTTAGCAACATTTTACTGCAGTAGAAAATTAACTAATTCTATTTGATTTGAATTTGTATACAATTCTGCAAACTTATAAGCTATATGCTTATATGCTAAAATACAGATACAGATAGAGATAGAAAGACAAATAAAACAAATTAAACAAATACTGACTGATTCTCCTGAAGTGTCATTTAGGAACAGGGATCTGTGCTGGTGCTCTGACAGTACATTACTAGTTCAGTTTACTGGGTAAACAAAAAAATTCAGATTAGCTCTGTATACATTTCTTCAGAATAGTCCACCATATTCAAAAATCTGAAACTTCCTTCTCATTGATGAAAAATTATTGAAGTAGCCTAAAGAATTTTGAGGGCAGATTTTAATGCTATGCAAAAAATATTGAGGAAATCTAATAATGATGATGATAATAACAACAAAAATAATTAATAAAGATAGCATTATTTTTTAAATCCTTATGTATTTTAATTTCCAACAATTATAGTTCAATTCTGACTATATGTTCTGAACTCTTTTCCTCCAGGAAGTGTCTTTGATCAAGGCAGTTACTTATTTGTTTAGTTAAATGTTTAAAAATTATTTTATACCTCCCTACTTATATCTGTAATATGATTAGATATGGAAATCAATAAATAAGCTCTGTGAACACCTTTATATTTAGTTATGATAGTACTGCATACTAATGTACTTATTAACATAGTAACCAAGAAACAGTAGTGACTTCAGTTATTGAATATCAGGTAATAGCTCATAAAAGTATTATTCATGGTGTTATTATGTTAGAATCAGAAGCGTGTATCTAAATATTAAGTTCTGCGATCTAAATAACTTTTCGTTTTAAAATAATTATGTATAGACATTTATTTAGGCTATGATATCTCTTGCCTAATTCTAATACTAATGAATGTTAAGAGGTTGTTTCAGCCGTCTAAATTTAGATGTCATATACTTGGGTAAAGGGGCTTAACACATAAGGGACAGTAAGGGTCCCACAGAACTGGCAGCTCTGATGTACCACCAACAATTTTCCGGAGCAGCAGATGGAGGTCAGTCAGGAAACAATAGTATTCCCATTATAATCTGAATTTCTAGTTTAAGCAGTACAGTCAGTGGCACTGAACCAGCAACTCAACTCACCTGGCACACTTAGGGTAGGATTTGCTTGCTTAAACATAGGTATCTACTGTCCTCTGGGAGTAATAACCGTTCATCGCATCCTAACAGAGATATGTACCATAGAAGAGAGGAGGTAATCTTTCCTCTTCATTGGAAATACAGACTGTCATAAAGCTGAATTACATCGTCACTTTCGGGATTTCCTTCATTTTCCCACATGTATCTAGTGTCACATTATGTTTGTTGTGTCTGAGATGACCACACAGTGATGGATGTTCTGCAGCAGCAGCAGCAGCTGGGAGGAAAATGAATCAAGATCCTCTGGTGAGATCCAGGCATCAAAAGCCATCTTAGATGTCGTTTTAGATATCTGAAACTTCTGACAGGTATTAAACAGAACCTACAGAAAAGCCACACCTTTCACCAACTGAAAGTCAGGTGAAAGTCAGGATCTCACACATGGTGTCTTATGAATCTCATTTATATAGTCTATGGCCACTGTACCACACCTACTCTGGAATTTGACCTATAGATCAAAGTCTCTACCAAAGTAGAAACTGTTGGTTGGAGCTCTAGCTGTATGGGAATTTACTAAATTGACTAATGAAGCCTTTTCACCTCCTCCTTCATCTCCTCTGTGCTCTCTCTGGGATCATTCCTGTTTCTAGCAGAATTTTGCCCCCAACTTTATGGCATTTGACTGGTCACTTAACATGTACTGCTGCTTTCCTGAACATCAGTCTCATTAGATGACATTCTGCAGTATTGTCCTCTCATGGACAAGATCTTATAAGTAATGCTGCTAGAAATGCATTAGTTTTGTGTAGTTTCACCTCTAAGTTCCATAAACACTCAGTCCAGGATTTGATTTTGTGGTTCTTTTCCCTACATTTCCAAGGCATCAACATTTTTATACAAGACAATTAAGCACCAATACAAGCCTAAAAACACTACGAAATGGGTAAAGATAGCAAACTTTTGGGCTTAGCCCAGAGAGGAAAAGAGAAGGAAATACTATGAGCATTTTTTCTATACATCTGAATATGTATCTAACATCTGAATCAAAATAATTTCTACTTAAAGAAGAATTACATTACAGATACTTTTAATAATGCTGCATGCAATATCAGAAAACACAAAAGCCTTCATGATGCTTTGGAAAACCAAATGGAATTTAAACGAGATACAAACCAGGCATCTTCTAATCCTTCTTCAAGTTTTGTTCCTTCTTTTCTTCTTGTTCACAATATGACTCAGAAGGGCAGATCCTACCTGATATAAAACAGTCCATCCAGCTTTATCAAAGTCAAAGAAGTTACAGTCACACCAAAGGAAAATCTGGCATGATGCATCTAAAGGCCAGATTTAACATTAACTGTGACTAATTGTGAATGTTGTAGATGTTTCTTCCTACGCAGTTATGTCTTTACCTGAACATCTTTCTGCTTTTTATTATTAGGCCTAAATAGGACATCAAAGATTTTTTTTTTTAATCTTCATGGAAAAATGTCTCTCATTTCCATACAACTTCTCCTTCTTACTTTAATTTGCTTCTGAGGACTTCAAAACTTCTGTCCGCAGCAGAAGAAACATCTGTTGAAGTCATACATAGTTTATTGGCTGGAATCAGTGATAAAAGACAGCATAGAGACTCACTAAAATATTTCATTGCCATCAACATAAAACAAAATATTACCAAAAAATAAGCTTTTTTTTGCTTTTTTCTTTTTAATAAGAGAAACATGGGGAAAATTTCGCAAGCCAAATAGACAAGAAAACTGTGATTTTAATTCATCAAGCCTCACATGACTGGATTTTGCATCCCAGCCAGCTGAGGCCTAACCATACTACAAAAACTGTTTTTTAATTAGCTAAGAGAAACAATTTATGAATAATGGTACTTCTCTCCACAGGATTTCCTGTTTAGAGGAATTGCTTTTCACACTAGAATTGATTTTTGCTCTTTCTACCTACTGATCTGTCTCACCATTTGCCTAGTGCAGCCTGATATTAATTACTACTCTTTTTTTTTTGGCATAAAACGCCAACAAGGCCCCAGCATCACATTTCAGACCTAAGCTAGCCTCCTAGGAGGGTGAAGTGGGAAGTATATGCAATGAAATTAGAACTGCCATATTTTTTTTTCCTTTTTCAATAGTCTTCCCCAATTCAGCAACTCTCTGCCTTAGACACAGAGAATTTGAGAAAGAAGACCACCTGGCATGTTTACAGAAACCTGACTGTCTTACTGGCATGACAATACAAAGGCAAATAACTTGAATAAAGCTTCAGCTGATGAGGAGGAAGAATTGCAAGGTGGTACATTGGAAACCTCATTTCACAAAATACACTTCTTGTGCAGGAGCAAGGAAGACTGCATCATCAGAAGGAACTGATACTTAGCAAGTGTGGTCCCCTGCAGATACTTTGGCAATTTGATACAATTCTCTATTCAATTTCCAGCTACTTGCAGGTCTTTAAGCAGGTTCTAATGATTCTGGTCAATTATTCTTTACTCTTTTCTATTTCGCTATTCCATTTCTTTTCTAATGGTACCCTACCTACTTTTTCCTTTATGTTTTTTTTCCCTTACACCCTAGAAATTAAAATTTTCCCACTTTATCCGTAACTAGTTTCATCTTTTTCTTTTGCAGATTCTCTCTACTTTCCACCATCTTCCTTACCCTTATGCATAATTCTTTGTGAATCATCTTTTCTCCCTCCTGATTACTACTTGTTTTCCCCTCCTACTAGTGCTATCTATACCATTTTTTTTAACTTCATATCCAGTTTTGTCTAGTTTCTCTTATTTTCCTTTTCCTTTTCTGTCTTTTTTTCCCCAGGTTTTCTGTTGTACCTCAGTTTCTGTTGTACATACACAATGGCATTAGAGAGCAGGAAAAAAAGCATGAAATGAAACAGAGTCAGCTGAGGAAAGCACCAGAGGTCTGGTTGTCTCTTACACATTTATTTTCTACATTTCTTTTCTGCCTTTTCTGCATTTGCCTCGCGCTTCACAATCATTTTATTCCTCAATGTCCTTCACACTTTTCCAATAGCATCAGTTGTTTTTGCTTGAGGTAAGCATTATTTATTCAACAAAACATGTTTTTCTTCTGCATATATAATTGTGAAACAAATGCGTTAACTGTTAACTATGGATGAACAGATAGGTTTTGCCTTTTTGAGCCAGATTTCTTAATTCCAAGGTCCAGAGGTTTATGACTTGTTTTTCGTAGTTCCAGATCTACGGTCAGGATGCCCTAGCACTCAGCTGGAAGCATCTATGGCTTCTTTAAATATTTTTTGTATTTTGTTATTTCACAAAACTCTGTAACATTTATGTCAAACATCAATATTTTAAAAAAACCCATAATACCCATAAGGATCTTCTTTATAATTTTTTTTTTTCTAAAGCAGGTAAACATTCTGTCTCCTTCAAGGAAGCTGCAGACTATTAGAATGATATTAAATATATTGGGATAAATTAGTGATTCAGAGCAGAATCTTTCCAAAATATATTTTAAGAAGGTAAAAAGTAATATGTTATGGACACCTACAAAGTGAAAGCAGAATGTGCAGTGTTCATTGCTACTTGTTCCTACTCAGGAAAGTTTGCTTCTGCACTTGGCTGGTTTTAGAGATGCTAGAAACAGCATAGAGCTGCTTTGTTTCCATACCTGAGTTTCTAATCTCTTCCCATTTTTGTGAAAAAGGGAAAAAAATCTTAGGATACTACATATTTAAACAAAACAAGATTATATTCCTCCTCAGAGGTGCACACTATGATGATTCTTGTGTTTTAAGACGCTTATGGATACTTCTGTATTACGTAATGAGCAAAATTATCACGATTCTTGGAGTCAGAAAGTGTAGCTGTATTGAAATCTTACAGTGAATTTTTTGAAGTCACACTATTGTTTCTCCTTTTCTAAAAAAAGTTTGCCAAGCAGAGTTTAGCATCATAAGCCGTATGTCATGTTTTCCAGTGCAACTTGTTGAATTTCTGTAGATGAACTACCTACAGCTGTACTAGCTAAACTGAGCAGCCACAAATTCTTGTTTCTATTACCTTACTTTTGCACATCAGAAGTTCCTAAGAAGACAGATCTACTATATTTATATCTGTTATGGTGATTATCAAGAACACAATGAGCAACAGCAAATAGATTGGGTCAGCAGTCAAAAGGTAAAATAATGCAACCCACCTATTTGCTTCTGCAACAGAGAGAAAGTTTTGCTGAAGAAATCAAATCCTCAAGGGACTATATGATCATAATGGTAATGGAAGGAGTTATTATAAAAAGCCAATATATAATTAAATGTAAATTGTTTTGAAAAAGAAAAATCTCCACACAAGATCATTTCACCAGAGCTAGGGATACCCGGGAATGTAAACTAAGTACTTTTTGGCTACTGGTTATTGCCATTTGACAGTTTCTCTATAGGCTCTGTAAAACAGAAAGGTGGTTGTAGCCACCTCCTTAGGACTGCAGGCCATAAAAATTCCTTTTGTGCTAAATACTCTTTCCACAGAAAATTATTTGTCTCATCAAGCTCTATGGCATATGGCAGTTGTCAATACTAAGGAGTCCCATACCATTTCATATGCCTTATAGAACCTTCTCTGGCTTCCAGAGGGGTCTATAGTACATTGCTTGCTCCAGGAGGACATCTCAGGTAACTGTATGTCACAAGCATCAGGAATTTATAGTTAGGCAACTGAACAGTTGCCTACCTCTTCAATAAGTGAATCTTAGACACCCAGCTCACATGCAGATGCACAAATATTGACAGTTATTTAGGTTTAGGCTCTGAATTTGAAACACATTCTGAATTCTATCCCTCAAATTACAGAAGATTAATTCTACTCTTCATGTTATCCTCCAGTGTTTACACCACACAGCTGGCTGTCACAAATCAATTCCTTGATTTCCATTACCTCAGTATAGCTCCATGACTTTGACAGGTACAATGACTGGCTTGTAATTCCCAAGTTTTCTTTTTTTTCCCCTTTTTAAAAATGAGGGTCATGTTTCCCCTTTTCCAGTCAGTGGGAACTTCACCATAATGCCACAACTTCTCAAATATGATGGGTAGAGGCTTAGTGATTTCATCCACCAGTTCCCTCAGGACTTGTGGATGAATTTCATCAGTTCCATGGACTTGTGCACCCTCAGGTTCCTTAGATGGTCTCAGACCTGATCGTCTCCTACAGCAGGTGGTTCTTCATTCTCCCAGTCCCTGCCTTTGCCTTCTGCAACTCAGACAGTGTGGTTGGAATGCCTGTTGGTGAAGACTAAGACAAAAAAGTTGTTGACTATCTCAGCCTTCTCCATATCCTGGGTGGCCATGTCTCTCATTTTGTCCCAGAGAGGGTTCACATTTTTCCTGGTCTTCCTTTTAGCACTGAGGTACCTACAGAAGCCTTGCTTGTTGCCCTCAATATCCCTGGGCAGGTTTAATTCTATCAGCTTTCCTAACCTGATACCTGGTCCTCAGACAATTTCTCTGCATTCCTCACAGCCTACCTGTCCTCACTTCCTCCCTCTTGCAGGCTTTCTTTCTGTGTCTGAGTTTGTCCAGGAGCTCCTTATTCATTCACGCAGGCCTTCTAAGGCTTCTGCCTGACTTCCACTTGGTTGGAACGCATCCCTTCTGATCTTGGAGGAGGTGATCCTTGAGTACTGACCAGGTTTCTTGTGCCCTTCTTCCCTTCAAGGCTCTATCCCATGGTACATTACCAAGCAGATCCCTGATGAGGCCAAAGTCTGCTCCTCTGAAGTCTGGGGTAGTGAGTTTCCTGTGTGCCCTCCTGGCCACCCTATAGATCTCAAACTCCTGTAGTAAGGAAGCTGAACCCCTGGCTGAGGCACCAGTCCTGTAACCACTTGTCAACCAACCAGATTTGACTGGTCCTTTCAAACTCCTTCTTTTTGACTAGGAGGACTGAAGAAAAAAATACCGGCTCTGCAAAGTTCCTTACTGTTATTCCTAGGGCTCTGTATTCCCTCCTGATCCTTCTCAGCCTGCTCCTGCCTGTATCACTGGTGCCCACGCAAAACAACAGCAGCAGATAATGCTTTGTGGACTGTACAAGGCTTGGCAGGCTCTCAGAGACATCCCCGATACAAGCCCCCCATTGCTACTGCAACCCATCACCTTTTCTTATTTGGACTGGTTTTTGTACAAGGAGCAAATTTATGTTTCATTGCATCACACAATGCTTAACCAAAGGATTAAAAATGCTGTGTTTGATCTAGAGCTGGTAGCCAAAAGGAAGACTTGCTTGTGTTATGCTCCTAAGTTAGTCTCATGATATTTAAATTGTTTACATTATTTAAATGGTTTAAATAATTTAACTAAATTATTTAAATAAATAAATCACTGACGCTGCTGGGGTCAGAATTATGACTCTGTTCATAAGGATTTGCTTCTGTGTTTCCTTGATTACTGATGGGTGCCAGCAAAAACCAAAACACCACAGGTAGAGTAGTTACTTCTGCATGTAAACAAGTTGACAATTCCAGTGCCTTATACAATACTGTGCAACAATGTTCTAATATTTGCCTTTTCAGGTAACCACTGAATTCAGGGAAGTCAGAAAATTACAGAGATTTCCATTATTTTTGGCTTCTCAATGGACATGTACTTCAAGCTCCTACAAGGAACACTAATTAAGTGTTGGAGGCTTATCTATCAAGTGTCTCAGTATTCATTAAATTCACAAATAACCACTGCAATATTTAGAGCTAAGTAAATACAGGATATATACACAATTCACTGGGTTTATCTCTCTGCTTTTATCAGTATGCATTTGCTTTAAAGATTACCTTGAACTGATCAGCGATGTTATCAGCATTATTTGCTTTCTGGAAATGTTAAAGGGATCGATGAGGACTGAAATCCCTTTACGGCAGGCACCGTGCCTCCCTTCCTTTAATAGCCAACCTCTGCACCAGTGCTTCCAGACTTCAAAGGCAAGATCAGCTAACTCTTCTTGTAAAATAGGCCAAAGTCTACCCAGAGAGTGCAAAAACATGTGTAAAATTGGATACAAACTGACAAGGCCTTCAGATGTACTGTACATAGTGAAAGAACTCTGAAAACCTGAAATATGTGACTGAGGTTGGAGCCCGTAAAATTGCTGCGGTTTTGCCAACATAATATTCTCCTACAGACTTGGAAACACATAAGAAACTTAAACATTATAGAACAAAGATAGATAAAATGAACAAAAAAAAATTTCCGGATTTTACACACTTTATGGTGAATTATATTTTTAGAATCAATCCAAATGATACATTTCATAGAATATTATTATATGATGAAAGGGTTCCTACTCAATTCAAGTAATTAATTAGCCAAGATGGTGGGTTGGCTCTGGCCAGCTGCCAAACACTCACCCACCCACTCACCTACCTATTCACGCACTCACTCACTCACTCACTCACTCACTCAACTCTTCTCTCCCCTGGGACAGCCAGAAAGTAGAAGGAAGGTGAGAAGACTCACGGACTGAGTTGATAACAGTTTAACAGAGAAAATAAAGGTTGCATGTGCAAGAAAAACAAAGTAAGTAATGAATTCTTTACTTCCCGTAGGCCAGCAGATATCCAGCCTCTTCCTGGGCAGCAGGGTCTCTGTACACACAGTAGTTACTTGGCAAGACAAACGCCATAACTTCCCCTTCATCTTCTTTCCGCCAGTTTTTATTTCCGGGCACAATGACATCGGGTATGGGATATCCCTCTGGTCAGTGGGGACCAGCTGTCCCAGATGTGTCTCCCTGCAACATTTTGCCCTACGCCAGCCTTCTCACTGGGGGTAAGCAAGGGGAGGGAAACCTTGATGCTGCGCAAGTTCAGCAAAAGCCAAAACACTGATGTGTTACCAACACTGTTTCAGCCACAAATCCAAACCACAGCACCACACAGGCTGCTGTGATGAAAATTAACTCCATCCCAAGCAGAGCCACACGGAAATTAGAATTTGTCTGAGTGGCTGGATAGTAAATACATAATGAAGAATAATTAAAGCATAACCAGGTTGATGAATTGTGGATGGAAGAAGCATGTAGAAGAGTCACCAACTACCAGCAAATAGGGACTTAACCAAGAATCTCATTGTCCTTAAAACCACACAGAATCATAGAAAGGCTTATGTTGGAAGGGACCTTAAAGATCATCCAGTTCCAACATCCTCTGCCATGGGCAGGGACACCTTCCACTAGACCAGGTCTCTGAGTCCCATCCAACCTGGCTTCAAATGGTTTGCAAGAGTTTCAGTGATCCCACACCAAGGGTGGAGAGGAGAAAGCAAAGTGTTTCATGAAGGTGAAGGATCTCATCCTCATGCATTACTACAGAACTGGCATAACATCCATCCTGTGGGGAGAAAAGAAGGGGATGTAATGCAAGAAGCATAAGTAGAAGTCTAAAACGTTTTCTTGAAAACACTGCAATGTGAACAGTACATGCAAATTCTTCTGATGAAAAGGGGTTATCAAGCCAGCAAGACAGGCAAGTTATTTCAAAGTTCTTCCAGTTTTGAGCAGTTTCCATACATCTAGGCGCAGTTCCTGTTTTTTGCACTGTTTCATGAGAGAAAGTGGTGATTTTCTTTATATTAGCATTTCCCACAAACCCAACCACAAGTGAGCTCACTCACCTGCTTGCGCAAATGGAAGTGCATTTTCAAACCTGGTGTTTTACACAAAAAAAAGTTTTGGAACTCTGCTTTGGCCTGGAATTCAACTGTCACTGAGGACAAAAATTTTTCAAGTTAAAACAAAAGGACAAAAAATCATTTTTTCTTTGACACTCTGTACTTCAGATCATTCTCTTCAAGAACTTGGCTTACCCTATTGTCTATACACATTGTTTGGTCACCGTTTTGGATTTCTTGCTATGCACAAGAAGTTTTTTAACTATCTTTCGTAAACTCTTCCAAGAATTAATCTGGCAGGATGCTGACCATTCTGGCCTAATCCAGAAAAACACTTAAGGCTGTCTTTAAGCACCCGAGTAGTTCTAACCAGACTGAGCTCATAATACTATTGTTTTACAAGATGATGAAATATCTGTTTACTCATTAAAGTCTGAATATTAAGATTCAAGATTGCTTGTTCTATCCATTACAGATGTTTTCTCCTCATAAATGACAATCAAAATTTCATTCGTTTGATGTTTATATCTTTGTTCAGTTTTCTACTCTATTGAATAACTCTCAGTGAAAAATTCCAGGCTCTTCTCAAACAATTTACTGTTCTTTTTTTTCTTCATTATTATTAATGGGAAATTCCAAACTTTGCAGATAAGATTTATATGCAGTTTCAAATAGGTCAGAAAAAGAGAGTATCAGAAAAGTTTAAAAAGCCTGTTTTGCAATTTATGGCTTTATTGAAAAAAACAAAACCAAACCGAACCAAAAAAAAAATCCCAAACAAACAAAAAACCACGCAAAAACCCCACAAAAAACCCCAAAAGCTTCAACTGCTTTAGAAGGCATAAAATTGCCAAAAGCTCTGTGACTAATGCACCACAAAGGAATCTGTCTTGCAAACATTTATGTGCCCAATTAATTTTAAGCACGAGTAGCTTGTACACCCCACTGTATACTTTCATTAATGACCTAAATAATAGGAGACAGAACATGACTATTAAGGTTTTAGATGACCCTATGAGAGGAGAAATAACAATGTCCTGTTGCAAAAAGAGTTAGGCTTTATATTTGGTGCATAATAATAGATTTACTTCAGTTTTCAAAGGGATTTTTCTTTATTTTAACTAACTCTTTTCCTTCTTTGGTAATCACTATCTTGATACATCTAGAAAAAACAATAACACTCTTTTCCAAGCAATCTATTTAGATTCTCCTGTAACTGATCACCTTCTCATCTTATTACCATAACTGTGTTCCAGATTGTGCTTATTTTTCCTAAACATGTGTAACTGTACAGTGTTTCAAGAAAGTCAAGCATTTTCTTTCCTCTATGACTTTGTGATTCTTCCTACCCTGGGGATACTTACCATCTTTGTGTCAGTGGATTTTAGTGGAAATGTCCATACATTTTTTCTGAACTCATGAATAAGTTTTGCTTTGGAGAGTCCATTTACTCAAGGGAAAATTTTTTCAATTTTTTTCTCCTGGATCTTCAGGTTTATTTTTGTCTCTGGAAGGAACTGAGGGTATCGGCTTCTGGATAAAAAACACTGTGACTTTGGTCATATAATACTGATAGATATCACCTCTCTTTATAGTGCCTTAAAAATGCACCTTACTTACATGGCTTGACACTAGAGCACACAGATTAAAACACTAAGATCTATTAACAGTGTGCTAATCTCAGTGATACTTTTTGTTCTAAGATCCTTCATTTTTTTACTCACTTTTGAGACAAGGTATCTTATTTTGTAAGACTGCTTAAGATTTTTCTAAAGCTTTTGGCTGTGTCTTTTTGAAAAGATGACTGTATTTGAGAAGAACTACAATATTTTTTAACAAACATTATCTAAGTGTGCTGTACAGTCTACAGTACTAAAAGCTTCCTACATTTGCTAGTTCGAAGAGTTCAAATGGGAAGGAATGAAAAAGATGGAGCCAGACTCCTCACAGTGTCACCAGGTGACAGGATGAGATGCATTGAAACACAAAAAAATTCCATTTCAGAAGAAGAAAAAGCTTTTTTTTTTTTTTTTTTTACAGTGAACATAATCAAACACTGGAATAGTGGTCAAGAAAACTTGTGGAGACTCCATCTTGGGAGATGCTCAAAATTCAACTGGACACAAAGCTCTGTGCAAGTGGCTCTAACTGACCCTACTTTGAGCAGGTGGATTGGACTAAGGTACCTCCAGAGATTTCCGACAACCTCAGCTGTGCTGTGAGTCAATGACTATGAAACCTGACTCTTCACTGCTAATGTTGAAATACCCATCTAGGATATGGACAGCTGTCTTTCAAAAGCTACAGCAGTAGAATATTTGGTCATCTTAAAAACTGAAGTCACTCTAACAAGAAAGATTGATAATGAAACCCAAAAGCAAAGAGGAAAGAGCATTCTGCTGGGATAATAGATGCTGACATTGGGATTGTTGTTTATCTTAGTTGCTGGACAATGTAAAACCAGTTTCCATATTGTTAGCAGTGAAAACTGAGTAAACTTCAAAATCAGGGTTCCTGGTGCTTCCTCTCCTTCCAGACACCATTGCTTTCTCATTCGTAGATACACAATATTTTAACTTCAACAACAGAGGTAAGGTATTAACCGTCTTACTGCCTTTTTTCTCTCTTCAGCTGGCAGACAGTTTCATGGTTAACAAACTTCCTTAGATTATGAGATAACTTTTCAGTCCCAACCTTATTTGTTAGGTACATATCTTAACTGTGAAACCATGAAACCTCTATACAAAAGACATTGCTGCTGCTCTGTGGGTTGATGCATAGGAGCTTAAAATATTAAAATCTAATTGTGTGCCGACTAAGGAAGTCTTTATTCAACCATGACTACATGTTTAATATCATAGCCAAGTGCTCTTGAGCTTTGTTCTGATAAGCACAAAAGCTTATAAATCAGTTAAGGCTGAGGGTTTTTTTAAACTATTCTTTACTAAGTGTATATAATCCAGCAAAGAAATTAAGAGTTCAAACCCCAGTCATAGGTAAATGAGATATAGGAGATATGTATATATATAATTATAGTTTGTGTCCTGTAAAGATAATCTTTCTTATGGAACAATGAAAACAAACAGAATCAAAACCACAAAAAATAGGAAAGAAAGGGTAGAGAGGAAAAGATAACAAGCAAGATTAATGTAATCTGCAGTATATTAGTCTGCTATCTGATACTCAACCTAAGAGTGTGCTCTGTAACACTGAACTATGGCTCGACTGTTCTGATTGGAATAAAGGAGTCTGTTTGTGATGAAAAAGTGCAGGTCTTATCTATTCAACTTATTTATACTAGGCAGGTCTTCTGTACAAAGCTTTTAAGTTCTGATAGAAAATGTTAACATTGCATCATAAACCAGTTCTAATAATTTCAAAGGGTATTATTTTGGTCACATTTGCAGAGTGCACTTAATATTATTTACAAAAAGGAAAGTGAGATAAAAAGAATATTCAATATCCCAATTTCTATTTTGCAGGCATCACTAGTATTTTTGTAGCATAACATTTTTCAGAAAATATTTACCTTTTTTGCTTGTTAACTCCTCCTCATTCAAGAATATTTGCCAAAACATGTCTGGCTAAAGTCACAAACCCTGGGTATCAGTTTCCCAAAGGGCTGTGCTGTACTGGCCTGCCAGCTTGTTTGGAAACCACTCAAGAATCTCTAGTAGGGCACCGTATAACAATGACAAAACCTTCAATTTAAAACTGTTATGTCACCTTTGAAAATAGGACTGAACTCACTTGGCTGGTGCCACTAGAGCCTCTAGTGGATTTTCTTTTACATTGCAAAACTGTAGCACAGATAGAGAATTTTGTGGCTGATAGCCCTGTTATTCTCCTGGAGAAACAGTGGAATTTCATCGCTTCCAATATAACGGTCTAATGTCACAGTCTAAATGGTATCATCATGACATGCTCTCCTGAGGATCTCAAATATATTTCCCTAAATGCAGGACTCTTCACCACTGCCACCTCCTCAGCCCAGCAAAGAGCTCCCACAGATCCTCCATCACATCTGCATCAGAAACAGTTGTCTCAGAAGCCCAGGGGCATCTCAGGTGGCAGCAGAGACTTAAGTGTGGACAACTGGATGAAGGCCACATAGTTTGTTCACTTATCTAGGTAATTCACGGATGGCTGTACTGTAGACAACTCAATTTAGATGCCTGCATGTGAATCTGAATCTAAATCCCAGAGTATTGACTTGGCATCTAATATTAAGCATAAAGTTCCATAACTGGAAAGAAGGTATTTTCCAAGTCAGCATATTGACCAGAATTTTATTACAGAAAGCTTAAAGGAAGTCAGGTGTAAAATCCCTAATTTTTAACTATATACATAAAACTAGACATTTAGAAGCTTTGCAAATTCCAGTGCTGCATATCTATGCACTTCAGTATATTAAGTGACCATTAAATGACCCAATATGTGAGCATTTGCAAGCACAGGACTTCAAAAAATCTTCTGCATTCTTCTGAATAAAATGAATTTTACAGTAAAGTAAATACATTGGCCGCAGTAGATGGTTTTGGTGAAACACTTCAGAATTTATAAGCAAGAATATACTGACATGATGATTGCACTGTACTATTACAATATTGCAATTACATGCAAAACAGGGTTTGTGGATCTCAGTCATTATATTAAATTGTCACATTTATCCTTAGATTGATTTAACATGTTTTTAAAAATTTATTAACACTTTCTTATAGTACATTAAATTATCCCAGAAAAGACATGTTCATATTTCGAAGCATCAAATTTATTTTGAAAAATTGGTTTCACATTTTAAGAAAATATTTCATTTTTCTTATCACATTTTTGAGAAGTACATTGCAATAAGAAGAACACTGGGATTCTTCTTCACATGGCAATGGCTGGCCACACTTTTAGTTTTCAAAGCAGAAAAGCTCTAATTACAAAATGACTGTGCACTTATAGATGACAGATAAAAGCTTGCAGAAAAACTGAAAAGGCAGCCCATTGGGTTTCTTGGATTTTTCTTAGCAGATTTCTTTGAGGATTTTTCATTCTGGAAGTTCATCACTTAATCTGTTTTTTCATCATACATACTTTAAAGAAAATCACCATGATTTTCAACAGTCTATTTATTGTGCTACACATCACAATTGGTAATTTAGAAAAATTAACAGTTTCTCTAGAACACATTATCAAAGAACATGTATAACTCTTATTTACCAGAAAGATTTTTTTTCTCCCACAAAATCCACTGATGCACATCCAAGAAACCTCTGGGCAGAGCCTGCTGAAGATCTTTTGCACTTAATGTATAAGACTACTCAATTCAAATAATGTGTGCAATGCTGAACCTAAGAGGCATTAATGCCAGAAACAACAACTGCACCATATCAAGCCCAGGAAAAAGTAATGGGACTAGAAAGGGAGATTTTCCAAAAATCAGAGTTTTTATTTCATCTGTAATATCGTTGATAAATGGAAACGCTACCATGCAAAATCTCAGCACTTTTTTGGCCGGAAAGGCACTCATGCTAATATAATGAGTCTGGATTACAGAGGTTTGCCAAGCTTAGATCATGTATAGATTAGTAATGATGCCTTTTAATGTCTTAATGACCTCTTAATGAAATACATTTATAATGCTACAATTTGGTGAGGACTCACTAAACATTTTTCATATCAGAACATTATGTTCAAAGCTAAGTTCTTAATAATAATTAACACATGTATTGTGCTTTTACTCTTCAAAGTGCTTTAAGAACATTAGTAATTAGTTAAAAACCCGTGTGCTGGATGTATGTTATCTGTTTAGGCTCGAAGAGGCCCACAACAATCAAACTGGAGCTAGCCAGTAAAGCCCAAGTAGAAAATAGTCATCTCTTCTGTGTTCTAAAGAATTTTAGATCAAGGCAGGAAAGACCTGTCACAAAATAAATTAAATGCAGGTGGTGGCCACTTCATACAAATAGTATTAGACAGATAATATAAACATAGACTATACTTTAAAAAAATGTACTGAGAATATTAAAGCTTAATTAATTTTTTCTAAAAAGTAGAGAAAGAAAAGGCAACCTCTGAAACAGAAAACTCCCCCAAACCATCTGAAACCTTATTTTGCTAATTTATGTTCTCAGCATCCAAAGCGAGCAATTTTAGCATAAGCAATGGCAGGCTTGTGGTGCTGATTCAAAACTTTCTAATACTCATTGTCCATGAGCTACAACAAGCCCCATGTAAATCACACCCATTTGCTCCTGCGACTGATACATGGCAGTGCAGGGGTTAACTGATCAAAGGAGGGGCTGTAGCTGGCTAATGTGCAGGGGCTCATCTTCTGCCAGACCAGTACAGACAGGAAAAGAAATCAGACAGTTGTAGCCAAGCAAGACTCATCTTGAGTACCCAGAAAACATGGTTGCTTGGGAAGAGAGGCTTTCCTTCTCAGGTTCACAGGAATATGTCCCCCAAGCCAGGGAAAACTTTATTCTGAGAACTTTCCTTAGTGGAAAAGAATTGTTTCACACCATTGTACTGCTTCAGATGGAAGAATTAACTACTGCTATCAATGTGAATGCAGAGACTTTGCTTTTTATCTATGAATATTACAGAATTTTGATTTTCACAAATAATTCAAATACATCTCTGAAAACTCTTGCAAGAAGCCAGCTATACATGAAAATCTCATTCTAGTTAGACTAGATTTTAAATTTTTTTAATACCTAATGCAACTGATGTGTTTGTTTTCGAAGGAGAGACAACAGCAATTCCACATTCACAGGGATATTGTGAAGATAAACATATAAAAGATTCATCAGCAGTGGCATTATGTGCTTATAATAAATCTGCAACTAGATTTAGTTAGTTGAAATTGGGAACAATTTGGCTGTCTGTTTACGATCTTAGTTTCAAGGAGAAAAAAAATGGTTATATTTAGTTGAATTTGAATTTCAGCAGTCAAAAAAGTGTTACTTTTTATCCTTTCTAATTTCCTTTGCCATTTTTAGCAATGTAAGATTTAAAATAGAGATACTCCAAGCTTATTTAATTTGAAGCACTAGGAAAAAAAATCTAATATTACACCCAGTATTTTTCAGCAAAACATACTTTTTTTTTTTTTTAAATTTGGGAAAGGAAGAAATTAGGGATAGAGGAGAAGTTGGTGATTAAAAGAATGGCATGAAATATTCAAATAATAAAGAACTGATTGTAACAAAGAAAACACCTTTAGTAAAGGGCAGAAGCTGAAAGTCTGATTATTTACACATTGCACTCACTTGGATCTCTTCCAGCCATATGCTGGAATTTCACTTTACCTTATGTTAATTTTTTGGCAAATGGCAGTGTGATGCTTGTGAGGTCTTCAGAAATATGACCTAGAAAAAGCCGATAGCAAATTCTTGAACATACTTGTTCTACTTAAATTATACAGACAGCACAAGAGAAATAGAAAGGACAGGGAGAAAGTTCAAAAACGCTATGGGATCTCAAGCTGCTGACTTCTGAGTCTGAAGAAAAAGTGACCAATTTCTATTCTTTTTCTTGGAAGGCGTCGCAAGGCCAAGTTTTATGGAGCAAGCCTTGCCCTACCGTAGCCACCTCCCTCCTGCCTGCTGAAGAGTCAGTCTCCCCAGTACAGCAATTCCAATAGACCTCTGAAATCTAAGGCAGGAAATTCCTTTCAGCACTGCTTTCAGCAATGAAAAGGACTGTCAAAACACCTTCCCAGAGGATTACAGGGCTCCTGCCCAGGAATTAGTGGAGAAAGTTCGGCACTTACATGAGTACAATGCCCCCAGCTCCAGTTCATGTGTAACAAGAGAAGCTTTAATGCACATTTATGCTGAGGCCAGTTAACACTTTCAAACTCAGTGCAACAATGTCACTTTTGTAACATAGACTGTTAAGAACTTCTAAAAATACATAAAATCTATTCTTCTCTAAGGGTGCACACTTCCCAGCTTGCAAATGGAGTAGCTTTCTTAATTAAATACTCTTTTTCATTTCATATCTGGGTAATACATAATTTTATTAAAGAGTTTTTTATAGTCTTCCCACCAACCCACTGCACATACAATCACTTTCCACATGTACAGGTATCAGTATACATACATGTTTCTTCTGCCCTCTTTCAGGCACAGTAACAATGAATTTATTGGTAAATTTGGAAATGTTGCTAATTTTAGAAGCTTTTTGAATACAATTGGTAAGGTGGTGCTGCTCACTGGAATTCACTCAATGATGGCTGACTGCCAGGACAGGATTTGGTTGCACAAACACCTGAAAGTCCCAGCCAAGATGTCCTAGGAGATGTCACTGTGTCCTGAGATGTTCAGACACCAGATGCCAGACCAGAAAGTGCCTGCTAGGTCCTGTCTCTCCTGTGCCATATGTCTTAGGTGCACAGGAACATGTCAAACAGCACTAGATTGCTACATGTAGGCAGCTGAATCCAGTTTCCAATGGCTTTCCAAGTAGAGTGAAGAGCAAAACTGGCCACAACAGTGAAACAGTTGAGCTCCCACCTTTGTACTATTCAAAAATCATTGAAATTAGCAACTACTTGAAATGTTACCCCCCACAAAAGAAACCCCAAGAAAACCAAAAAACCACAACAATAGGTTCCCATTGACTATACTGGAAAATAACCACAGAACACTACAGAGTATTTCTCGAATGGACTTGTCTGGGTTTATCATTTCAACATACCTTGTAAGTCAACAGGAGTTTGTTGTCAGTCATAGAATCACTGAATCCTAGAATAGTGTGAGTGGAAAGGTCCTTTAAAAGTCCTCTAGTCCAATCCCCCTGCAATGTGCAGGGATACTTTCAACTAGATCAGGTTGCTCAGAGCCCCATCCAACCTGACCTAGAATGTTTCCAGGGATGGGGCATCCAGCACCTCTTTCAGCAGCCTGTTCCAGTGTCTCACCAAGCTCATTGATAATTTCATCCTTAAATGTAATCTACCCTCTTGTTTTTTGTCATGTGCCAGCAAGCCACAGTCTAATATTTGTATCAGATATATTTTTATATTTTTAAACACAGAAGTATTCCAGAGCAACAAACAAAGACCACAACCTCTGGCCTCCTCCTCACCCTTTCCCCCAATTATGTAGTAATTGCACCTGCCTTGGACTCAAATGATAAAACCAGTACAAACTGGAGGGATGTGTATGTCCATAATCCAGAAGAAAAGTCTGCCATCTATTAGAAGCCTGCAGAGAAAAAAGTGGAGTAATGTTACAGAAAGAAGGATGGAGACTCTCTGCACAGTCTGTGCCCACGCAGCATTCTGGAGAGAAGCATACAGGAAAAGCTTCTCCACTACTGCTAACTGATTAAAAATGTCATAAGCCAGAATGAGGTTCCCTTCTTCTGTGCAGGGGAAAATGACGTCCTGTGAAGTCAGAAACACAAGGACAATGAAAAGGAAGAAGAATTTATCAGAGAATAATGGATGAGCCATTATAGGCGCTTTCACGGGAAATGTAAGAAAATCTGATGTGCTGAATATTGGGAAACTGCCAGAAACCAAGGCAAAATATCAACAACTGCTGCGTTCAAAGGGCTGTAATCAGTGGCCCCAAGTTCAGTTGAAGGCCGCTTATTAACAGTGCACCCACGGGTCGATAGTGAGACCAGTATAGTCTAACCTCTGCACTCATGACCTGGACAACAGGCCACACCCTCAACAAAACTGGGAGGAGTGAGGTGAAGGTGCTGCCATGCAGAGGAACCTCGGTGGGTTGCAGAGATGGCCATAGAGGAACATCACACAGTTTCACAAAGGAAAGTATGAAGCACTGCACCAGGAAAAGGAATGATCCCACACACCCAAGCAGGCTGGGGACCAGCTAGCTGGAAAACAGCTCTGCAGAGAAGGACCTGGGAGTCCTGGTGGACAAGAGTTTTACTGTAAGCCAGCAATGAGTCCTCGCAACAAGGAAGGCCGACAGCATCCTGGGGCTGTGGCAGGAGGAGCATTGTTGGGAGGCTAACAGCAGGGATCCTTGTCTTCAACTTAGCAGTGGTGAGGCCTCATCTGGAGTGCTGTGTCCAGTCATGGGATCCCAACGCAAGAGAGACATGGATTTATATAGGCAAGCGGAGCAAAGGGCCAAAGATGACTGAGGGATAGAAGCAAGAGTAGGCTTAGAGAGCTGGGACTGTTCAACCTGGGGAAATCTCAGGGAGCTCCTATCAATGTTTAGGGGAGTAATGATGCCTGATGTAGGGAAGTAAAGGAGTGGGAGCCAGTGACACGACAAGAGGAAGTGGGCAGAAACAGAAATACAGGAAATAAAATTTAAAATTGAAATACCCCAAACCAACTTTCTTATGGTGAGACTGGTCAAACACTGGAAGAAAACTTGTGGAGTCTCTGTTCTTGGGGAGATTCAAACTGAAATGGTCACAGAGCTCTGAGCAACCTCCTGCAGCTGACTGTGCTTTGAGCAGGTGATTTGATCTAGAAAATCTCGAGAGTCCCTTCCTATGTTATCCTTCCTGTGAGTCTGTGAATCTGTAAGTGTAGTTTAAAAGGGCAGATGAAAAAGCAGAAAAATAACATTTTGGTTTGTCCTATGCTTAACTTCTAGAGTGAAATTATAACTGAGTAGTTACACTTGTCCATGTCCTCCATTCACCATTTATGCTAGACTCAGGAGCAGATGGGTTGACCTCTCTTTCATTTGATGTCTAAATCTCATGTTTGTTTTGGAACAACATCTCTTTCCAAAATTAAACAAGAGAATAGAAAATCAAAGTCATCTACTCTGCCCTATAAAATAGTGGCAGGGAAAGGAGAACAAGGGTTTGAAAATGTTAAAACTTTCTTTCATGTAACACTGACATAAATTAAATAAAAAATTTAAATGCATCATTAAATTAAAATTCAATCACAGATTTTACTGTGTTTGAACCAGCAATACAGTTTTAGAGTATAAAGAATATTGCATTATTATCAAAAATACAGAGAAAATGCACATGAGATTTTAGGAGATTTAATGCAGCTAAACTTATGCAAAAGCTGTTGTAAAAAAGAACAATTTGACATGCTTAAAATGTATCCCCCTGGCTGAAGCAGAAATAATTTTAATTTACTATCTGCATTGAGACTAAAACCAAAACATTACCACAGCAAGTTTTTGCTGCATATTGACGTCAAGGGCAAAGTAGTTCATCTCATCACTAACAAGAAGGAAAAAGTGTAGAAATGTGTTTGGAAAGTTCACCACCTTCTAGTGGTTTGTATTTCACTGTCGCCTTTTAACTCTGCATATGGGTCTGTGATTGCTTAGAGGGAAACCACAAGTAATCATAAATAACAGTTCAGAATAAAATTCAATATTCTGCAAAGGCGAAGCAAAAATGTGATCCATGTTGCTGAGGTAAAAGTTAGGGCTAGAACTGACTTTTTACAAGAGACTAAGTTCTGTACCTGAGCTGAAGCCTGCACCCTCTGAAACACCAGAAAATCTCTGATGAAGATCCTTAGCCAAACACTGTTGTGATCCATGACTAACAGTTGTCATGGTCAGTTTTAGATAGTAACAGGGGAAGGAAAGAGAAAAAATAAACCACAAATTATTTGACTAGTTCTCAAATGTACTTATAAATGGAATTTATTTTCTTGAAATTCAATGTTTTATTTCATATTACCGTTTGCAGCTATTGCCGTGAGTTGTTCCAGTACACACAGCTGCATTAACAGCTAGCTACAAGCACATTTTACACTAGTGGGTACTTTAAAAAACCAAATGTCTCTTCAGGAAGTTTTACCAGCAACTTTTTTCATATACTTATGCAGTTTTAGCAAATTCCGTATGTTACTTTCCACATACATGCACTTTCTTCTGTCTCTGCTGCCTTAAAACTAACTTCCACTCATCTGTGGGGCAATATTAACAAAGATAGTCCCATCTGTTTCTCAACAGGATTTGCTATCCTGTAACTGTTGACATGTAAAGGGCATTTTCTATTTTGATTGGACATTAATTGTGCTTTCTTTGGATTAACCATTTTAAACTGAACTATGAAATAGCCTCAAATACATAGGTCATAGCAATTATTGTGTTATTTACATTACTAAACAAGTGTGCAGCAGATGGCCTCCAGGGCTCCAGCCAGAAGAACCTATCTCCTGCAGATTTATTTTGTGCTTAGCGATACTACCAACTAACTTCTCAAACCTGCTTGAACGCCATTGTGCCTCTCATTTATGCCAGCAAAAATATTCGTGGCTTATTTGTTTCAGAACCAATATTCCTCAAGGCTTTCCTGGTACTTGGCTATATAAAATGTTCCTACCTGGGCCTTGTCAGAAGCCCTGCCCCTGCAGTTAAAGGAAGTAGAACCAGGGACCCTTAGCCAGCCAAGAGGCACGGCCTGGCCACATCTACACTTGCTAGTACTTGGCTCAGGTCACCTTTTGGAGTGGGTGGTACCACTGTGGCCATTAGACAGAATTGTTATATTGTGTAGTTTTTTCATTCATAAGTGCCTGAAAAAGACTGTACTGCAGCCCTCCAGGGTGACTTCTCTATTTCACAAAATGTGAGCTGGATGCAGCCTGACAGTATGGGCTGGGGGACAGTGCAAAGGCTGCTAGGGCAGCTCTGGAAGACCATGTGAGGTAAAGAAGACCATGTTTGGTGGAGCTTTTTCATCCCGACTACTGAGCGTGGCTTCTGGTGCAAGTCCGTGCCCTGGACTGCACCCAGGACTGTTCAGAGTGTTGCATAGGCCCGGAACAGGGCAATGCTTGACCAATCTGAACAACCAGTGGTTCAGCACTGAAGGACACTCACTGGTCCTGTTTCATGTAGCAGTAAAAATATAACTGGGGAAGTAATGCCAAATACTCATGAAAATCTGACCTTATAAAGCACTACCCTAAGCTTTCATAACATAAATTTTATTTTTTCCCTATCCCTGAATTAAATGAGCCCTTAAATGTATTTCTTGTATTCCACCCTGATCTAGCAAAATTTTTATGCACATGAGCCACTTTAAGATTACCGTTTTCCAGGATGCTGTTTATTTAAGCAAGCCTATGCATGTCCAGAAAGTCTGGGACCATAGCTCTATGTTAGATTATTCACATGTTCAAAGTTTTGTGTTTGTGTACTGTAGCTTTATCTATTTAAAAAAAGAAGCACATGAGACCAATACTATATATATGACACATAAAATATACAACCTTCAACCAACTTCCGATTCCAAAACCTTGCAGTTGTCTTTTTTAGTTTTATCATACAGGAATACCCACTAAAATTTTATTGCTGCCATTTATGATAGGAACATAACTCAAAGGCACAAAGTCTGCATGTACTCACACAATAGGGCACATTGAGACAATCAACACTATGTTAAGTTCATTTTTTTCCAAGGAGATGTGGACTAATGACATTTTCCTACTTAAAGCTTCCCTTTGCCCACAGACCAGGGCAAAGTGCCTCTTCCACAAAGTGAAAGAGCTTTTTGTGACTTCACTACAGTAACTTTACCAACTCTAGTTCATATCAAATGAAATACATGCCTTCATTATTTTAATATCACACATGAACTAGTCTACCACTGACAAACCAATTTTATAAACAGTTTAATAAAATGTACTGTGATCAACAGTACATCAAGCACCTAAGTAGTTCTTTTATATATTCAGTGCACATTAGATAAACTGAGTTTTGGAATGAGAAATGACCTGCAGGATTTGATGTGAATCTCAGAAAAAAAGCAATGCTAGTTGCAAATAAGAACATGAAAACTGTATCAGATCAGGCCAAAAGTCCATTCTGTCTTTGACAGCCTCCAACAGTCGTGCCAAGGGAAGGGCAAGCACATTGGGCTACTTCCCTGGTACAAGCTCTGGCAGAGTGACAGCTCGCAGGGCTACCTGAGCCTTTAAGGAGTATTCTCACATTTAACAGCCTCTGATAGACTTTCTTTCCATAAATCTGCCTCATCTTTTTGCAAACTCCTGTGAAATTTTAGGAATCTGTGACATTTCCAACGAAGTTTAAGACTACTTAAAATACTTTTTGTTTTGAAACTGCTTCCTATTAGCTTGCTTTCCAAAGGCTTTGCATTAGAATTTATAATGAGGAATCACTGTCCATTCAACTTGGTTTCACAAACCACTGCCATTATTTCCCCAAGCTACTTTTCTCATTAGCTTGTCTTCCAACTTCCATTTTACTTTCTACTTACTATGTGGAGGAATTTCAGATCTGTGAAAAATTTTGTCACATTTTCTGTATCTTTTGTAGATTTACTGTACCCTTTCTGAGAGATAGGAACTGCTAGGCCCCATCCAAGCAGAGAGCACATCACCATCACACAGAGGAAGAATCATGGCATTCACTTCCTAATGGCTACTAAATATTACCTGACTTTGGAAGCACAAGGTTTTATATTCCATCTAAATACTCAGCTTTATCTCACGTCAACACATCCATCGTTTTATTGCTCAGCAGGGATCAAAAGATTCTTCTTCAACCTGACAATTATCTTTCTTAAATCTAAATAACTCAGTGTCAACAATAGATTTTAATACCCCACAGTCTGCCCCTTTTCCCAGACTATTTATGCCTGTGTTGAACAGTATTGACCTTCACACAAACCCCTTTTCAGTCCTACCTGTTACAAAATCCATTGAAAAAGATGATAATCAATTCCTAACCTTTCTTTTCTACCCTATCTTTCTACCAAGTATTCACCCATCTGAAGCTTGTAATCTTTATGTCATTGAGCTTGTTGGCCAGTGCACATCAACAATTCACACACTGAGGTGAAGTATTCCAACTTTTGTTTTGAGTTTGTGCAAAGTAGGGAGCTTGGTGCTAAGCCACAAAAGGCTGGCTCTCCAGTCATCAAAATTTTACACTATTTATATGTTTTAGCCAACAATGCCATCAGCATTACACAATTTTTTCATTAATTAGCACTCAAATCCCCTACATGCTAGTTATAACTCTTGTTTCTCATGATAATTAGTCCACATGCACAGTTCTTTCCTCCATTTGAGCTGGGGGTCTGTTTTGAGTAGGTGGACAATGAGTCAGTGGTCATGCTGTCCTACTGCTGGACTTACCTTTCCCTCAGTTACTGCTCAGTTCTGCTGACTTCACTCCTGGTGGCTGTCATCCAGACAGCTCATTAATCTTGGGATTGCCTTTCCTCTACTTTAAAACAACAGATTAGCCAAGCATGCAACGTTCACAAAGTAATTGCTTAATCATAATTGTCTAGTTATAGCTACTGATTAGCAACTAAAAAAAAAATTGCAGTTTGAGTCAAATCTTGAGGGGTTCAAATATTGAGTGGCTCAATAAATAATGACTGCTGAATCTTCTACTGAAAATTCTTGCCCAAACCAGGAGGGCCAACCATGCCTTGTGGTGCACCAGGCACCCATTGCCAGCTGGTCAAGGGAGGGCATTGTCCCTCTCTGCTCTGCGCTAGTGCGGCCTCACCTTGAGTCCTGTGTGCAGTTTTGAATACCACAACATAAAAAAGATATAAAGGTGTTAGAAAGTGTCCAAAGGAGAGCTACAAATATGGTGAAGAGCCTAGAGGGAAAGCCGTACAAGAGCAACTGAGGTCACTGGGCTTGTTCAGCCTGGAGAAGAGACTGAGGGGAGACATCATTGCAATCTTCAACATCATGAGGGGAAGCCAAGGGGCAGGCACCAATCTTTCTTCCTCTTGTGACCAGTGACAGAACCTGAGGGAATGGCAAGAAGCTGTGTCATGGGAGGTTTAGGTTGGATGTTAGGGAAAGGCTCTTCACCCAGAGGATGGTGGGGCACTGGAACAGGCTCCCCAGGGCAGTGGTCACAGCACCAAGCCTGACACAGTTCAACAAGTGTTTGGACAATGCTCTAAGGCCCGTGGTGGGATCCTTGGGGTGTGCTGTGCAGGGGCAGGAATTGGATTTGATGATTCTGATGTGTCTCTTCCAACTCAGGATATGCTATGATTCTATGATCCTGTGTTCATGGGCCCTCCACAGAAAATAAAGCTGAAGGTTCTCAAGTGCATCATATCTGTTCCTATTCCACTTCCTCTTGTGTTTGTTATTCTTCCCACTGATTTGATCGACATGCATACCAACCTTAGGGACTCCTTTTGAAGCTGCTCAGGTTTTGGCTAGAGGCAGTACTCCCCAGTCCTCCAACGCCTCCTGTAGCATGTGGTTACACAGTCCAGCGGCTTCATGCCCAAATCCCTGTGTAACTCCTGAATAAACACCATTCAATCTTGACAATTTCCTACTATTCAATTTCTTTCTTTTTACCTGCTACCATGGCTTCAACTGGAAACAGCTCTTCCAACACTTCTGCCCAAAAAGCAGCATTTTAGCATGAAAACCTGCCTGAGCTCCTCTCTGATAAGCATGGGGTTTAGTTTATTCATTACGTCTTCTCTGGGTTCCTTTCATACCTTACCTAGCAGGCATGCAGACTCTGTGTCAGGTTCCTGGTGCTTAGGGAAAAAATTTACTGCTACTTTTTTTATCTCCAAAGAATCACAGAATCAATTAGGTTGGAAAAGTCTTCTGAGATGACTGAGCTCAACCTATGACTTAACAGCAGCATGTCAACTAAGCCATGGCACATGTCCAGTCTTTCCTTAAACACCTCCAGGGACAGTGACTCCATCACCTCCCTGGGCAGCCCATTCCAAAATCTAGTCATCCTTTCTGTGAAGAATTTCTTCCTAATGTCCAACCTAAACTTCCCTCCGCGCAGCTTAAGTTCTTTTGCAAGTTGATCCTCAAAACCTTTTCTGTTTATTTTTTGGAGGGGAGAGGTATGTGTGTGCTTCAGTGTGTTGCTACAGTCCAGGTGCTTTGGTCCAATTTCCTCATTTAGTTGCAGCTAATGGAAACATCCTTGAGGGTGTTGGATGACAGACAGCTCACTATGAGCCACGAACATGCCCAGGTGGCCAAGAAGGCCAATGGCATCTCGGCGATATCAAGAACAATGCTGCCAGCAGGACTAGGGAAATGATCATCCCCCTGTACCCAGCCCTGGTGAGGCTGCACCTCCAGTAGTGTGGTCAGTTTTGGGCCCCTCATTTTAAAAAAGTCATTGACGTGCTGGAGCATTTTCAGTGAAGAGCAACAAGGCTCATGAAAGGTCCAGAAAACATTATGAGATATGCCTTGTGAAGAACAGCTGAGGGAGATGGGCTTGTTTAGTCTCCAGAAGGCTCAGGGTGACCTCTTTGCTCTCTAAAACCACCTGACAGGAGCTGGTAGTGAGGAAGGGTGTGATCTCTTCTACTATGCCTACAGTGAGAGGACCAGAGGAAATGGCCTTAAACAGTCTGGGAAGATTCAGATTAGACACTAGAAAAAAAATTCTCTGTTAGGGTGGTCAGGCATTGGATTAGGCTGCCCAGGGAGGTGGTGGAGTCACCATCGTTGGAGGTGTTTAAGACGTGTCTGGATCTGGTGCCAGGCTGATGCGGTTTAGCGGTTTTGGGGTTGCAGCAGCAGCGCTGGGCTGATGGTTGGACCGGATGATCCAACCTTGGTGATTCTACAATTCTAGCCTTCGAACGTGTTGAAGGATAAGCCTGCACTTTGCTATCCTTTTCTCTGCCGTTTTTGAGGCACCACAGCTCATTTTGCTCTTTCAAAACTACTTTTTCTTTTTCTCCGCCAGAATTCCCAAAGAAACTGTGAGGACTGAGAAAGAGTGAATGACAGGCAGAAGGAAACCCCCAAGATGCGCGTCCCGGAATGATCTCCGCTCTCGCTCCTGCCATTCCTAAGCGGGTGGCGGGCGCCTGACGCGGGCTGCGCAGGGCTGGTAGGAAGGGCTGTCCCCTCCCTCACGGGGGTCGCAGCCGCCGCCCTCACGGCGCGGGCGGCGGGCG